>SNQJ01S0001913.1:52438-85354 GCA_010110895.2 Picea sitchensis | reverse complement strand
AAAAAATTATAGTCCAAAAACTTTAGAAAAGTTAACAAAACACAATAAAAAAATAAAAAATATATAAAAAAAAACATATTAAAACACCTAAAATTACAAATTTAATACAAAATTAAAAAAAAAATAAATAAATAAATAAAACCTTAAAAAAACATAAAATTACAAAAACAAATTAAATTTTTTATTAAAAAAATGAAAATTAATTAAAATTTAAAACAAAAACTTAATAATATAATAATATTAAGCATAAAAAATTTCTTTTATTTTATATTTTAAAATTTATTCATTATTTTAATTATTTAGAAGTCCATTCTTGTTGATTTTCTTTCTAAGCTAGTTAGTACACACCAAATCTTTTTTATTACATTATATGTACGTTTATTCATTTACCAAAGGATCTTTTAGAGCTTTTAAGAATAAGAAAAGTAATTGTAGTTGGGAATTCTAACGTTAAGACATGTGACATTAAAATCCCATTGGGTGAAAGAAATTATATAGAGGATATAATGAGGGAAATGTTGGTCCATGTGTTAATTGGATGGATAAGATTGAAGCGCCTTTGAAGAGTTGGAAATTAATGAAGTTTTTTTAGAATATAAGAATTCCACAACCATTTAGAGGGGGGCTCTCAATGTTTTTGGAATACCTCCAAGGGTAACGAAATGAACCATAAATTGTCATGTCATTATTTTCCAAAACTGTTGTTTGGAATTTCTCCCCCATAACCCTTATTATTTGCCTCGTAGTTTCATCACCCAAAATGAAGTGAGGCCGCTGACACTACTACATATTGAAAAAATTGTGACGACTACTTGCAACGAAAGTACTCTATCGTCGCAAAATTCAAGAGAAAAAGTTCAATTTTTCAATTTTGATCTAAATCCACCCCGCATTCGTCGCTCTATCGACGGAACCAAACTTTCGTATGTTTTGCAACGATCATCAAGATGGTGGACTATTGTCTCTATTTCGATAAACTTGTGTTTTTGTCGCAAGAGCGATGCTCACTATTGACCGTTACACTTTTNGTTGCCAAGTTTTTCCATATCCCAAACTCGTTGAATTTTCATCAATCCCAAGTCTCACAACCTTGGTTTGATGTGAGTTTAAGTTGGGTGGTTGGTGTGCATTGTAGTCAAAGCATGGAAACAATATAATGGGCATGCCATATGTTGGTCTTAGGGATAAAGAAATATTAGGAACATAAATGACCACTCTCCAAAATGAATGAAATCATCTCCACACAAGCTTGGATATTAAGCAAAGATCATTCATATTATAATCAGAATAAGATTTATTAAAAATGAAACCTTCTTTTAGAGAAAAATGCACAATGACTTCAAGATGACCAAATAAAGAGGATGGCAACACTTTAACAAGATAATGCTTGTCAAGAAAAATATTGTTTGAACTAACAAGAAACTTGACAATTATAGAATTGATTTCAGTTTTTGTTGATTACACCATGTAAACCAATTGCCCTTAGTATATATCTAGAAGGAAAATACATGGGGTAAGTAAGAGTTATTGTCCAAATACTCAAAATAACACGCTCAATCAATATACACAATGTACGCCAAATGTGAGTGTGGAGCACAACTTCCTTATAGTTAGGAACAAATTCCTCCAAATAACCCAAGTACATCCATATATCCAAATCATATATTCAAATGTTTCCCGATAATGACTATATTGATCTCTATATATACATATTCTCACTCATTTCACATGTGGCCCCTCTATTAGATTTCCCCTTATTTAATATACATTTAACACCATTACATATGCACTCAATCCAATTACATATACATTCAACCCCATATATACTCCCCATTGGGTCATAACATAAGTACTGCCATTCAAAACAATATCTTAAAATCGTTGTGGATAAATCTTTTTTATGTGATGAAACCAAGTAATCGAGTTACTTATATTTATGCTCTCAACAATATGATTATTCATCCATCCATATTCAGTTCTTTTCAGTGTCATTCTTTGATAGCTTCCTTTCCTTTGATTCCTTAAATATTTGATAATATATTGTTGCATAATTGTTCCTTGATGCCCTATTCAATTAATATCCTTGACTTTACCATATTCTTCCTTGGTAACATTTATGTAGCACCAAATCTCATGGAGTAAAAGAGTAAAATATCTCTTTAACTATTCTATCAAAAATAATTTTCATCTTATTTTGACATTCTTGGAATCTCTCATTCACTTGTTCTTTGGTCTGTTGCACCTTAATTATCTGATAAACTCTTCTAATAAGATAATTAAGCTCTTCATTTTCATCCTGTATTAATATTAATATTAAAATGGTAATATTAAATCAAATAATTTTTTATTTTTTTATTTTTTTTAGATAAATCTTTTTCGTCACAAGTGCAACGACAACTTAAATAGTTGCAACAGTTTTGAAATATAAACAACATAAGTTGTCGTCACAAGTCCGACGACAACTTAAATAACTGTGACAGTTTTTCAATATAAACAACAAAAGTTGTCATCGCACATGAGACGACAACTTAAATAGTTGCGACAGTTTTGCAATATAAACAACAAAAGTTGTCCTCGCAAGTGAGACGACAACTTAAATAGTTGTGACAGTTTTGATATGTAAACAACGAAAAGTTTTCGTCGCCATTGCGACGACAACTTAAATAGCTGTGACAGTTTTTCAATTTAAACAACAAAAAAATTTCGTCGCAAGTGCGACGACAACTTAAATAGCTGCGACAGTTTTGTTATGTAAACAATGAAATTTTTCATTGCAAAGGTCGTCGTAATTGAGACAAAATGTTGGTTTCACATTTTTACCTAAATTGTCGTATTGGCGACGATATTTCTTTTTTGTCACAATTGTGATAAGTTCCCTAGGGGCATTGCGCTTGCGACGTTTAATCGATTTCATCGCAATTTCCACGTGACACAAAATGACGTTTCAGAGAGTTTAGATTCATCTCAAATTCCACGACATAACGTCACAAGAGCGTCGAAGCAACCGTCGCAAAATGACCCAAATTTGCTAGTGAATGGTAGGATGGAAAAAGGGTGTTGTAACTCCATGTTGTTGCAACTATGTTTAAATAATATAGATCATATAATGTTGCAACTCTTGTCATGATGTGAGCACTGCAAATCTAGGTGTGATACAACTCCAAGTACAATGTTGTGGGTTACATTGTGTTGTGACTCCCAATACTATGGGTTATGCATGTTGTAAATCCACATGTCCTATATAGACTTCATAGAAATTGATGGGTCATCACTCCACGTGTCTTTTGCGAATTTCATGGCAATTGATGGGTCGTAACTTCATGTGTCTGGAGAGAAATTCGTGGACTTTGGTGGAACATCTACAAGAGAGAGACAAATTAAAATTAGAAATTGTTTGAAGAATTTGAACCATCATAACTTCCCAACTTCAAATGCACATTGGGTAAAAAGTTTGAGAAGTGGAATTATCGAGACTATTTGTCTTCCAGGGATCCTGGAAAGAAAAAAAGAGAAGGGTTCACTTCAGTTGAGGAGGGGGAGAAAAAATAGGGGAAAGAGAGGGTATGTATGTAGGATAAATTCTAGAGAGGAAGGGATACCCAATTTTGTTTCACAACATGAAACAAAGGAACACACTTAGTTCATTTAATAAAGAATGATAACCATGATAGATTGTCTGGTGATGTAATGAGACTGTAAGAGTTCAATTCTATCTATGTTAAATAAGAATCTTCAGTCCTTGTTTGAATGTTGTTGTCTCTTGTCTCCTTTTTCTGTGACTGCCAATTCCTCATGGTATTAGTTAAACGTTAATTTTGTTTAAATATAGTACACTCGTAGATATGCACTTTGTGGGAAGAATCTTGATTTTGTAGTTGTTTAAGTACATAATTGAGGGTTACTGCATCAAAGGGAATCAAATATCTTAGGGGAGAAATGATTAGTGCACTAGGGTTGGAGGTAATTGTAGTAAAAGTAGCAATGGGTATGCTAAGATGTACCCCCATACACCACCTGTGGCAACAAATTAAAGAACAATTGAAGTACATTTATACTTGTCATGTTTGCTCGATATTTGGGAGTATCAAATTGACTCAATACCAGGTCTTGTGTGATATGGTAGAGATGGATGTTTTTCATGTACTACTTGAAATACCTTGGTTGTTTGATAGGAAAGGTTTCCATGATGGTAGAGATAATAGTTATGAATTCACAAAAGATGGAAAATGATATAGATTGGAACCAATGTTGGAAAATGCAATGACAACAACAGGAAATAGTAGCGACAAAGATGTGGGAAACAATAATAGTTGATTCATTTTGTCCCCAATGTGCATTGGAAGATGGGCAGTTATGACGATTCAACTTCTTCCAAACGTTTCCAAGTTTAATTCATCTCCCTCTTTTAAATGGCCCACCAAATTCCCCGAAGTTTGTTCAAGACACATGGAATTATGGCCCATCAATTGCCATTAAATTTGCATAAGACACATAGAGTGATGGCCCATAAATTCCCACGAAGTCCATATAGGACACATGGAGTTACAACAAGCATAACCCACAACATTGGGAGTCGCAACACGGTGTAACCTACAACAGTGTAACTTGATTTGTAGCACTTGTAGCACAATGGGAGTTGTAGCAAGTTATGATCTATAGAATTTAAATGGAGTTTCAATGATGTGGTAAAGGACCTAGAGGCTAGGGCATAGAGAGTACTTCTCAATAAAATGAAAAGGAGAATAAATATACCAATAGCCAATGTAATAGAAGAGGAAATTATACTGGAAGAGGCAGAGGATTTGGAAGAGGAAAAGGTAAGTATATTATTACTTTCTATATATGTGAAGTAGAGGGACATAAGGCATTTTAATGTCCAAAGACGAACACTTCAGAAAAAAGAGGTGAATCCTGAACATAGGTTGTGTAGGAAGATGAGACATCGACTGTTGGTGAAAATGTGATGGTACTTCAATAGGAGAAAGGTGAGAATTTAATGTTCCATAGAGTGTTACTTAAACCTAAAAAATAATTTAGCAAAAGATCTTGAGCAGAGGAAGAAAGTTTTTAATAATAAATGTAAATCTAAGGGAAAGTGTTGCAATCTGGTCATAGACAGTGGAATCATAGAAAATTTGGTGTCCACGAAAGTCATGGATAAATTAAAATTAAAAGGTATTCCCCATCCAAATCTGTATCAAGTTTCATGGTTACAAAAAGGACAACAAGTGACTGTGACAGGATAGTGTTTGTTAAATTTTCATATTGGAAATTTCTATGAGCAAGTCTTTTTTGATATGGTAGAGATGGATGTTTTTCATGTACTACTCTAAATACCATGTTTGTTTGATATGAATTTTTTCCATGATGGTAGAGAGAATACTTATGAATTCACAAAATCTGGACAACGACACAGATTGGAACTTGTTAGTCCCTAAAGTTTCACTTGACTGTGAGAGGGAAAGCCAGGGAATCATCATGTTATTGCAATGGTATTTTAAGGGTTTTATGAATGGATTTTTGAAAGTGGTTGAAATTTGGTTCAAGGATTCAAATAACCATATAACTCGATATAAAAGCCAAAAAACATCCCACTGATTTATTAAATGGTACTCACATTGATAGATCAGATAATAATGAAAATAAAGAAGGGAATATATGAGAGTATCTAATTTGTCAACTCCATATAGATTTCTTATTTAAAAATATCATTAAGAAACAATAACATGTACTTGAAGAAAACCTTGATAATAAACAAAAAAAATAAAATCATTGTGTTAAAATCAAGAAACCAAATGCATTGCAATAGAATAAATGACTTCAAGTAAGAAAAGAAATAGAATAAGATATGAAAGAAACTTTGACCACCAACATGTCTTTTCCATTTAATATCAATATGGAATATAAATTGTCTTACAATGGATTTTACAAAAGGGTCCCTGAATGCTCAACTCATCGACCTCCATACAATCTTTCTTATGTCTATTTAAAGTACAGAGAGTATTCATGTAGATCCTATTTTCTAGTTTACATTTTTTCAATAGGATCTTATCAATGCCTATTTCCTAGGAAAAATATCTCTCTCGAGCACTTACAATGCCTATATAGTAGAGGGCTCAAGAACCAATCCAAATATAGATTAGGAAATAACTTTACAAAAACTGGAAAATCCCACAAAAATGGAACCCTATCCTGCTGAGTTGTTCCATCCGAGATATCAAAAGTTTCATTTGATCCAAACATCAGGAATCACACTATTCATATTTACTTCCTAAGCAATAGCATCGAACAATAAAAAATTGAAGAAAAATTATTCATGAACCATCATGGTATGATGATTACATTGGCCTTGATGTCTCTCTGTTTAAGCTTGGTTGTTAACACAACATTATGCCAATATAGCCTGAAATTGGATTCTCTTACCTATTTAAGCAATGCCTTATGTTCTTTTCTTTTCCTTTTAAACTCTTGTATCTTTTCTTATTGTTTGGCATTCCATTTCTCAACCAAATCTTTCTCTTTATTCAATTGCTTTATCATACTTTGCAGCTCCTTTACTCTGTCTTTTTCCTTCCTTGCTTTAAATTTAAATTTTGGATATTCCTCTACAGGGGCAGGTAAATTCACATCTATATAAGCTTGAGGTTTTCTTGATTTAACCATATATTTCGAAGATAATCCAGAACTAAGATTATTCTCAACATTGGGTGGTGCATGAAAAACCATGATTATTCTCGACGTTGCAGGAATAAAGCTATTCCTACAGCGCTTTTTCTGACTTGAAAATTTTGAAAATTCAAATAATGAAACAAAAAGTGATGTGACAAAATATTATCATATAAAATCCTAATCTTTAAAAACTGCAAAAATCATTTAAAAGTGCAATAAAAATTGAAAAATAATCTTCCAAGCCAAGAGGTAAAAACAAATTTTTGATAGAAAATCGTGAAAAAATGAGAGGACAGGGACTAGGGATACTCACTCAATCAAAAACAAGGTTAGAGACTAACATTGGCTCCTTTTGGGGGTAATTTTTCATAATGAAGCTTTAATAATTGTTGACCAATGCCTTCATATCCTTTTGATTCTCTTTGTTTCCCTGTTCTGTCATCCTTTATTTAAAACCCAGACTGTAAAGAAAAAATTCCATTGGGTATATGGAGTCTTTATTTGAGTTCAAAAAGTAAAACCTATTATACAAATTGAACGTTCTGACTAATCTTAAAAGAAATAAATCTTTAGGAATCTCCCATTACTAGGCCCCTTAAAATCTCACTATCATCCAAATTATGTAAGAGAAAGGTGTTGTTGTTCATGACCTTGGCTACTTTGAAAGGACCATGCCATAAGTTGTCAAACTTACCATGTTTAGCTTTATCCTCTCTTCTAGCATCCCATATTAATACAAGTTCTCCTTCTTTGAAAATATCCTTTTTTGTCGTCTTATAAAACATTTCTTTGACTTTGCTTTGATGAATAACAACTTTTTGATCCATCTTTTCTCTATCATGTTGAACCTCTATCATCTGGAAAATCCTCCTTTGAATGTCATTGGGTTCTTCTAACCCCTCTTGCAGAAATTTAAGAATAGGTAAACCCAATTGCATTGGAAAAACAACCTATGTCCCATACACCATTTGGAAAGGGGAAGTTCCAATAGATTTATTATTACTTATCCAATCAACCCATAAGGAAAATTTTAATTTGGAATCCCATGACCTTTTTTTCTATCAGTAGTTTTTTAATAATCCTTATGAGGATTTTATTGGATGATTCTGCTAACCCATTTCCTTGGGTATAGTGAGGAGTGGAGTGGACCAATTAGATGTTATATTTATCACAAAATTCAATCACTGAGTTTGATTTGAAATATTGATCATTGTCAGTGACTAGCTTCTTAGGACAACCAAATCTAGAAAAAATATGCCCTTCAATAAATTCCATGATTACCTTGTATGTTGCATTCTGGGTTGGGATTGCTTCAATCCACTTGGTAAAGTAATATGTGGTTGTAAGTATCCATTTATGTTTTCCAGGAGATGAAGGATTGATTTCCCCAATGAAGTCTAGGCCTCACTATTGAAAAGGTCCATGAGCAATAATGGGTTTTAAAGGCAGAGACATAATTTTATGTTTTGTTGCAAACTTTTGACATGGTTCACATGCCCTCACCTGAGAAAATATGTTTGAAAGAAGTACAGGCGAATAGTATCCCTCTCTTATCATTTTTAAAGAAATGTCTTTCCAATGGTGATTTCCCCCACAAACACCCTGGTGTAAGTCACATAAAATATGTTTTTCTTCCTCTTCATCAACACACCTTAACAGAATTCCATTAGGATATTTCCAAAACAAGCTTTGATCAATAATGCAATATTTCACCGATTTCAATTTAAGTGATCCGAACTTGGACTTATTTAAATCAGGAGGAGACTGGAGATTTAGTAGAAAAAAGACAATATCTTTGTACCATGGTGAGGAAAAATATTTGTTGTTTACCTGTGAGTTAGTTTCCTCAATTTGAAATGATGAATCATGTGATTTGTTGGAGAAATGATACAATCCAATTGCTTTGCAGTTTGACTATGTCATCAATTTGGCAAGGCCCTGTACTTTTATTAACTGAGTAGGCTTTATAGTCAGGTTGTATTCCATAATTTTGGTTATACACTTTCCCCTCTTTCCTTTACAATCAGGTTGGACCAAAATTTCTTTAACTGCACTACTTGGAATGTATGTAGTTATCTCAAATTGTAGAACATATACCCTAAAAGATTTTAAAGCCTTTACCAGAGCATATTCATGTTTCTCCATAATATCATATTTTATTTTAGAATCTCTAAGAGTCTTGTTGAATAAAGAGATAGGTTACCCATACCCTTGATCATTTCTTTGTAAGAGAACAACATCTATAGTGTCTTCAGAAGCAAATGAAAAAATAAAAAACTCCTTAGAATAATTAGGTTTGATGAGGACAAGTGCCTGGATGAGAGCTTGCTTAATTTTTTCAAATGATTGTTTGGATTTAGGTATCCATTTTATTTTTGCATCCTTCTTTAACATATCAATAATGTACTTGATGATTTTTGCAAAATTTGGTATAAATCTTCTTAAAAAATTGATTTTTCCTATGAAAGATTGGATAGACTTCTTGTTTCTTGGAATGCCTATCTGTTGAATGGCCTTTACTCTTTCTGGATCTATCTTGATTCCTTCTAGTGAAACAATATGTCATAAAAAATTCCCTTCTTCAATGGAAAAATGAGAATTTTTAGGATTTAATGATATACCATACCTTCTGCATATTTCAAAAGTCTGCTTTAAATGTTGCATGTGTTCTTCATCAGAGGTTTAAAACATAGTAATATCATCAAGATAAATAACCATAAATCTATCTTTCTCACCAACAAATGAAATATCCATATCTCTATGAAATGTTGTTCCTTCATTCATTAATCCAAAAGGCATCTTTTCATACATGAAAGTGCCCTAGGGAGTGGTAAAAATTATTTTCTTTTTATCTTCCTGCATTACTGATATATGATTATACCCTGAATATCCATCAAGCATAGATATCCTCTTTTCCCCTACTACTCTATGTAAAATATGATCCATTTTAGGTAATGGATAATTTTCCTTTAAAGAACATCTGTTCATATTTTTGAAGCCTATACATAGCCTTATCTCTCCATTCTTTTTCTTGACAGGTACTAAATTAGCAACCCACTCTGAGTATCTTAGTGGTACTATAATTTTAGCATCCAACAACCTTTTCAGTTCTTTTTCTATTATAGGTAGCAACAATGGATTGAACTGTCTAGAATTCTACTTAAAAGGTTTGGATCCAGGCTTTAAAGGAATCTTGTGTTGCATAATTTCTGTATCAAAAACCTTTAGGTCTTCATAAGACCAGGAAAATACATCTGAAAACTACCTCATCAAATTTACATACTTGCTTCTCTGTTTCTCTAACAATTTTCTGGATAATTTCACAAACTTGGGATTTGAATCTGGATTGATGTCACAGTCTGTTACATAAGTATCCTTTGTTTGAATTACAAATTTTCTTGAAACAACATTGTGATCAAATAATCTCTCAAGTGGAACTAAACCCTTTGGTAGATGATTTGTTTTCAACTCAATAATTTTGTGACCAACAACATTGTCTTGCAGGACATTTGCAGCATGGACTTCGACATCATTATTTTCATTATCCTGATCTATTGAAATATTAGAAAACGCATCAATGGTCTCCAAGAATCTTTGAATTTCTTGGTCATCTTTAAAAACTTTCCAATTTTTATTTATCTAGTATTGAGGGTCTGTTTCTTACCCCAATCTCAAATTTTAACTTGGGAAAAAATTGAGTTTTGAAATTATTGGTTGTAAGTGCTAATGAATCTGCCTGCTGAATCAAATTCATGTGTACAAAAGTGATATTGAAGGCCAAAAATAAATTATCAACATAATCCATCACCTCATTTCTATATTGCTTTAACCTCTATTGTTTGGTCTGATAAATGTTTTTGATATCATGAATGATAAGCTCTGAATCTCCAAAAACATAAATTTAATATATGCCCATATTTTTAGTAGCTTTCGATCCTAACAACAGAGCTTCATATTCACGGATTTTTTTGTTGTATCAAATTCCAGTTTGTATGACAAAGGAATAACTTCTTTGGTAGGAGAAATAAAAACAATCCCAGCCCCAGAGCCTTCTTTTGAACAAGCCCCATCAAAGAACATTTTCCAGACTAGATTTCCTGCATTATCTTGAACTGTAGGTATTATTTTCCTTACTGTTGTTTCTTCTATCTAATCACCAATGTGAAAAATAGAAGAGCCAAGTTCATCTTCTACAACATATATGTTGGGTATGTGTTATATTCTTTGCATGTGTGTGTGTGTGGGTGCGTTAGGTTTGACAACTGCATCTGACGATCCCTCTAGTAGTGCTCTTTGTGCTGTGTGCAGTGGGAACTTTCCTAGGGGGGGAAGGTATGCCCCCCCTAGTTATGCGCAGCATTCGGGGCAACGGCTCGACATTATTTTTTTGGGCGGTTTTTTCTATTTTTAGAAGTTCACTAAATTAATCTTGGATTAAGGGATTAGGGTTTTGGTATCTACGGAATACCTAAAAACATTGTATATATTGTATGGTGAATAGTGAAATTCAATAATGAATATAAGAAAGGTTTTCCCGGTTGAGGGTTTCCGGTATAAAATCTCTGTGTACTCTGTGTATGAGCCATTGATTAAATTATGTTCTTCTTAATAATCTATATGCATTTCTTTACTTCACAGTTTTAAAAATTACATGTGGTATCAGAGCTCATTTTTGGCTTCAGAGGGACGCCTTTGTTGTTAAGGGTTTGGATCGGTCTTGATAGATCAAGTTTATCTTGGGTCTCTGATAAACCTGTGTTTAGTGGGAGCTTTTGCAGTTGTGATTTGAGTGCAGAAAGAGGAATGGAAAGATCTTCTAGAATTGAGATAGAGGAGTTCAACGGTAAAAAAATTGAGCTATGGAAGCTGAATATGGAGGACCTTCTTGTAGACAAAGAACAATGGATCGTTGTGGATCCTGGTACATAGCCTTCTAGTACACCGTCTACTAGCACACAAGCTACTAATACACAACCTACCAGTACACAAACTATGAGTACACCACCTACTGGTATGTTGAAGGAATATTGGGAGAAGTTGGACAAAAGAGCAAGGAGTACTATTCGACTCTGCTTGGAAAATTTGGTGTTGTTGAATGTCTCAGGAGAGTCTACAGCCAAGGAACTATGGGATAATTTGGGGAATTTGTATCAATTAAAGTCCCTGGTAAACAAGTTGTTTCTTTGAAAGAAGTTGTATCATCTTAGGATGGAAGATGGATATTCTGTGATAGAACATCTAAATGCCTTTAATACTCTGGTAAGTCAACTTATCTTTGTCAATATTATGATTACAAAAGAAGATAAGTGTATTACTTTGTTATTTTCTTTGCCAGACTCTTGGGATAATATGGTCGTAGCAATTGGTAGTACCACTCAATATACATTGAAGTATGAGGATGTAGTTTCATCCTTGTTATCTGAAGAGATGAGGTGGAAAAGCATGGATGGTCATAGCATAGATTCTTTATTTGTAAGAGGTCATACCCAAGACAAGAATCATGGTAAGCCTTCAGGGGGGAGATCCAAATCTACAGGTAGATCTAAGTCTCCAGGAAAATCTTTGAGGAAATGCTGGAAGGGTGGTAAAACAGGGCATTATAAGAAAGATTGCAAGTTTAAGAAGGTTGAAAAACCAAAGGGGTTTGATAGTACATCTTCCACAGAGGTGAAAACCTCCACTAAAGAAGGAGGTGATGTTTACCTAGAATCTACAAGTACACATGAAGACCACGATGTATGGTTTATCAACTCAAGTGCATCATACCATATGACTCCTCAAAGGGAGTGGTTCTCTGAATATGAAAAATATGATGGTGGTGATGTATTCCTAGGAGATGACTCGACAACAAAAGTCTTGGGACATGGAAGGGTTAAGTTGCTGCTAAAAGATGGAAGGATTAGAACACTCCCTGGGGTTCTGCACATTCCAAAACTTGCCAAGAGCCTAATATTTGTAAGCAAGTTGGATGATGTAGGAGTGGATACTGTATTTGGAAAGAACACTTGCAACATGGTACGAGGGGAAGTGGTGTTGATGAGGGGAGTTCAGTGTGGAACTCTATACAAGTTGTTGGGAAGAACTTATACTAATGGGTGTAATAGTTATGTTTTCCTTGAGTAGACAAATAAAGAAGAAAAGACCAATGTCGCCCCTAAAAAGAAGACCATGTTGTGGCATCAAAGACTGGGGCATATTGGAGAAAAGGGCCTTCGAACACTACACAGTAAAGGCATGGTTGAAGGTATGTATAATTGCACTCTGGATTTTTATTTCTATGAACATTGCATATATGGTAAACAGAATCGAGTAAGATTCCCATCTGGTGCTACAAGAGCAAAGGGGATCTTAGATTTGATACACAGTGATGTGTTTGGACCTATTCTTGTTTCATCCCTAGGTAAATCTGTGTGTTATGTTTCATTCATAGATGATTTTTCAAGGAACACATGGATTTATTTTCTTAGAAAGAAATCTGAGGTATTTGATAAATTTAAAGATTTTAAGGATCTAGTAGAAAATCAGACAGAGAAGAAAATAAAGGTATTGAGAACAAATAATGGTGGAGAATTCTGTGGAAATGAATTCAAAGAATTCTATATGAAGTGTGGTATAGCAAGGAATAATACTACTCCATACACTCCTCGGCAGAATGGAGTTGCAGAAAGGATGAACAAGACACTTATGGAAAAATCAAGGAGCATGCTCAGCGGTGCCAGGTTAGGACAAGAATTTTGGGTAGAGGTAGTGGGTACAACATGTTACCTGGTCAATCGATCACCTTCATCAGTGTTGGATGATAAAAATCCACTCGAGGTATGGTCTGCAAAGAAACCCTCTCTTCAACATCTTATAGTGTTTGGTTGTGATGCTTATGTACATGTTCCAAAGGAAAATAGGAGTAAGTTGGATAAAAAGGCTGAAAATTGTATCTTTATTGGTTATAAAGATGGTGTGAAAGGTTATAAACTTTGGAACCCAGAAACCAAGAATATTGTTTACAGTCGAGATGTTGTTTTCAGAGAGGTAAAAGATGTGTCCAAATAGGAATTCCTACCAACGCAAGACAAACCTAAGAAAATAGAGCTTGAGTTGGATGATAAAAAATATGAATCATCTGAAGAAGAGGAAGCAGAAGAAGAAGAAGAAGAACCTCATACCTCAGTATTGAGGAGATCAGTGAGAGATAAAAGGAAACCAAAAAGGTATAGTCCAATTGATTTCAATTCCAATTTTTCTTTATCTATTACTGATGATGATCCCAGAATTGTCAGGGAAGCAGTGAATTCAGAGGATAGTAAACTCTGGAAGAAGGCCATGGTTGAAGAAATGGATGCCTTGGATAAGAATGAGGCATGGGATATAGTTGAGTTTCTAGCAGGAAGAAAATATGTAGGTAGCAAATGGTTGTTTAAGAATAAGTTTAATGCACAAGGTAAAGTGGAGAAATACAAAGCTCGGTAAATAGAAAAAGGTTATTCCCAGGTAGAGGGAATTGACTTTGGTGATATTTTTTCTCTTGTTGCTAAGTTAACTTCTATTAGATTTTTTTATCTATTGCTGCTTCTTTTGATATTGAAGTGGAATAGATGGATGTGAATACAACATTCCTACATGGGAATCTGGAAGAAGAAATCTAAATGAAGAAACTAGAAGGATTTGTAGTGAAGGGAAAGAAAGAGTTGGTCTGTAAGCTAAAGAAGTCACTATATGGTCTGAAGCAATCACCTAGGATGTGTTACCAAAAGTTTGACACATACATCCTTGGATTGGGATTTGTAAGAAGCAGGTTTGATCACTGTGTATATTCCAAGCAAGTTGGTGATCACTTCATTTATGTAGTGTTGTATGTTGATGACATGTTGTTGGTAAGAAATAACATGGATGTTATCAAGGAGGTGAAATCGCAGCTATCCTCCAAATTTGACATGAAGGATCTTGGTGTTGCTAACTTCATTCTGGGAATGGAGATTAAAATAGATTGTGCAAACAAGAAAATTTGGTTGAATCAGAGAAAAAATGTTGAGACAATATTGCAGAGGTTTAATATGCATGGAAGTAAACTGGTCAAGGTTCATATTCCTATAGGTGTAAAGTTATCTGCAGATTAGTGTCCCAAGACACAGGAAGAAGAAGAGGACATGTCCCATGTTCTGTACGCTAGTGCAATTGCGAGTTTGATGTATGCAATGGTCTATACTAGACCGGACATTGCACATGTAGTGGGAGTTTTGAGAAGTTATATGTCAAAACCAGGGAAGGAGCATTGGACAACAGTAAAGAGGGTCTTCAGGTATCTTCGTGGCACTACCAGTTATGGACTGTGATACCAAGGAAGACCAGGATTGGACAGAGTGGTGGAAATACATGGCTTTGTTGATGTAGACTGGGTTGGATATCTAGATCGCAAAAGATCTACAAGTGGGTATGTGTTTAACCTATTTGGAGGAGCAATCAATTGGATGAGAAAAACACAAGTTGTAGTGGGACTCTCAACTACAGAAGTTGAATGCATGGAAGCCACTCATGAAAGAAATGAAGCATTATGGTTACAAAGATTGTGTTCAGGTATTGGTTTGGTACAACAAGAAGTGAGATTATATTATGACAGTCAGAGTGCAATATTCCTGGAAAATAACCCAGCTTATCATTTGAAGACAAAGCATATTGATGTTCAGTATCACTTTGTGAGAGACATGGTTGAGGAAAAGAAGGTGTTGCTGGAAAAGGTTGACACTTTGAAGAATGTTGTTAATTCATTGACAAATTCTGTGAGCATGGAAAAGTTCTCCTGGTGTAGAGTAACAATGGGCATTTCTTCCTTGGATTGTTGACTATATAATCCCCTGGACCCCTGGATGCAAAGAAAACAACAAGTGGGAGAATGTTGGGTATGTGTTATATACTTTGCATGTGTGTGTGTGGGCGCGTCAGGTTCGACAACTACGTCTGACGATCCCTCTAGTAGTGATATTTGTGTCATGTGCACTGGGCACTTTCCTAGGGGGGGCAGGTATGCCCCCCCTGGTTAAGCGCAGCGTTCGGGGCAATGGCCCGAAATTTGTTTTTGGGAGGTTTTTGTTATTTTTAGCGAATTTTGTTATTTTTACCAGTTTACTAAATTAATATAAGATTAAGTGATTAGGGTTTTGGTATCTATGGAATACCTAAAAACATTGTATATATTGTATGGTGAATGGTGAAATTTGATAATGAATATAAGAAAGGATTTCCCAGTTGAGGGTTTCCGGTATAAATCCTCTGTTTACTCTGTGTATGAGTCATTGATTAAATTATGTTTTGATTAAGAATCTATATGCATTGCTTTACTTCACAGGTTTAAAACTTACAATATATGGTATGATTACTAGGATTTTCATGACCACTTACCAAGTAAGCCAACCTTACATCCCTGTACAGCCTCCGATGTTCTCCACCAAAAAAACGTATGGTAGAATAACTGAGATCCATTTGTAGTGTGCCTCCTACTTTTTTAGCCCATGATATTGACAGAAGCATCCCAAATTTAAGAGGTATATCATCCACAATTACATCCAACACCACAATTTTCATAGGTAACTGAGATAAAGTAACAACCATGTCTTTAATGACTCCCAGACATTTAACTTTCCTGGATTCAAATGAATATAATTCTAGATAAGGCTTAGTAATGTCTAAACCTAATTCATACATTACCACTTTTGGCATGACATTGTGTGAAGCTCCTAAGTCCATTAAACGGTTATGCAATATTTTGTCATGGATGTTCATAGATATGTAGAAAGGAGGAGAAGCATCATATATGTCTTCAATATGAGTTCCAATGGTTATAGTAGGGTTTTCATCTTCAAGGTTTATAGTATCTGAAAAAGTGACATGAGCAGGGGGTTGCAATGCTTTGAGAACATATTTTCTAAAAGGATTTGTTTTCATCAATTCTATCAGAGGTATGGGGATTTTAATCTTATTAATTTAATTTTCCAATCTAAAAGAAGAAATAGGATTTTCAATTTCCTTTACCTCTGTAATACTAACCTTGACAGGCTACTTTGGTTGCTGATCAGTTTTAACCCCTGAGCTTTCTTTACTGACTCCTGATTTAACTATAGCATTAGCCTTTTTTGTTGAAATAGGTATATCCACTTTGGGAGTGTTTGATCTAGACCTAAGATCATATTTTTTCCTTTTAGGTTCTTTCTGGATAATTTCATCAGCATCTCCTTCTTCAAATTGATTTAGTATAAGAGCATCTTCATAATCTTGTTGTATCATATGAGTAGGAGGTAATTTTTTATCATTTAAATGTATTGTAGGATCATATTCAGTGTCATCCACTTCTTCAACTTGTTCCACTACATTATTTTGGAAAGAAGGAAAAACTTTCCGATCTTCTTGATTTCTCCTTTCTTTGGGCAATATTTGAGGGGCATTGTTAGGCTTCCTAAACTGATTAGGGTTTCTTTATCCACCTTCATGTGTATGTTTTCTAGGCTATTTTGTTTCCATATTCATCCTGGCCATTTCATATGTTAAGGTATTCAACATTTTGTCCATTTCATCCATCTTAGAATCAAATGTTGTATGAGAAGAAGAAGGGAGTTCTTCCTTTTGTTTTTTCATGTCTCTATCACCTCTGGAATTCAACTTCTATGCTACTAGTATGTTGGATTCTACCTCAATGGTTGCTTCCTTCATCAAACTCGGAGTATAAGACCTCCTTTCTCTAAACAACAGAGAAAAATCAACATCAAAGGCATTAGAAAAAGTAATTGTGGATGATGTTTCTGTGGGCTTGATTTCATCTGGAATTTTACTATACATTTTATTAAACCTTTTAGTAAAATCAGATATAGATTCTCCTTGTTTTCTTTTCAAAGCACCAAATTCAGTGATGTAATATAAGTAGTCTTTCTTATCCCCCCAATGTCTTAAAAATGTATCATCCAGTGCATCAATATCAACAATTGAATTGGGAGGTAGGATTCTAAACCATTTCCTTGCTTCTCCATCTAAACTTTGCACAAAAAGTCTCATCCAAACATCTGCATGCTCCACATTAAATTTATCTACAAAACTGTAGAAAGAGTTTAAGTGTTCTTCAACAATGACTTCTCCCTCTCCATTGAATATTGGTAAATAATTCATATAATCATTAGGTGGGAAAGCATACATGACTTGTGGCAAGTCTAGTGGTGCATATATGGCTGCAACAATTGCATCCATTCTATTTGCAACCATATTTACCACATTTGGTGTTTGGACTATAGGAGTGAGAAAAACTGGTGATGTAGGAATAGAAATAGTTCCTTGACTGGAGAAACTTAACTGAACTGAGACAAGTCTCTTCTCTTAAAAAAAAAAAGGTTTCTTCTGACAGAAACCTTCTAGGGTAAGGGGGATACACAAGGGAGAAGAGACATGAGACATAAGAGCGTAATATCGTAAGGGAGATGTTCCATCAGAATCACGAATGGAAGCCTATGAGCTTGATGTGGAAGAGCATCTGAGAAACCTCACCGAGGCCATAACCAAAAGAGAAAGCTCTAAGTTGCAGAAAATAGGACCCGAGTAGAAGTTGGGACAGAGACATAGCTCTTGAGAACCGTGAGAAATCCCTGGTGATATCATGGCTTGGAAGGGGGGTGTCCAGAGTGCTAAGAATGAATGCCTCTAAGCCTATGGTCATGTGGAAGGACGAACACTCACAGTCAGTTGGTTGGCGGCAACCTGTAATAGATAAGTGATTTCCTACCTTGTGTAATTTAGCCGTAACTGTGTATGAATTGGTTATACTGTGTATGTTTCAGGAATTGTACATATTTCTTAATGGATATACTGTATCCCCCTTATTTCTTCTTGATTATATAACTAGGCCAGTAAGAAATTATATGGTTAGGAGATGATATTATACTCGTAAATGCTTATGTCCTGTGGAGGCATAAGCCAGAGTCACGAACTGTGTGTTCGTTGACCCCGGACACAGTTTCATGTGCACATGCCAACCCTCCTAATTTATTAGAGTCCTTGGAGGATGAAGTTTGTTAAGCTCAGGAGAGGTATTACAAATCGGCACAGGCTCTCTGCGAGGCAAACTGAACCCAGAACTCCCTAAGTCCTAGATAAGCTCAGGAAGGATCGCACCATTGTGTGCAAGAACCCTGCATGGAGTGCAGAGTTCGAGAAACCCTTTGGAGGTTTCAGAGCGTATGAAAGATCAGGAGTGATAGAGATCATGATCAAAATCAGATCTGAACCATTGGTTCAATTCGGGGAAATAGAGGTGAGGATTTCCCCAAAGTCCTGAAAGGCGAATCGCCAATTCACAGGGGAAAATTTGGACCGTTGGAGCCCATGTCCAGAATGTCAAAGAAGAGTGCACAGGAGAAAAGATATGAACCGTCAGATCGAGCACAGGGGACCGATAGTCGTCGGATCTAGAAAAGGAACACGAGGTTTAACCTAGTGCATGCAGGGGAGAGAGGACTTGTCAAAGTCCTGAAAGCATCGAGATCGTCCATCCCAGAAGATGCGTGTCAAAGATCCACATCCATTGGGGATTTGGCAATCGAGAAATGGGAGTGAAGACTCTCCCAAATTCCTGAAAAGGAGAAAGATAGGATTTGATCGTGACCATTGATAATCCCAAAAATATCAAAACTGTTGACCATGGCTAAAGGTCGCAGTTGTCCATCGGAGGGACACGTGGATGCCGGTCAGAGTTTCGGCACTGGGAAATCATAGGAGAAGGCTTCCCTAGACTCTTGATGGGGAATCATCGACAACGAATCATGACCATCAGGTCGTGACAGATCTGTACCATCCATTTGTAGAGGACACGTGGTGAGAGTTAGGAATTTCACTGACTCGGTTTTGAAAGAAGTCAACGGGAGGAGTTCTTAGAACTCACGAGTCACGAAATCACGACTTAATCCTATTCGTTGGTTTAAGAGAGATCACAGTCGTTAGATCATGGGGCTTGTGGGTCATCGATCTAACCTGGATCTTGACCATCCATTGAAGGAGACGCGTGGTGAGTAGTCAGAGTTCGGGGAAAGCTCTGAAATCTTGTGGGCCATTGGATCTCGTAGAAAAGTGAAGGGATTAAGACTGAGTGTCTTTCAACACCCTTAAGCTCAGGAAGGATAGTGACCATCAAATCCAAATCAATGAGGGTCGTTGATCTCATACACGAATTCCCATATAGGAATTTGGGGATTGGATTGACAAGAGATTTGGAGTCACTGCATCGTGAACTCTCGGTTCATGAAACTCCAAAAAGATCTGGACTGTTGGATCCAAATAATTGAGGATCGTTGGATCTCATGCAAGAACTCGCGTATCGGAGTTCAAGGAATGGAGTGACCAGTGGTTTGGGTCGCTACATTTCGAACTCTCAGTTACCGAAATCCCGAAACGACTAGGACCATCGGATCAAGGGGAGATTCGCAGCCATCGATCTCATCGAAGTTAAGATTTCAGGTTTCGGGGTTTGAAGTGTCAAAATACTTGACTCTCTTGCATCACTCAGTCATGAAATGCGAAAGTTGCCTCTTGGCTTGGCCTATGGTTATAACCAACGATCACATGGAGGTGGATAAGGGAAGAGCTAGCCTGCACTAGGCCCCCATAGGAATTTGAGGATTCTATCCCTTGAGGAAGAGCGAAAATTTTATTTTTTCCGTAGTGGGTATGTGACATCATGCAATTTTATCCATTGGTAGGGGGGTTTATCATTGATAATTCAATAGATTTGAAACCAATTTTAGTGATATTATACTCCAAACTATTAAAGTGTCTATTGCTATGCCTTTTTGAAAATATGGACATTAATAATTCTCTTTATATTTCTTAATGTTGTTGGAATCCTCCCCAGGTGTATAATGGGGGGCAGAAGGGCCCATAGTAAATTTATAATAGTGGAATCCATTCAATGTAAGGTGCACTAGGTCAACTATTCTTGTTATTATTAAATAAGACCCGCTATGATTAATATTGAATACATGTAATGGGGCCTCATTGAAGGATTTCCACTAAGTAGTTACTAGGTTGTTATGATTAGGGTTCTCTTGTTAGTTATAAATAAGGATAGAGTCCTCCTTATGAGAAGTGTGGATTTTATTGTATTTGGATCTTAGTTCATCAAGAGGTCACCCAACCTTAAGAGGCAAGTGAGAAAGAGTGGATTCCTTTTAGAAAAGGATCATTGTAAGGTGTTTCCTTACCTTAAGGGTATTTTTATATAATCAAGTAAAGGGGATTCTTTATCTTATTCTTGAATGTTATATGTGATAGCATTTTCAGATCTAAGGTACTTAATAAGTGGTATTATAGCTCTTTCTTGGGCTAGAAAAGAATATTTTTTTTTTTCCATTAAGTAGGTTTTCGAAGGGAAAAAAGAGGCCACAAAATTTAGATTTATTGTAGCTTTATGAATACAATTTGAAGAAACTAGCTACATATCTAAGTTCCTCTCGGAAAAACATGTAGTTAAAAACAATCGTCCAAATTGGAGTTCGAGANAGGATTTTCTGGAGGCTTATTTGGTGTAGAAGGTCCCTTTTTGGGTGGCATGTTGGCCAAATATCACTTTTGAGTCTTGATTTTGAGGTGGTTCTGCTAGACAATATTTATTCTTTTCTATCTCCCAAGTTTCAGCCCTTCTGGGTATGATACTTTCTTTTAGGTAGTTCTCTGATATTTCTTCTCTGCAATGCCACAGGTCTGATCAAAATTGGATGTGCCAAGTGGAATTTACAGTAACTTCCTCACAACTTGTCGATTTTTGTCCTTTCCAGTAGATCTCACTTGTATAGAATGCCCCGCACAAAATAATTGATATCAAATTTTGAAACTCACACCCAAAATACTACAGACTGTCCACGATCCAATGCAACCAGTCCCACTCAATTTGGATACTCTAGCAAGACGTTATGTTTGTTTTACATGGAACACATTCTTGAGACTAATCAATAGGACTAGTCAGATACCCTATCTTACACAAGGTGTATCTACAAATTTAAGATGACCCAGAAGCTGAAATTTTTACCACAACTATATTACTAATTTCTGTAAATGGCCTCTGAAGTGCAGGGTCTGAAACATTACATAAACAAATTTATAGAGAAAATTCCACAATGACTCATTTCAGGATGATTCTAGAACCCTATATTGTATAGGCTGTATCTCCGAAAGTATAAGGCCTCAGGAGCTGAATTTTGAACCCAACGTACCTTGATCCGTCTACTAAATACCCTCCAAACGGTTCCTTATGAAACGTTGTAGAAAACAAGTTATATCAAAAATTCCACGGTGTCTCAGATGTAGCAGCGAAACCCCAAGACCTTTAGCTCTAATACCATATGTTAAGAACCAAACCTCAATATAGCATGGAAAAACCTCAGGAAAAGTACTCAATGCCTTGAAATAGATATAATTTCAGATAATAAGCCTCTTCTAGGGGGAAAGCTCCTTTTACCCCACTTAAATGTTCAAGTACAAGATGATGTCTAGGAGGTATAATTACAACTAATGGCCTAAAGACGACATAAATAAAATAACATTACTAATATAATATGCCCCAATTAAGGGGTAATGAGACAACATTAGGGCTTAACACAAACTATGAAAGTGTTTATTTCTATGCCTTTTTGAAAATATGGACATTAATAATTCTCTTTATATTTCTTAATGTTGTTGGAATCCTCCCTAGGTGTATAATGGGGGGCCGAAGGGCCCATAGTAAAGTTATAATAGTGGAATCCATTCAATGTAAGGTGCACTAGGTCAACTATTCTTGTTATTATTAAATAAGACCCGCTATGATTAATATTGAATACATGTAATGGGGCCTCATTGAAGAATTTCCACTAAGTAGTTACTAGGTTGTTATGATTAGGGTTCTCTTGTTAGTTATAAATAAGGATAGAGTCCTCCTTATGAGAAGTGTGGATTTTATTGTATTTGGATCTTAGTTCATCAAGAGGTCACCCAACCTTAAGAGGCAAGTGAGAAAGAGTGGATTCCTTTTAGAAAAGGATCATTGTAAGGTGTTTCCTTACCTTAAGGGTATTTTTATATAATCAAGTAAAGGGGATTCTCTATCTTATTCTTGGATGTTATATGTGATAGCATTTTCAGATATAAGGTACTTAATAAGTGGTATCATAGCTCTTTCTTGGGCTAGAAAAGAATATTTTTTTTTCCATTAAGAAGTTTTTCGAAGGGAAAAAAAGAGGCCACGAAATTTAGATTTATTGTAGCTTTATGAGTACAATTTGAAGAAACTAGCTACATATCTAAGTTCCTCTCGGAAAAAAATGTAGTTAAAAACAATCGTCCAAATTGGAGTTCGAGAAGTGAAGATATCATTGATTTAAAACTGGTTATTTTAGGGTTTTTCCATGATGTTCATGTGGAGTGTAGAGTAGATAACATTTGACAGGGTGCTCATATTGTCGCCAAACCAATGCCATAGGAAAGATAATTTTTATGGATTTGATTTGGTATATTATATGATACATTTATGATCAATATTTTGTTGTTTTACCCTTATAAAGTTTCGCCCTCAATACCCTAGCTCTCATACTTACAATGGCTTATGGGATTTTACAAGGATATATTAGCCCCCCTCATTAAGGAATATCCAATGATATATGAAGATTATATGAAAATGCATGCTATATGGAAGAAGCCTTGCCTATAAGTTCTCTTGAAGAGACTATGGATTATGAAGAGCATATCAAACAATGGTTACACAGAGTAGAAAAATTTTAAACCCTTGAAGGACTTTGTATACTGTGACTACAAATGGAGAATCAAATACAAAAAATATAGGAAGCCTATGAAGAAATATAAATGATGACAATCTGGAGTGATATTGAAGATGATTATACAAGTGATATATGTTATGGCTGGTATGATTTAGAGAATGCCTGTGATTAATGGTATATGGGAAATTGTAATTTTTGGGAAAACAACTACTTCCAGCTTATATTTGATGTCTCTACTCCAATTTATGTGGAGAACAATGTTGTGGGATGTCAAGATCCAGTTATGATTGCCATTTTTTAGCTTTCCTATTATCTAGTAGTAGTGTGCCTTCTAGATCCACATATGACCTTTTGCACTTATGTGTATAATTTTTTGGATATGAATGGATCTATATGTTTGGATCCACATGAATGTATTAGGAATTTGAAGCACCATTCTCATCCAACTATTCAACATAGGTGTTGTTATCCCCAATTCATATGGATAACTAAGGAGATGTTGTCTCAAGGCCCTTAGGTTTCATTCATGGAGTACCGAGAGACAACTTGACTAGTAGTGTCCACTTGCACAGATAGAGGCTCGCTTCACCACCACAGATCTTAGGTTCATCATGAGGGTATCCACCACATCATCCTTCTTTCAGAAGACATTTGGTATTTCTCCATGAGGTACAAGCCAGGTATTATGGTGAGTGTCATTTGAATATTTGAGGCATTTGGGTTTGTTTCATTTTAAACTATTTTTTATTATGTAACAGATGCTTTAAAATTATGCTATGTTCCTTATTTCACCTTGTTGGTTGACATTGTACCCTAGTAAGTGGTCACCCTTAGGAATAGGTTTTCCATTGGGAGGTCCCCTTAATGATTCATCGTGCCATTCTTGACCATACTTTTAACTTTCCACACCTCATCCCATCATCTCCTTACCTTTGGTATTTTCGGGTGTACCGACCCAAGAAGGGATTGTCCCTCATTTCATGGGAAGAAGGGGTTGAATTCCCAGAGGGAAGGTAGTTGGAAAAAGATAAAAGCCTGATTATGAACCTTCCAGATTCTCTCCCAAAGAGGTCTTGATAGCAATGGAATGCTTCTCCTAAAATTCAAAGACCTACAAAAGAAAACACATGATGTAAACGTCCCACTTAATGAGGGATCTACACAAAGGTGCTTTACAAGCTATATTATACCCCCATGTCACTCTGTGTAATTCTCCCTTCAAGAGACACTTTGGTACTGCTCCCCAAGATAATCGATTAACCCTAGGGAGTACCCATTGTTTGAACCTTAATTAACTAATGGAAATAAATGGGCTTGGAAAAAGAATGCATTGAAAACAAAGGTGCAACACACTCTCTACAATGACACCCATAAATGAGACACCAAAATCCCTTGTATGTCATGAACCCCATGCCCAAAATTATTGCCCCCATCCATATCATATTCTCCACATGTCTTAGAGAGGGGTTCACCTGGGAAACACTCCTTGACTTAGGGGACGATTCACCCAATAGGTCACCTTGTCAACCCTCCCATACCTAAACTTGGAAAATTGCATAGGGTCTTTGAGCACTTTTTTAGTTTGATGAGGTTGTTTTTTATGTGTATGCTAAGGTGAATATTTTGTTGACTTGATTTAATTATCATGATGCATTTGAATTGATATCCTTGGAGGGCATATTCATTTTCATTGAAGGACCTTGCTAGGTAGACAGATTTGGAAGAATAATCCTAGCTTGGGCTTCTTTGGGGCTTAAGCCCACAGGTTGGATACCATGGCCCAAAAACTGGATGATGATGGTAGCCTTTGGAGGCTACATAGACACCTTGTAGGATCTATCCTAGTCCATTTTCATCCCAACGTTTTTCTCTTAAAGACAAAACATCACACTTGAGGAACTTGACGTCACCCTAGGGATATGGTTTTGGTGGTAGAGTTATTGATGATGGACACTTGGAAAGTTTTGATGGAAGAGGGCATGGATTGAAGGAGGAAACCCTAGTGCATGAGAAAGAGGCCCTAGAAGTCCCAATGACTTCCATCCTCAACTCCAACAACTTGTAAAAGGTGTCAAAACGTCACCCTTTAGAGGGATGACGTCAAATTAGGGTTTTCTTTTGTGCAATTTTTGAATTAAATTCAAATTACATTTGTAAAGGGGAAAAGAAAGGGTTGTTGACCCCTTACTTTTTTGTTTACCCTAAATTTAAGTGGAAAAACACATTTAGGAGGAATTTTATAAATAAGAATCATTTTGTTTCATTTTTGACATAGCTCTCCCATTGTGAGAAGACTATTGTGGCTGAAATTTGCGCCGTACTTGGGCAATTTGGATATCTCTCTCTTGTAAAAATGATTTTTGGTGATCTCTCTTGGTGAATTGTTGAGCTAAGGTGGTGCACACCTCTTGGATACTTCTTCTATTGCTTGTGGATGGAGATTACTTGGTAAAATAGGCTTTGGACTTTGCTATAGTGGAATTGGTAAGGAAATGTATGCATGTGCTGGTGTTTTCTACTAGTTTCATTGATATTATTGGCGTAAGCCCTTCGAGGAGTATAATAGGATACACCTTCCACAAAGGTTCATGTTATTTGATTTGATAATCCAATTTTTGCAAGGTTGCTAGGAGGAGTACAAGGGTGTACACCCTCCTAGATTTATCTTAGGTTGATTTGCATGCCCTAAGGAGTAAGAGGGTTTACACCCCTAGAGACGTTGTGGATCTAACTCATACTTTCAAGAATCCATTCACCCAAATTTTTAAAGGCACTAATCTGATGTTTTCAATGGAGAAATAAATTGTTTGCATTGGTAGACGTGATTTAGAGAGATAGTGATCTTGTTTAAGTTAGAATATTTTCGTCATGCTTTGAGGTTGATAAGGCCTCTATGGTGTCTTGGTTTTCTTAGTATTCTTAGAGATATAACTCAATAAAAACACACAACCATTAGGGATGCATCAAATTACTCTCTTCTTGATTATAACTCACATTTCAACTATCAAAAGTTGCTAATAAATTGCCCATATAATCTACTAGCCTCAACACACTTTTTGGGTGGTTTACTTGTTTTTTTTATGGGTTGAAATTTTATGATGTAGCAATAGTTTGGTATAGACATAAGGATGATAAAATATCTTTTCAATATTTGTTTATAACAACCATATTTTGTTGCTAAATTCCTATGCTTTCATACTTGAGTTATACTAGTGATTGCTAGCTTATCTCTTGCATCATTTACCTGAATTTTAGCATCTTGTTAGAAGATTTAACAATAATTTACTTGATGATATATATCTCTATTGGCTGATGAAAATAGGGACATCAAGCTTAAATTGCTTGTCCACTTAACCTTAATCTTGTATATTCGTCTTTTCTTGTGTCAAAGGTAGGTACAATCATCTTTCATAGGTACTCAAGAACTTGGAAACCATAGACCATCCCCAAGACTCGTTATCAAGCCACTTCTCACTTAGCAACTTGACCCATAGGGGCATCACTTCCATATTCGCATTTCCCCCTAGGGTCACCCAGGATTCCCTCCTTGTGTTGGATTCTTCCTTCACTAAAGAGAGGGGAGGGTTTATCTGAGGTGAAAGTGGGTAAACTCTCCCACCATTATCTCCATCTTGGGGACTAGGTCAATATTTTCCCAACCTACAATTCGTGCGATAACAGGTATATCTAGTGCGGAATCAATGTGAGATCTTGTACATGGGATTTGGGATTATGGATTAGCTCCTTGGATTACTTTAGTATTGCAATCGGTACTTTCACATGGGACACTGGTTACTTGAATGTGACAATTAACATTTGTACATTGGACCTAAGTTTATGGTGGAGCTTGATGGACTATTTTAGCATGGTGACTAGCACTTGTACATGGGACCCTTGTTCTCTAGCTTACTTTAGCACTTAGTATGGTAAGCACTCATCCATGGGACCTTGGTTTATGGTTGTAGCTTCTCACAACAAGCGCTGAGGGAAAAACTTTTCTAAGGGGGATGGAATGTTGGGATTCTCCCAAGGGGTGTAATGGGGAACCAAAGGGCCCATTGTAGAATAATAATAGTGGAGGAAATATAGTGTAAGGTGCACTAGGTCCATTATGCTCGTTTTTATTAGATAATACATATTTTTTTTTTTTTTTGGTAATCCTGAACCTTTTGAATGGCGAGGGACTGCCTCAGCTGAGATTCCATGACCTAGGGGCATCTAAGTCATTAAATTCACCCAATGATCGCACCCATCCTGGATCGCACCAAACCTTAACATGGTTGTATTTGAGGTGTCCTTGGGGATTTCGAATCGGTGACTTTCACTTATGGAGTGCCTTAATAGCGCACTCCCTCACCGAATGCTCTAGACCTCGGGGAAATTAGATAATACATGTTATGGTGGTTAGTATTGAATAAATGTAATGGGGCCACTAGGTAGCTAGGAGGTTGTTATGATTAGGGTTCTCTCGTTAGTTATAAATAAGGATGGAGTCCGCCTTATGAGAGGTGCATAATTTATTGTTTTTGGAGCTTATGTTATTGAGAGATCGTCCAATCTTAAGAGGAAAGTGAGTAGGAGTGGATTATTTCCATAAAAGGATCATTTTAAGGTGTTTCCATACCTTAAGGGTATCTTTGTATAATCAAGTAAAGGGGATTCTCTACCTTATTCTTGGGTATCTTATATGTGATAGCATTTTCAGATCTAAGGTACTTAACGGATGTCCATGATAGTTGGAATGATAGATTGTATCTTGGAAATGAGAAGGGTAGGAATACATTAAGAAATATCTTCTATAATAACACTTTCATTTGACTTATTTATTTAGAATATTTCCATCTACATATCAAGACCATAATTATTTTCATGAAATTTTTATATTATATTGATTGTGAATCCATGTTGTAGGAGACCCTACCATCAAATCATTTTCTTTCACACATTCTTTGTTTATTACAAGAGTATCCCCATTTCATGTAATTATAGTTTCAATCATGTAACTTCTTGCATCCTCCTTACCTACAGGCTACAATCATGTAACTTCTATCATCCTCATGAAGTGATAGAAATTGAAAAAAATCCACACAACACTTTCTTTCCAACATTACTCATGAATGGAGGACGATGTATATGTCAAAATCTGACAATAAAAGGAAGCCTTCATAAACTCAATACCTTTTCCACCAAATCTCTTCCGATCCAAAATATCAAATCCTATATTGAGCCTTGTTTGTGGTTTTATATATATATAACATTCTTCAACTCATATATGTCATAGTGCCTTGAATATTATATTCTAAACATAATGTTTTTTTAATGTTACTTTACTTTACACTTCACACTTTCCCTCAACTCCCTTACTCGATGAGTTTGTAATTAATTGTGTATCTTTCTAGGTCATGCTAAAAAACACTTGGTATTCATATGTATGATTTTACTTTCATGGATTAGATTAATTTATATCCATTTTGATTTTCAAATAATATTTTGAACATTTTTTTTACAGTTTCCATTTTATTAACACACATTTGCATCTCTTGAAACAATTGTTAATAAGTTAATAAATTATTCGAAATGTTATACACAAAATTCATTTTCAAATGTTAAAATAAATTAATGCTTACTATGGTAACCATATTTTTTGAGCACTAGGAAAGCCAAAAATTTGGCTCTGCAAATGTTCCCTATTCTGAACTCCCCAGCTAGTAATGGTGGCCCCCATTAAAGGAGTTGTCGTCTCCTACCGAAACACTATGGTAGAAATCCCTAGTCTCCCGCCCGCACCCTTGACTCCTCAAGTTCACCTAGCCCAATGGACACATAATAGAAAAAAGGGACTAAGGAAACCTAACAAATCTAGATCCTATCCCAGTATAGAACCCGCAAACCCAAAAAACTAACAAGAAAATCCAATTGTCCTGCATTCTGTAGGAAAATTAAATCTTGCAATATGAAATTGTGTCACCCCTCTTGGGGGAGGAGATTCAATACATGCAGGACCATGCCCTCATTTCCAAATTTATGGGTGTTTGGCCATTAGATAAATCCCTCACATGGTGGATCAAAACCAGATGGAAGCCAAAAGGAGAAGTCACCCTCAAACTGGGATCCAAAGGATTATTTATGACCATATTCAACTTAGAGGAAGACTGGGAAAGGGTCTTCCAAGAAGGACCCTACTTCTTCAACTTTGTCGGCATTTATATGAGGATATGGAAAGATAAATCTATCCTGGAAAATGAGGATTTCACCGTAGCCTCAGTTTGGATCAGATTGTACTCTTTCTTGCAAGAGTATTGGAAATCGAAAATCCTAGAGGGTATAGGGAACACTCTTGGTTCCTTTGTCAGAATTTCATAGGACACCCTCCAAGGCCGCTACACCTCTTTCTCCTAGATCTGTGTCTACCTCAATGTCTCCAAAGCTCTACCAGCATCAATTTTCCTCAGATATAGAGACATTGAATGGCTTCATACCCTAGATTATGAGCACATTCCATTTCGTTGTCGAAAATTCCATGCTCATGGGAACATTTTCCGAGAATGTCCCCTGAATAAGAAAATCGAGGCCCCCTCATCCCACCTGGAGAAAGATGAGGCGGGTTTCAAAAACTTTCAAGACAAATGCAAATACCAAAAGAAAGTCCCCACCTAGCCTAACCCCAAAGGCCCCTACATCAATAATAGTTTTGACTCCTTTTACAGCCTACCAAAATCCCTTGGACTAAACCCCTCAACCAAAATCCAACAAAGTGACCAATCTGATTTGGAACAAGACCTTTCAGTCCCAAGCCCCCCCCCCCAACTAAACCCGGAACCCATTAAATCCAAGATGAACCAATGATCCTCTATGAATCCCCATAAGAAAAGTAGGAAGATATGGAAGACATGGATCTGGAGGAGCTAGATATGAAAGGCATAGCAGGAGCATGTGAACGAAAAGAGGAACACTCAATACCAGACGAACAAATAATATTACTACAAAGTTCCTTGATTAAATTTAGGAACAAAGAGAAGGGGACATCGAACCAAAAAGGTAAGACCACTGGAACAACTTCTTTAGGAATCAAAACAATTCAGAAAAATATATTATCAAGACTCCCAAGGATGACAAAAAAATAGGAAGGCCCTCCAACAAGCAACTCTTACAAGAATTGGGAGAACTCCTTCTAAATTCTGGAAGGATAAAGAGCATGGTGGAAAAATTATCCACCCACCCCCAATTCAAACCAGAACCCCAGCCCCAAATCCAAGATGAACCAATGATCCTCTATGAATCCCCATAAGAAAAGTAGGAAGATATGGAAGACATGGATCTGGAGGAGCTAGATATGAAAGGCATAGCAGGAGCATGTGAACAGAAAGAGGAACACTCAATACCAGACGAACAAATAATATTACTACAAAGTTCCTTGATTAAATTTAGGAACAAAGAGAAGGGGACATCGAACCAAAAAGGTAAGACCACTGGAACAACTTCTTTAGGAATCAAAACAATTCAGAAAAATATATTATCAAGACTCCCAAGGATGACAAAAAAATAGGAAGGCCCTCCAACAAGCAACTCTTACAAGAATTGGGAGAACTCCTTCTAAATTCTGGAAGGATAAAGAGCATGGTGGAAAAATTATCCACCCACCCCCAACCTTCCCAATGGAATACATCTCTTGGAATGTAAGAGGCCTCAATAGTCCTAGTAATCAAAGATACTTAAAGACCTTGATATCTGAGGAAAAAACCTCAATCATGATGATACACGAACCAAATTCTCTTCCATAACCATGGAAAAAATGGTCGTCAAATGCTAGAGAAGTTGTAATGTCATAGCTATAGATGCTAAAGGAGATTCGGGAAGCATGGCCATCCTATGGAAACCCATTTAAATCACCCTTTCCTTATTCTTAACCACCCTCCGCTCCATAACTTCCAAATTCCATCCAATATGATCTGACCAATCATGGTACATCACACATGTTTACGAACCTCAACCCCTGCAGGAGAAACTATCCTTCCTGCAGTCCCTTTCTATTTTCACACTCCTCATATATAGCTAGCCTTGGATCATAGGGGAATACTTCAACCTTATAACCTCTCTCTCAAAGAAAAGTGGAGGCTTAAATTGCCTGGAGCAAGACTCTGAAAGATTCAAAGCTACCATAGGCGACTTGGGCCCAGTAGACTGGGAAACATCAAATGGGATTTTTACTTGGAGCAATAACCGAGTTGGACAACACCATATAGCCTCATGTTTATATCACTTCCTTAGATATCAAAATCCCTTCTCCTTAGAAACTTCACCATAGAAGCCACCATTCTCCCCTACCATGGCTCGGACCACTGGCCCATCTCCCTCTTTTTCGACATCCCTACTACCCTAAAGAACCATCCCTTTTGTTTTGAATCCCTATGGCTATCAGACCCCTCCTTCCACTCCAAATTTCCCTCCTGGTAGAAGCTAGCAATAGTTAACTTAGGCTCCCCGATGTATAGACTCCAACAACAATTGAAGAACCTAAAACAACGAATCAAGAAATGGAATAAATCATAATTTGGCAACATAATTCAAGGCAAAAACCAACTTCAAGAAAGAATGAAACAAAACCAACAATAGACGATTGCCTCTGGGTGCTCTTCAGAGCTCGTAGAGGAAGAAATATCCCTCATGGACCATATAGAAACCAAAGAAAAGAAAGAGGAAATTCTATGGAGACAAAAATCAAGAATCCAGTGGATTCAAGAAGGTGAGAGAAATACAAAGTTTTTCCACAACTCGATGATCCAAAGGAGACACTAGAATATAATTGTCTTCTTAAAAGATCAACAAGGAAATAAATTCAACAACCATCAATACATCAAAGCTGAAATCCTACAATATTATAGAACTCTTATGCAAGAACCTTGGAGGAATAGAACGGTCGCCATCAAAATGATTACTCAACATATTCCTAAATTGATAAATGAAAACCACAATGAAGCCTTGATGAGGAAAATTACCATGGAACAGGTAGAGCAAGCGATCTAGGAGATGTCGAAAGGGAAATCTAGAGGACCAAATGGATTCACAGTGGACTTCTACCAAGCCTATTGGCCAGCAATAAAAAATGAAGTTTGGGAAGTAGTGGAAGACTCCAAAAAATTAAAAACATTCCTCCCATCATTCAATTCCACCTTCCTCGCTCTCATCCCTAAAGAGGAAAAGGTAGATGTTGGATCATGTTGTCATTGATGCCAATGGTTTGATTGATTGATGCCAAGTGATTGATTGATGTCAAAGGATTGATTGATTGATTATTTATGTAATACAATATGTATTGTCCTTGATGAGAATGCATAGATGAAGATGGATCAATGAGTTGTCATTGATACATGATGAAGATGGATTGATGTGGTTCCATTGGTATATGATGCATTGTTGGAAAAATGTATAGATGACTCATTATTGTCTTCTCATGATTGATAAGGTGTACAAATGGATG
>SNQJ01S0001913.1:13650-34013 GCA_010110895.2 Picea sitchensis | reverse complement strand
CTAGTCTGCCAGGAGCCTCCTCTTCGAGGCATCAGGAGAAGGGAGTTCCAGAATCCCGGGTCCAACATGAGGCTGCCAATGTCACTAGGAAATTCACTACGCACACCCCTCAATGTTTCTAGAGAGCTCTGGAGGAAGCGAAAGATACTGTCAGCGAGGAACGTGAGATGATCACAGACACAGAAGTAGACGAGACCATTGTTCACTGGGTTCCAGACGTTGGCCATACTAGAGGCAGGGACACGATATTGGCGGACAATCGAACTATAGTGGCACCTTAAGACGCTACTGGGCCAAATGCTTCAAACCAGAGAGGACACACAAAACATGGTCTAGCTTCAGCTCAACAACCTCCACTTGATGGTTCGTGAGATCCTTACTCACCTCCCTCAAGAAGCGCGTCATCCGAATCACCCTCCAAGGCACCAGGAAATTCATCTAACCCACCCTCAGACCTCAAGCGAGGGGCCCTCGGCCCCATGACGTTGGTTCTCTTAGTTTTTCTTTTTTGAAATGAAAGTTCAAAATAGACATATGCATGATAGCCATAGTATCGTAACTTCTTTTAAGTTTTCCTAGACTTGTTATAAACAATATTTTTGGCCAAATGCTATCTAATTCTGGTGCTAGTTTGGTTTCCTGAGTGGGATGCCAACATCCCTCTCTGTAAACTTTACAAAAAAAAACTTAATACTTATTATGTAAAGGCAAAAAATGGTTTTTTAATATCATATTTCCACGGATATTGGAGGTGATCCAAAATAAATTAGTTTTAATTTCATATTTATTAAATGTATATTTTATTTTATTAAATATTTAATAAAAACTATGATAAACCTTATTCATTTAAAATTTATAAAATTAAAAAGTAAATATTTAAAATTACTAATTATAAATTGATTTTGACTTCAATCATATTGAACTTTATTAAACTTGATGAAAAAATTAAAAATAAATTAATCTTTATTAAACTTGATGATCTAATACTCCCCACCCCCTCATATAAACTTGATGATATATTGAGAAAAAATAAAAAATAAATATTTATTTAGCATTAAAATAAATAAATAATTTTAATAAATTTGCAAAGCTATATTGACAAGCTGGCACATGAATATCTGCTGGTTGCAACTACCTTCTTTTGATGATGGAGCATAGGCTTTTGATTGTGAAAGGAGATTATAACATTTTTTTTTGCCAGTTTTCATGTCACTATGTATCCAGAGATTATGTCTTTAAGAAGTCTACATCTTTGTCCACCAAGCTGGATGACAGTTGCCTGCTATAGGTTGATTAATAGTTTACCAAGTAAAAACCCTGCTGATTTTTAGTCCATGCTTGCTATAAGTTCATTGACCTGTAAGCACCCTCGTGGATATGGCATGCAGGTATTTTATCACATTCCAACAGTAAGAACCAGTAGGGATTTATCGTCATGTTTTGTCACCGTTCTTCCAAAGTTTGTGAAGAAACCTTCCTATGGACTGCCTCTGTCATCTCCCTTTGAGCTTTCTGGATTCCTGTCTAGGCAGTGGGTGCTGATAACAGCATCAAGCAAGGTGATAAATTTTGAATTTTGAATGTTTTGCGGCAGGGAATGCAAGCGTGCTGTTTTCTAGTATTTTTTGGCGAATTGGGAATGGTTTTTGTAACAGAATCAGCATTTTGGAGGCCTCTGTAGTATTTGTGCAGAACACTCAAAACCTCAAATGGGAGAGTGGGTTTTGAGAGTGTAACAGTAGAATTGACCTCAAGTTGTGAAAACAGATGACTATACTTGTACGGAAAAATATGCATATATTAACATTTACTACCTAGTGGATAGTCAATGGAAGGCTAGATGCTTCTGACAATGTTATTCTCTCTTGTCACATGTTGGAGATGTCGAGGATATTTTGTAGAGGAAGAAAGTAAAAGAAGGAAAGGAAAAGGGTTGGAATCTGGATTACAGTTTAATTTGGGTTGCTGTTGGTACTCTGGTTCTGGGGAATCAATAATGTCAGTAAAGAGTTCTGTACATTGCTCAAGTGTGTACATTGCTCAAGTGAGAGTTTTGTTTAATTTAACAGCTAACATGTTCAGAATCCAATAACATTTTGCAATATTGGCATGTGTATATTCAGTCTTTTAGTCACTTCTCTTGGCATTCCTTCGCCCAGCAAGTACAATTCATCTTATTTAGATTTATTAGACTGCTTTCTCATCCAAATATTACCTCTGCTTGTTATTCTAGTGCTTTGCTAACTCTTTTAACAACAATTCTAATCTTACTTAAAAAAAACAAAATTGTTTCTAGGGACTAAGCAGGCACTTCACTTTTAGAGTAACCTGTTGGATTAGTTGGTTAGTGCATCTTCATTAAGGCTTTGCTTTTGTGATATTAGGAGGTAAGTCTGTCTAGGTCGTTGTTTCTGGGTGAGTGTGTACTGATTGCTGTGTGGTATTTGAGGCTTTGAGCATCGTCATTAAGCATTAAGGCTTTTGCTTTTGTGATATTAGGAGGTAAGTCTGTCTAGGTCGTTGTTTCTGGGTGAATGTGTACTGATTGCTGTGTGGTATTTGAGGCTTTGAGCTCTGGTACTATAAGATTAATTAAGCACTTTACTTTTAAAATGAATTATTGGCTTAGTTTGTTATTACACCACCATTATAATTTTACTTTAATTTTCAAAATCACAAGTTTTAACTTTTAAAATCACAGTTCTTTTCACAAGTTTGAGTTCTATTGGATCTGTTTCTAGCACCATTCAGGTACATGAATATATTACTTATTCTTTTGTCCTTTGATTCTTTCTACGCCTATAATTTTCATAAAAGTTTGATTCTTTCTACGCCTATAATTTTCATAAAAGCTCTTGATTCAAGAATCAATCTCTCTTTAGAACAAGCTAACATATGACGTCATGTGTCAACTTACGAGAATATCAGAGATATGATCGCTCTTTACAGTTTGAGTTCCCCGTACAATCAAAACTCTCTGAAGCATTTTCAGGTGCAGATAGGGTATCTACCCCGAAAGGAACCATCACATTTAAGCGAAAGAGCATCATTGAGGCCTCCTTTTTAGATTTCATAATTCCTTTTCATTGGTAGTGACAATAATGCGGGTTGTTCCAGATCCTATGGGTCTGCACAACAGTACAAAACCATATTCCTCTGCTTTTTTAAAGTTTGAACCCTTTCATTGCAAAAGCCAGCAACATCCCAAAAAGAATCCAATGGTCAAAGAAATAGTCCCCTGCATATAATCAGACCACTCCTGTATTGTGTTAGAGTCACGTAATAGGCAAGATCTCGGAGAATATTTTTTTTCGGTGCAGAAAAGCTACATTTCGTTCCTTTGAACCCCGCTCATACTGAAAGAGTGTCGGAGTGAAAGAGTGTCCAAGTGGAAGTGGCAGTGACAAAAATGTTTTCAAATTCATTTGAACTCAGCTATTCCTTAAAAAGTAGAGCCTAGTGACGTAGTGACAGTGACAAAAATGTTTTTTTTGAAGACAGCTAATTCTGAAAAAGTAGGGCCTAGTGACAGCAATTAAAATGTTTTCAAATTCATTTGAAGTGCCTAGTGCTAATTCTTAGAAAAGAGTATGTCACTCAAAAGAGGTCAACTCTAATTTTTTTTTTAATTTAGATATAGGTTTAAAATGAATTTATGATAGGTTATTCTTCAGTTTCTATCATTGTATCCAATCTCTTTGGGTTATTGGTGATGTTAGGTTTTTTTTTTATGGGATTTGAATATTGCCAAACAATAAAAAAATTGGCTTTCTATCATTGGATCCAACTATTTTGGGTCATTCTTGATGTTAGGTCCTCATGGAAATTGAACATTGGGCCATTTTCTTGTTTTCCACCATTGGCCATTTTCTTGTTTTCCACCATTGGATCCAGCCTTTTTGGGCCATTTTTTATGTTAGGCCCTCATGGAAATGAGAATTGAACCTTGCCCAACTGGGAAAAACTCCTTGTTTTTCACCATTGGATCCAACCCCTTTGGGCCATTTTCTTGTTTTCCACCATTGGATCCAACCCTTTTGGGCCATTTTTGATGTTAGGCCCTTATGGGAATGAGAATTGAACCTTGCCCAACACTGAAAAACTCCTCACTTTCCACCATTGGATCCAACCCCTTTGGTTCATTCTTGATGTTAGGCCCTCATGGGAATCAAATCTTGCCCAAGACTGAAAAACTCTTTCCACAATTGGCTCCAACCCCTTTGGGCTATTCTTGATGTTAGGCCCTCATGGGAATTGAACCTTGCCCAACAATGAAAAACTCCTCGCTTTCCACCATTGGATCCAACCCCTTTGGGTCATTGTTGATGTTAGGCCCTCATGGGAATTGAACCTTGCCAATAGTGAAAAACTCCTTGCTTTCCACCATTGGACAAAACCCCTCTGGGCCATTCTTGATGTTAGCTCTCATGGAAATTGAACTTTGACCAAGAGTGAAAAAATCCTCATTTTCCGCCATTCGACACAACCAGTTTGGGCCATTCTTAATGTTAGACCCTGGAATTGAAACTTGCCCAAAAGTGAAAAACTCTTCAACATGTCACTTTGTAGGGAGGATAACATTCAACTTGAGTAGAGAGGATAACATTCATTCCTCCTAATCACCCAAGCCAAACCCAATTACCTTTAATTTGTTATGTTTAAATTATAATGATTATATAATTAATTTTAGTTTTAATATAAAACATATAATCTTTTAATTTATTATTTTTAAATTATAAAAATTATTTTTATAAATTATTTTTAAATTATAATAATTATTTTTAAATAAAAAATAATAATGAGTATTTTTTTTAAGATTATAAAATTTAAATATAAATATTTATTCATCTCAAAAAATAGTATCTTTTAATTTGTTTATTTTTAGATTATAATTAATTTTATAGATTATTTTTAAATTATAATAATTATTTTTAAATAAAAAATAATAATTTATATTATAAAATTTAAATATAAATATTTATTCATCTAAAATAAATAATAATGATTATTACTATATATATTATTATTATTTTAATATGTTATATTACATAAATATCTTTTACTAGTTGAATGTAATAATTAATTTTAAATTAAATATAAAGAATATGAAATTTTTTAATTTATTATTTTTAAAATATGATAATTAATTTAAAAATAATAATAATCTGTAACTTTTTTTAAGATTGTAAAATTTAAATATGAATACTTATTCTTATGAATAAATTGAATATAGTAATTTGATTAGTTGTGAAGTTTGGTATGTGAATTTGGGTATTTCTAATTTATGGTGATTAATTTTTAATTAGTTTTAAATTTTATAATACCTAATTTTAAATTAAGCATTAAAAAGTTGTTGTAACTTGTTTATTTGTATTTCAATATCATAAAAATTTAAATATAAAAATTTAAAATATAATAAAAAAAAAATTGGTATTTTAATATTATAAAATTTAAACATAAATATTTGGGTTGTAAGATTTTAAGTTAAGAATTCAAAATGATTGGATTCAATGGTGGAAAGTCACGAGTCTAATTTGAATATCATAAAAGATTAAATATAAATATTTAAAACACAATAACTTGTTATATCATTTAACATTAAAATGTCTCATTTTTACTATGCCTATTAAAATTAGGCAAAACCAAAATACTATTTTTTAATTAAGATATGTTTTAATTAAGATTAGTTAGGAAATTTGGAATATGATTTTCTAAGTTGAAACCAAAATACTATTTTTTAATTAAGATATGTTTTAATTAAGATTAGTTAGGAAATTTGGAATATGATTTTCTAAGTTGAGATATCATTTAGCATCAAAATGTTTTCTTCATTTTTAGCTATATTCGTTGAAATTAGGAAAATCAAAATATTATGTTATTATTAAAGATTAGCTATGAAGTTTAGAGTGTAACTTTTTAAATTGAAATATCATTCAACATAAAATGTTTCATTTTTAATTATGTTTATCTTGTGTTTGTATTTCTAAAATATAGTATATATAGTGATTGCTAAAGTAATCTATTAAAGTGTACATATCTTACTTTCATTAGATTTGAAAATGTGACTTTTAAAGAAAAAACACACATTCTTAACTAGTAAACTCACTCAAGTTATTGAAAAATATAAAAATACATTTATATACATTTATATATTTGATAAGATTGAAACACTTCCTTAATTTTCAAACAATGGAATGAAAAGACTTTCTAAAATGTCTTTACATTGTAACTTGATAGCTAATAATGGGATGACTGAAGTTTTCTAAGTGAAATTTATATAAAAAAAATTATATTAATCTTTTAATGAGATGGCTGAAGTTTTCTAAGTGAAATTTATATATAAAAAAATTATATTAATCTTTTAATTTTATTAGCAAAGATGAAATGATTAAAGTTTGATTAAATGATTAAAGTTTTTTAATAAAAAATTTAAATAAAAATTATTTTAATGAATTAAAAATTTATTTTAGAAATTATATAATAACAATGTAAATTTAAATAAATTTGATTAAAATTAATTACTATTTTTTAAATAAATAAATAAAATATTTAATGGATCATATGAAGATATTGTAAATTTGATTAGATTTAAATAGCTCTCAATGTAAATAAATTTGATTAAATTTAAATAAAAAAAAATATTTTAAGAACTTTTAAAGAAAAATCATTTGAGGGATCATATGAGGATATTGTAAATTTGATTTGACTTAAATAACTCTCCTCTTCCATGCTTGTGTATAAAGGAATCCAGAGACTAGTACAATTGGTTTTTGTCACTTGAAGGTGGTGGGGGCATAGGGGAACATTTGACTAGAACTCTCAAATGTAAATAATTTGATTAAATTTAAATAAAAAAAAAATTTATTTTAAGAACTTTTAAAGAAAAGTTATTTGAGGGATCATATGAGGATATTGTAAATTTGATTAGACTTAAATAACTCTCCTCCTCAATGCTCGTGTATAAAGGAATCCAGAGACTAGCACAATGGGTTTTTGTCGCTTGAAGGTGGTGGGGGCATGGGGAACATTTGACAGGATATAGTGAAGCGAGGATAAGCTTTTCACAAGTGGAGAGCAAGGACATGTTTATGGAATTTATGATGTCAAGCCATTCTAAGATTTATGAACTTTTTAGAAAAGTGATTATTTAAAAAATTATTTTAAGGAAGATTATTCAACATTATTATCAATTGCATTTATATAATTATTTGATGATATTTGATGAGTGAGTTGGAGGATTTATGCAAAGAACAAGATAATTACTTGTTTTTAATTGTGCATTTTTTTCTTTATATAAAATAATAAGTAAATAATATATTTCAAATTGATAAAATAAGTAAAATAAAATGGTGTTTTGAAATGGAATTAGTAAATTGATAAATTTAATTTAATTAATTAATTTATTATTGTTTTTTATAAAATAAAGTTTTACTTCGATTTACTATTTTTGTAAAATTTTGATAATTTAAATCATTTTAAAATGGTCAAAAAATTTAAGAAAAAAAGTTTGATTATCAAAATTCCTATCAATTAAGTGTAATTAGGTAAAATCCCTACTAAAATAGGAAAATTTTCAACTAAAAAAGTTGAATTTTGTTTACTCATTAACTTGCTCATATTTAAATAATAACCTTTATTTGATAGTAAGACAATGAAATAAACTTACTCATATTTAAATAATGACATTTCTTAGATGGTAACACAATGAAATAATGAACAAGAGTTGCAAAGCAACATAGTCCCTGCCTCTGGCAGGTTTGAAAATTGAAATTTTTTTATGACTATAGAAAAAGTATTTTTCCGACAAATATACTGAAATCTTAAAAATAAATCAGAGGAGAACCTTAACGGGCGAAATTTCGTGCAGAAACGCAAGGCCTTGAGCTGCCCCGAATGCGATCTTCACTCTAGAAGGCAAATCCAGTGTTGTCTTATCAGAAGTCCTTCTATATAGCAGCCTGTCCAGGCTGTCGTTGTGCATCCCGACATAAACCACCAGCTGCTCCGATAAGGGTTTCACGTTCCAATTCAGGGCTGAGATGTGGACGTAGAAGCCCAGAACATCGCAAATATGAGGATGTCGTAGCTGCTTCAATGATTTCAGCTCCATGAGCCATTGTTTGAACCTCTTTAGCAATCCAAAATAAAAAATTCATCAACAATAAAATAACGGACGAAAACCTGAAAATCGAATCAACCCTCCAATTGAAACAGTCTAATTGTACCTTGGCAGGCTCGGAGGTGATCCGAGTAATTTCGTCATTTGTTATACTACCGAAGCGACATCTGTAAACAGGCCCGACAAATCCGTCTCTGCATAACAATTCCGGCAAGTAGTTCTGGCAGGCTCCAGCGAGTTCTTCCCTTGAAAAAATGTTGAACGTGGCGAGCTGGTCCTTGGGCAGCGATAATGGCCTCGGCTACGAAGCGTACGGTGTCCATGAATAAAGAACTGGAACGAGTCAGCGATACGAGAAGACCTATACTATCAACACCAAACCAACCCATGACCTTTGTGGAGGAATCTGCTTCCCCGATTTAATGAACTGTCAATGATATAAGGAATTTATTGCAGGAGGAGTAATCAAGGAGCTTAGTTTCTTGTCAAATTGTCAAATCTATTAATTGTTTATACATTGAATGACGTGAAGCCTGCAATAACACTTCAAAGATATTAGCCAATCAAATGTTAGAAAAATATTTTTTTTTATTATTAAAAAAAATACATATATTGATTTCCTATGTTACACATTAGATATAGCACATAAATATGAAGTCAACAATAAACTAATACAGAGTCAAAGGCAAACTCATTGCTATAGTCCCAAGCCTTTGGCAGGGACTAATAAGTAAAAAAATTAATAAATTTAATTTAACGATTTTTCTTAAAAGGGAATACTTTCCAATTTAAGAAAAAGATTTCATATCTAATTCATGATAACTTCAATTAATCTTTAAAACTTAAAAAAATTGCAAATATATGTTTTTTTTTCTTGATTGTAAAGGAACATAACAAAATTTTGCGTTTTTCAAAGCAAGAACAAAGATTTTGCCATATGTCAATATGTAGGAAGGTTTTAGTGTGACTTTAATTGGAGTGACTTTATAGATGACATCACGCTCTCTAGTGGTAGTCAACGTCATAAAATTATCGATAAATGATATTTATAACTTTCAAAATCAACTATTAGATTCATTAAACACTTAAAATAAAACTAGCTATTACTAGAAACAACTCAAATTTTCTCTAATGCAAAATAAAATTAACAAGGAAAGCAACATGCCCATACATATACAGTATATGTATTATTTAACAATATTAAACTCCATGAAAACATTCAATAAACATTTACACAACGGAAATAAGCATGATAAATTATAATAGAAAAATTATTTGTTAATGGGGAAACTAATTTACTATGTACAAAGGACATTTTTCTCAGCCATAAGCTATGTTGTTCTATTTCACTTAATAATAAGCCACCCATGTGCTGAGGTTATGAATTCACAAGGAAGTTTGGCCCTCTTAGTTGTCCACTCTCCATACTTAGCAACTCGAAACCTAGGTTCTACTCCAACAACAATTTCAATCCACGAACTGTCTTTACCCTCAACGTGCACAACCTAATGATTGGGATCCCCCTTCTCTACCATGTAGTCCCTCGGGCCTTCTCACTTCCATCTAGGGATCTAGTGCACATGGTTGGCTAGGAAATCTCATCGCTGGACTCCAAAAATTCTCAGTTGTTCCAAGAGTGCTCATAGTAGTTTTCATAAGGATCTTGAGCCATTTCCTCAACAAAAAATATCACTTATAGGCCTACAACCCATGTTACAGACAAACAACCTTCATTTCCAACATCAAACTCAAGCCAATAGAGTTGTCTTTCCATGGATAGCATGGTTGGTGCTCTTTCCCAACACCAAGCTCCTCTATTTCTACCCAAAATCAACATGTAAAATTGTCCCAAAAAACCAATTGAGTTTATTTTTCTTCTCATGCAAGCTTGACTCTCACATTTCCCCAAAAGTAGTTTGATTTGGCCCATGGTGCCATAACTTAGTGAAATGAATATTCTCACCAACCACTCTTACATGTATTGAATGATTCCTTTGATCATTCTAAGCAGTTAAACATTAATATGAAATGGCTTGAATTGATAGAAATGGGTAACTCCTTGGACCCTACTTTAGCCCCCTCTCTTGTGGAATCATAGCCCCCCATCATTACCGTCCCTTTTGTATGGAAACCACCAATTTATTTTTATTAATGATTTCAATGTTCATTTTTACATAGCTCAACCCTTGACCATATCAATTTGTACAGGCTCTCCAACTCAAAACATGTATGCTCACCAATCTAAATCGCATTTGAACAATTACATTACAATTTACGGGGATTAAAACCATGGATGCTACATTTCCTCCCCCTTATTTTTGCATCGTCTTCAATACACAACATTGTATAGGTGTACATACATATTACAATGCTAGGATCTTTTTCCTTTAATCAACATAGATGTTATTCATCCTAATATCATATAAGCACTTTAGCCAAAAACATGTATACATAGGCACCCCGACCAAGACATATATACATAAGAATTTTGGCCCCAAAACTATACATAATGATTTCAGAATTTATAATTTTTGCAGCAATTCCAACCAACAATCTCTCATTCACCCCCAATATGCACAACCCAAGGAAGTGTACCCTCTTCTTTTCTCCATAGTCCCTCAAGTTGTACCACTTCCTTCTAGGGCTCCAGTCCAGATCAGTCATGAAATCTCAGAGTTGCGACTCCAGGAACTCTAGTTGCAACAACTTTTCACAATTTGTCGATTCCCACAACAATTCCAACCAATATGATGTCATTCATCTCAACCTACACAACCAATGGAAATGTACCCCCTTCTCTGCATTGCAGTCCCTCAAGTTATACCACTTCCATCTGTTAGAATATGTAATGATGACTTGTGTGGTATTGTTGGAATATATTAATTTGGAAGGTTATATGTCTACTCTTATGTAAAAGAATTATCTCACATGCATCATGAAGTAATATACTCTTGTTACCATTCATTATATAAAGAGGTGAAATAACATTTTTACAACATGTTTTATTGGGATGTAATTCCTCCATATCTCTTGGTGTATAATAAATCCAAGATAGACCCATGAGGTCAATTGAAATGAAGGGTCACATAGTGATCATATACATTGGAATGATGTGAAGATGGAGTGTGATGTGTGGGAGCTCAAGTGCAAGATTGGATATTTATGAAGAACAAAGAAGACAATACATTCTCGTGGATGTTTCCCCACATTGGGGTTTTACCACATATATTTGGTGTATTTTGTTTCTCTTGTCTCTTTCTTATTATGATTAAATGTTGTTATATGGATAGGAGGATAGAATGGTAAAGTTCTTGTGTTTAATATTGGTGTATGTTTATTCATGTGTCTCAATATTCTAACATGATATTAGAGCTAGTTACTATGCTCTACCTCCTTCAATATTTTTTTGTTATTTTTTTGCATAGAAACATATTTTATTTGGGCTCTCTTTAGATCTAGGCATTTTTCTACAAGATAGATTTTTTTCTCAAAACCCTAACCTTTGTTTTCCGATTTATCACATTTATGTGCATTTTTAAAAAATTCTAACCTCACCATTGTCTCTATAATATAGATTTCAGTCAAGATCAACTATTGGTTCATGAAAATTGGCTTCAAATTGCCTGATTTTAAATTAATTTACCTAGCCTAGACTAGGCCATTTTATTTTTTGGTAAACCTAAAGTTTTGTTTTTTAATTTTTAGGTTTGGTCTTTACCAAACCTATTGTTTTTACCAGACTAATGTTTTTTACCGAACATAGTTTTTCTTCCAAAGCTAATATATTTTGATCCAAGGGTATGTTTACAGTGAATGTTTTTTTGTTGGGTGTGGTTTTTCACTCGCTACCTCACTAGCCAACCCACTCTCCAATCAAAGGCCATATGGATCGATTTTTCTTGTTGCATGATTGTGTTATTTGCATTTTTTTGTTGTACGACTTTGTTTTTTGGCATTTTGCAGGTGTCAGGGGGTGATTAGCTATTGCAGAGGCCAATTAGTTGTTGCAGAGGCCACACTCCACAACAGGAAAGTTGTTTTGTTGTACAACCGCACGATTTTCTCCAATTCGAGCTAGTTTTCTCTTCGTATCTACCGATAATTTGAATTTGAACTATGGAAGGTTGAATTTGACTATTGGGTTGTCTTTTATTCTTTAATGGGAATCCATTTACCCTCCAAGAAGGTCGTACGACCGTGTTCTTGTTGAGCAACAGAAGATCCAAGGGTTTTATCATCAATTTAACCCATATCTGGTGGTTTTCCAAGTTTTTTCGCATATCTTAGGATTTCTTGAGCGATTTCACTCATAGCCACATACTACACACCATATTAGAGGCATTTTTGGGGAAATCCCAGGGTTTCTGGCCATTTCCCATTCTTTGTGCATATGGCCAAGTCCATATGGTCACGGCTTGGCTTCCTCACGCATTGTACAACCTCGATTTCAACTGGGTTCTCTCTCTTTTCTCAGATCTAGGGCAAGTTCTTTCAGTATTCATTAGAGGTAACCACATTCAACTTTTTCATCTATTATTAGTTTCTTGTCTTTCTACATTAGTTTATTGTTTCTTAGTTTTTCTTATCATTTGTGTAAAAGTTGTATCTTGTTCCTGATCTTTTGTCACTAACCTACCTATGTGGAATATATTTTTGACATTTTCAGGGGCATGTATCTCTAGTACTTTCTCACGGTGACAACAAGAAACCATCCACTGCTTAAGGCTTAGTTGCTAATGGATAGATTTTTAAAGTGATACCTTTTTTATTTTTATCATATTGTGCTCTTTATTTATATGTTTTACCTTTGTTATGTAAAAGAAATATCATTTTTTTTTGGCTTATCATGATCATTATATGCTTTACTCTTGGAAATTCTTGTGTGCTGATTAGCTCTCTATTTGCTTCACTTTCTCCATAGGGTTTTGTTGTGAAGAGTTGTGGGATAGTTTGGTTCTGCAAATTGTTGTTATCTTGAGTTTCTAAGCAAATTGATATTGTCATTTAGCATTGATTCTTGACAGTTGTAATTATCTTCTTATTGCACTTTATTGAAGATCTAATTGCAGTTGTAATGGCTTCCCACATTGTTCCTCTCTTCAACTTAACCTTGCCAACAACAAAGTTTGAAACTATTTTCCACTTTATCTGGGATGTTTGAAGTTGTAATAAAGGGGAATGTAATGTAATGTAATGAAGTGTCGTCTTCTATTGTAAATTCATGATGATTATCTGTGGGTCTCCTTTTTTTATGGATAGACCATTGGGGTCTTGTATTCACAATGTAATCTTTAGTAGAGTTCTTTGGTTGAGAACACTGTCTGCTAGAAAGATTTTGATGTATAGATATGGGGTTCTTTTATTCATAATATAGTCTATTGTAGTATTATTGCACCTATCAACTTGGTTGGGAAATATGTCTGCTTGCCACATGTTATGTAGTATTGGCCATATGGGGTTTATGTACATTGTTGTGGTGTTCTGAAATATTTTTTCAGCTATAAGTTGAATTATGGTTGTGATGTTTTTCTACTAGCCACATGTTCTATTGTATTGACCATTTGAGGTTTTTGTACACTATTGTGTTGTTCTACAAGAGTTCATTGTACAACTTAACTCGAGCGCACTTTCATGATTCAATGAGAAGTAGTTGTTATCTTCATCAAATCCATGGGGCAAAATGATTTCCTATTCGCATCTTATGGGAAATTATGGAAGTTTTCATTAAGGGGGCGATGTTATTGTAAATGCCATCTTCCTCCATAAGTGTTCCTTCTCCCTAGTCTTCATTAAGGGGTAGTGTTGGAATGTGTTACTTTGGAAGGTATTTTCTTTCTTATTCTTACATGGAATGTTGGAAGGTATTGTAATACCATCTTCTTCCATAAGTGTTCCTTCTCCCTGGTCACCATTAAGGGGGAGTGTTGTAATATGTAATGATCACTTGTGTGGTATTGTTGGAATATTAATTTGGAAGGTAATAATGTCTACTCTCATATAAAAGGGTTATCCCATATGCATAATGAAGTAATATACTCTTGTTACCATTCATTATATAAAGATGTGAAATTACATTTATCCCACACGTATTATTGGGATACAATTCCTCCATATCTCTTGGTATATAATAGAGGTAAGAGAGACCCATGAGGTCAATTAAAATGAAGGATCACATATTGATCGTATACATTGGAATGATGTGAAAATTATGTGTGATGTGTGGGAGCTCAAGTGTAAGATTGAATATTTATGAAGAATAAAGAAGACATCATCTTCTCATTGATGTTTCCCCACATTGGGGTTTTACCACGTATATCTGGTGTACTATTTTTATCTTGTCTCTTTCTTATTATGATTAAATGTTAGGTAGATAGACTATAAATTTCTTGTGTTTAATATTGTTTTATGTTTATTCATATGTCCCAATATTCTAACACCCTTCAAGGCTCCAACACAAGGTCGTACAAGACATCTATGAGGTGTGGCTCCATGAAATCAAACTGTGATCATGGAATCTCCAAACTCTAAAAATAGTTGCAGAAGTGCCACTTGCAGTGCATCTTCTAGTTCTCGCTTTACCCAAGTCCACTGACTTTACTCATTCCATGCCTTAGTCCTTGAGCTCTATTTCCTTCTAGTGTTCTTCTTTACAAGTACTCACTCATGTATTTGTTCTTCAATTGTTCCTATAGAAACCATCAAGAAATATACATATTATAACCATTATCATATAATGATTATCTTTCCACATAATTCCTCAACTCTACAATGTAAAATTTATTCAAAAATGATTTTGTAATCATAAACCAATGCTTATCTATGTGGCTATTCTATGCTTTACAAAGATACCACAGACATGAATTTAGCTCATTGTCCTTTCAAAAAAACCCTCATGATTCTAACCACTATGTCATATGCATTCTTAAGTTGCCTCCCCCTTTCTGTACTCATCCTCTAGGCTTAGGCATCCCCTTATTTGCTACATAGTCCATTGAGCGATCCATCATTTTCCAAAGTGTTCTCATGCAAAGAGAGAACCAACTTACCACCCAAATTCCACTGGAAATCTATAACCTTTGGCAACCATAAGGTTCTAGTGTCATAATAGTGGCCTTATCAATCTTTCCAGCTCGAATAGTCATTATCTCATTTGTATCACACACATACAGTCATCATGAGATATCAACAAAAAAAAATTACTTATTAATTTCCAAATATGTTTCATATAAGAAACAAATTTCCCAAGCATGAAATTCCTTCTCATAATGTATGGTTCTTGTAGTAGTAGGTATTGCTCTTCCTTATGGGCTTACACCATTTCCATATCTATGACCATTCTACTTGAAATGAATTTCAACTTTCATTCAACCAAACAAATTGTTAGTATTCATTCACATTATCCTGTTATTGCAACATTTATGAGAACTCATGAAATGATCTTAGAATTGTATCTTACCAACAATTCAATAACGTTCAACTATTATGAATTCATATTAAATGGAATGAAATTATCATTCATTATGCATTATCAACATATTGATATTTTCATAATGCAATCAAACATTACTAATAAATAAAGCAATGTGTCAATACCCATGGCCACATCTACACAATGCATCCTTTCATCGAATCCATATTACCACATATCTATGTCATGTATTCCACCATGGTGAGTTGGAAGGTCTAGTCAATTCCTTAACACATCATCCAAACGCTTCCCAATAACTTGTTCGATCAATTGGATACCTTCCTATTCGACCCATACACAACACTAGGAACATATTCCCTTAGTTCTCTTTAGTGTGAGCAATGAGGTTGTAGTCAAAAAATAAATTATACAGGGAAGGCCATTGATCACTTGTATGACGTTATATCCATTCCATATCCAATTACAACATGGAATTACATATGGCTACATCTATTGGCATTCATTTCCATAGTAGTATAATGTCTCCTGACTTGACCTGGTTATGATCTCATAAACAACATAACATAATATGCAATTAAATATCATATAATTGCATTCAAGAATTAAACAACATTTGTATACTCAAGGCCATATTCCTTTACTCATCAATTCAAATATTGAATTTTTATTGAGGGAAATCTTACCTCAATTCCCTTCAACATTTATGCATCATAAACAATCCACATGCATACTTGCATGGTCGTTATCACATTACTTGATTCTACATGATCAACTAGTATTTTGTATAAACTTGTAGGCTCTCTTCACCAACCTCCTGATCAACATTCTTACCATCTTTATTTGTCTTCATACAGATGATTGTCATATGTAGTGGCATCACCATCAACATCTTCAACTATGCTATAAACATTTTTCCTAGATACATAATCCATTATTAGTCATATTTAATTATCATAACATCATTATTGCATATATAAACAACATACTACTATCAGTATTAAAGCATTCCATATGTATTCCCAAGTATTCCCACATGCATTAATGCACTTCTATATGCACCAATCATTCATCGTCGGCATACCTACTAATATATATGCATTCTAGCTTCAATATATGCATTATGAATCACTCTTAGCATGCTCTCTAGTGCATATATGTTTCAGATTCTTGTGCTCCATGTACCCATCGTTGAATCCCTCTAGATCCCTATGGCCCCATGCACTCTCATTTTGCTCATCTGTGCACAATTGTCCTCTGATCTGAATTGTTTTAATCCAAGTACCAATTGACCATCCTCCAATTCTATCCAATATACCTTACCATGTCAGAACCTTCCAACAGCTTGGGATGATGTAGTTTATATCATTACACCTTGTTAATGTTGTTGTATCTTCCAACTATATTAACCATTCTCATTGTGGAATACAACGCCATTACCTCTAGCTATCCATTGACTTTTTAATGTGAATGAACTCTAATTGTTTTGTCCCTTGAATTATTTACACTTGTACCATGCTTCCACTACACACTCTAATAACATAAATGATTTTCTTTCTCTAAATACTTCAGCCATAGTTTCCAATTCATAACTAGAAAACCTTATAAGTCCTCATGTATGTCTAGTCCCTAGAGATGATTTGCCCATCCCTTTGGCTCACTCATTATCTCATGAGATCCTTTTTCTATTTTTTAGAAACCTTTGTAGCCATCACTACATTTCTACCTTCAATGCTATGGATGCTTACCTTTCCTTCATGTTCCCATTAATGATATTCTTCACCTACTAAATTCATGTCCTATGTGAGAATCCTTGTCAATTTTTCCTTGCAATTAATTTAGACTCGGTAACACCCAAATGCTGATTTTGGCTCTTCTCTTCCAAAACGCTTATCATCCTTTCATTACCTACTCTGTAGCTCTACATTTCCCTCTGCAACTATTTATTGTATCATCCAACTCTACAAGATCTACCCTACTTTCATGTCCATTGGACCTTGGAATTATAATTTTCGATAGGCCCACACAATCTTCATTTATTTCATCTTATCCTCTTGTTAATAATACCTTGACTTAACACCCTCTACTTGAATGTTCCCTTGCTCGTCAACAATACCCCGTTATAAAAAAAATCGTCCCCTTTTTATTTGTCAGGCCAATGCACTCCAAATGTGCTTCTATATCATTTCATAGGAATCATGATGAGTATCTCCACTTTTCTTTACCCAATACTCTTATTTTTCATGTACCTATATCATCTGGAAAAAATTTTCCCCAAATTTGACATTGTTTTGGAAATATTTTAAATTGAGAAATTACATGGTTCATAGAGTCCAATTGCCCTTTTTCCTTCATCTTTATAAAATGATTATATGATTCCTCAGAGAACTTGAATCTCCTGCCATGTATTCATTTGGATTACCTTTCCAATGACTATACTCGTGCATTTTTTTGATTTCTAAGCTAAAATTTACGGCTTCCTGAAATTATCATTTTTACTTAATCATGCCCTTTTTCACTAGCACAAATAATCTCAAAGGCTAAATTATGCCACTTATAGAAACAAATTTGGTGAGAGCCAGGTAACTTTTTATATCAGACGTTGATATTATTCCTGATTTTGAATACAGAACAACTCTCGGATTCAAGATCTAATACTCCAAGTAATTTTTGTATCAATCTAGATTTGGTAACCTTGTCCTTTTTGCATTTCCTTTAGACTTAGAATTTTTAGCAAAAAAATGTTATCTCCCAAATAGAGCAAAACTAGGAAAAACTCCCTCAATACAAAGTTGTTTGGATACTCATCCCTTTATCAACGAGATTCATATTTCTTCTCGCCGACACTTTCTCCTTTATCAATGAGTTTTATCTTGCGTCTCTCCAACATCTCTCCTTTATCGATGAGCTTTTATCTTTATTCTCACTGACACTCTATCCTTTATCGACGTGTTTTATCTTTCTTCTCGTTGATGTTTCGCAAGTAAAATTATATTTTTCTTCGCTTTCTTCCTTTGCTTCACTAGTGAAAAATATATCTTGTCATTATATTGTTTGACGAAAGTTTCTTTTTGCCAATACATCACTCAACAAAAGTTTTACTTCACCAATACATTACTTCACAAAAAAAATTCTTCATCGACATATCGCTCGATAAAAAAATTTCTTCATCAATACACCTTTTATCGACTACAAAAAATATTTCTTTTGGCGACAAGCATTGTATCACGAGAATTTACTGATTTTGGCACAATCATTTTCTAATTTTCAAGCTCACCACTATAGAAAAACCCAAAAAATTGCTCCTTTATGTTGTGTTCAACCACTTAACGACCAATTCGACTCTTTACAAAAGCAAATCATCATACAAAATCAAAATTTAGGGGTATTGACCCCAATTCTTGTGTCAGGAAAAAAATTATTTTCCACCCAAGGACTATATATGACTTCCATGCATTTGCCAATTTCGGCCTCCAAGATTAGAACCCACATGCTGATTCATTTTCTCGACATACCCATGTCAATTTTTGTCTAACATACCCCCAAAACTTGAGGTTTTTTCTCAATTTCACCAATTTTTCTCCAATTAAAACACAAGTAGAAACTTTGTTTTTGTTGTCACACATCCCTGCAAGAACAATGTTGCAACCTAAGCTTACCATCAAAACTAAAATTTTCTCTAATGAAAAATAAAATTGACAACACAAGCAACATGCCTAGAAATGTACATGAATTACTCAACAATATTAAACTCCATGATTGCATGATAATCAAGAAAACACAACATTCAAAAAACATCTACAAGACAGAAATAAACATAATAAAATATAACAAAAAAATTATTTTTTAATGGGGAAACCAATTGGTTTTGTATGAAGGACGTTCCTCCCAACCATATGCTCTACTATTCCATGTCTCTCAACAACAAGACACCCTCATGCTGAGGCTATGAATCCACAAGGAGTTCCATCCCTCTTGGTTGTCCACTCTCCACACTCAGCAACCAAAAACCCAAGTTCTACTCCAACATCAATTCTAATCCACCAACTATCTTTCCCCTTAATCTAGTGCATAACCCAAGGAATGGGATCCCCCTTCTCTACCATGCAGTCCCTTAGGCTTCCCCACTTCCATCGATGGCTCCAGTGCACATGATTGGCTAGGAAATATCACCATTAGGGACCCTAGGAATTCTCATTTATTCTAAGAGAGCTCACAATATCCTTCACAAGGCTCTTGAGCCATTTCATGCCTACAACACATGCTACAGGCACAAAACCTTCATTTCCAACATTAAACTCATCCCAATAGAGTTGTATTTCCATGGCTAGCATTGCTGGTTCTCTTTCCCAACACCAAGTTCCTCTCTTGTTGTCCAAAATCAACATGTAAAACTATCACAAAAAGCCACTCGAATTTCCTTTTCTTCTCATGAAAGTTTGACTCTCACATTTCCCAAAAAGTGGTTGTACTTGACCCATGCTATCATAAATTAGTGAGATGAGTGTTTCCACCAACCACTCTTACGTGTATTCAATGCTTTCTTTGATAATTCTAAGTTAAACATCAATATGAAATGACTTGAATTAATAGAAATGGGTAACCCCTTGGACTCCCCCTTTATCCCCCTCTCTTGTGAAATCATATCCCCCCATCGTTATCATCTCTCGTATAACTGTTAGCACTTGGTAAATTTCCTAGAGGTTGACAGCAGAAGAAATCTACTAAGGTAACTTTATCCAACCACTTTTGAAGCTGGGATCTAGCCCTTCCAACTTCAGAGAGGGATCTCTCTATATGATTTAGCTATGTTTCCAA
>SNQJ01S0001912.1:134618-146149 GCA_010110895.2 Picea sitchensis | reverse complement strand
CTACTCATGCATTATGTTTTGGAGGTTCATACACTTTTCTACAGGGATATGTTGATTCAGATATGGCAGGTGATAAAGACAGCAGGAGGAGCACCACATGGTATGTTTTTCCTATAGGTGGAATAATAGTAAGTTGGATTTCGAAACTGCAAAAGGTTGTTGCACTGTCAATAATAGAGGCAAAGTATGTTGCTGCTATAGAGGCTAGTAAAGAGATTATTTGGTTACAAAGGTTTATGGAGGAATTGGGAAAGAAGCGGGAGAATAACAGGTTGTACTGTGACAGTGAGAGTGAAATTCATCTTGCAAAGAACTCAACCTTCCATTCGAAGACTAAGCATATACAGTTGAGGTACCACTTCATACGATCCACCTTGGAAGATGGACATTTGAAATTGGAAAAGATACACACTAGCCAAAATCCTGCAGATATGTTAACAAAGGGAGTAACCAGAGAGAAACTGAGTTCTTGCTCTGTTTCAGTTGGTCTTCAAGAATGAATATGAAGGTGAGAAATTTTCCAGGTCCAAGAAGGTTCAGAGTCCAACATATACAATAGCGGTGGAGTTGTTGAGATTAGTCTCCAAGTGGGAGATTGTTGGTTGTGGAGCCTGATTATCTTCCTGATTCAGAGGTCTTTTACTTTCAACCGTGTTTATACCCCATGAAGTATGTACACCCCAGAAGTATGTACACTCTTCCACATAGGGGAGTGTAGAGGGGGGGTACCCCCTCTGCGTGGTCTGAGGAGGCTATCCCCCCGACTGGGGGCAAGCGGGCCCCCAGCGGGGGTTTGGGGGCGAAGCTCCCGAAGGAAAAATTGCCTTGTAAATGTATATTGTAATTTCATTGTAAATCTGGACCATTTGTTATAAGGTCGCAGATCTAATGATAGAGATTATGTTAGGGTTTTTTTTCCCTAGAAGGCAACCCTCTTTTATGAGGGAAATGTATTGCGGCTATGGTTGAGGGTGAATATTGTATTATGAGATAAGAGACTGTGAGAGAAAGAAGAGGAAGTTACAACGAGTTTTGCTGTAGGTTGTATCCCTTCATTTGCTAGATAATAATAAAGGAAGGACCTGGCAATTTCTCTGGTGGGCGTAGCCCACACTGGGTGAACCAAGTAAATCTATGTCTCTATTGTATTGTGTATCTTCTGTGTTTTTTTTTTTTTGCATTTGTTTTATTTTATTGCTCCATGGTCCTGTTTTTCTAACACTAGGAACCATGCCAGAATCTTTTCTAAAGTCAACAAAACAACAAACAAGATTGGTTTTAGTATTGCAGAACTCCTCTGCAATGATCCTAAAGGTAACAAGATGGTCCATAGTTTAATGATATCTCCTAAACTTGGATTGGACTTTATCTCTTTTACCGTGACTTTCTAGACAAAGGCTAATCTTCTTTTCCAAAATAATTCCATGAAGCTTGGCTAAAATCGGGCTAATCACAATGGTCCTATAATTGGAGGGAATGTTTCTATCCCCATTTTTAAAAATAGTAACAATGAGGCTATGCATCCAGGGTTTAGGGAAGCCTTACTTGACTGCTAAATTGAAGATCTTGTGTATGTGAGGGATAAGGATTGACCCTCCGATTTTTAAAATTTCAGCTTGATAGCCTTCAATGTCCTTAGCTTTTGTATTTGCAAGATGCTTAACCCTAAACTCTATGTCATCTAAAAAAGAAAATTTCTTCCTTTGTAGGGACAATAGGAATGGTGTCCATGGCATTACGGAACTCGTAAAGACTTTTAAGGTAGGAATTCCAATCCCTTAAGAGAATCCTATTATTTTCTTTAGTATTGTGTTTTAGAATTTGGCTCCGTAACTTCTTAGGATCTAGCTTATATAGTTGTGAAAGTTTCTCTTGCCTTTTATTGATATAGTACCTTTTTATCCTTTTAATTAGGGCTTTGTACGCATTGATCTTATCGACTTTTAAGGACTCATTAGAAATATCCCTAATGGCTCTCCTTTCAATTTTACATTCTTTATCATACCAAATGTTGGCCATTCTATTATTCTTTTTATAGGACACCTCGAAAGAGAACTTGTTAATAGAAGTGGAAAGGGTAGTTGTAAAATTATGATAGAGTTCTTCAATGTTGTCCTTATAAGTTGGGAGATTTAAGTTACTATTTAAATCCTTGAAGAAAATCTCGACTTTACTTTTGTCAAAGTGAAAATTCCTTTGATTATCAGAATTCTCTTCAATGACGCTCCTATGCATGGAAGATTTTAGAGTTAGGGTTAAAGGTTTATGATCAAAGTCAGGCTCATGGTCATTTAAAAGGTCAAAATTTGCTATTTGGTTGGAAACGAGGATATCATATATCACATAATCTACAACACTACTACCTAGCCCATGAATACAAGTCATCTGGTTGGAGTTTGGCCACTTCATTACTCTATTGCAAATTATTAGGTCTTGAGAGCTGTAGAGCTTGACCAACTCAGTGCCAAACAAATTCTCAATTAGGTCTTCAAGGCTTCTTTTGTAGCTATTAGATAAAACAAGGTCCTCATCTAGCCATAAAGGATTATGGTTGGAGTCATTACTTAAAATAGTAGCTTGTTTAGTTGCAGTCCTAGATTTAAAGTCTCCTAGCAAAAGGATATTACCTTCATTTTTAAAACTATAAATATCTTGTTCTGAATTATTATAGGGACAATTGTTATCTAGATTGTTTTTCTTATAAAAATTAGAATTAATAGGTGCAAAATAGAAAATTTCTATATACATCTTCTTAGCATTGGTGTCTGAAATTTCTATCCAAATGTATTGATTGAGAGGGTCAGTCTTATGAAGTTGAATGTGAGGAAAAATGCTCTTTCTAATATAAAAAGCTATGCCTCCTATCCCTCTACGGTACAATTTTTTGTTCCATGCCAACCACAAGAAGAATCCTTCTATGTTAGGGACCTTAGACTCTTCATGCTCCCAAGTTTCAACTAGATAGATAATATCAATATCACTTAGGATCCAACTTATCATAGGACCTTTGCACCATGTATTGATGTAGTTATTAATAAATTATTATTAATAAAATGTATCACTTGTATTTAAGTTTAATTAAATAATATATAAATAAAAGAACCTTTATGTTGAAAATGCATGGAAATCCATGCACATAACTCAGTGGGGTTGAAGGAGAACATGGTAATGGTTTTCCAATTTCAGTGAAAATTTGTCAGTAAAATGCCCTTTGACCCATGGATAGTGAACAGTGAAGACAAGTACACACGATCAAGATTAAAAGTTGATATTAATGAAAATTTGTGGTCAAGTAATACTTTCATGGCAGATTCTTGTACAATCATAAAAACATATTACATAAAGTCTTTTTTCAAAGCAAATAAACGTTACATTTTTAGTTCGTATGATTTTAGATTTATTCTATGGTATTTTTATACAACATATGAAAATTCAAACTTTGTAAAGGCACTCGTTGCTGGAACACTACGCTCACCATTTTCACAGTTCAGTGAGTAAAGAGAAATTTATATTTTTTGGGCAGATAGATGGAGAACTACTTTATCCTTTGGCATCACAAGAAAATTTAAAAAAAATTAATTAACCACTGACCCCTTATATTAATTACGTTAGGCACACATCGATTGACAATGGGCACAATTAATGATCTTTTAATCTAAAAACCTAATTTGATGGATAGCAATAAAAGATGCTAGCATATTCTTCGTCGTCCTCCCAAATCAATGAATAATATTCATTGTTCATAACTTCCTTGCATTTATGAATGCATCCATTAACCTGTTTACTTTTTCACATTTTCCTAATCATATTAAGAAATTACTGTAAGGCCATATGATTGCCACTTTTAGATGATTAACAAGAATTAATATATGTGCAAGTTTTTATTGTCATGTTTGCATGATTAAAACACAGATTGAAGTGTTGTAATGTGAACCACATCATGCCACGTTTGGAGTGCGGATGGAGTTCGTTTTTTATGGAGTGTGGGAGTCTAAACTGCTTGATGCAGTGAATAAAATTATGGCGTTTTGTTTCATATTATGACCATCTCAAATGCCCTAGAAAAAACTCTGCATTATTACGACATGATAATTTCGGGGACGCCCAGGAAAAAAATCACTTTGTCCAAGGATCAATTGAGCCTCTTGGAAGAGAGCTTCATAAAGAACTCTACTCTCATCCCAATACTAATCCATTCTCCCAGTTGCAATTTCTAGTTTATTGCTTCATTAGGTTTGCTAATTATTTTGCCATGGTTTACTGTTACTATAATGGAATAATTAGTTTATCGTTGTCACGCAATTTAAATCTGCATGTAATGACCCCACTGTTACGACAAAAACGATGTACAACAGATAATTTTTTTTTTGCGTTAGGAAAATACATCACAATTAAAAGCTACATCATGTCACATCACCCAATATTATTGAAACAATATTAACACATTATCAATAATTCACGACATAATGTCGACACATTACTTCCATGAATAAAGATACACATATCGACGCATTAACACAATAAATAACATCCTATAAGCATTGCATTCATACAAACAGATGATGGCGCATAAAAAATATGAATCATAAATGAGTAACACAAAGTAACGACATCACCCGCTACTCGTTATTGAAATAAGTATCAACTCAATAAATTCATCAACAAAGGATAGTGACAAATAAACATATAGCAAGCATATTAGTACATCATGAAGTTGAAGCACATTACAAACATTCAATCAGATAAAGAATATAAATGACTACTCGCCCAAACTACCCTGCAAGGTTAGGACCTCCAGGACAGATAATCAATGCTCAAGCCCAGGTTCCCATCCATTTTGACCATTTAAGGTCTCAGGGCTGGTAACTGTTTTGAGGAACAAGGAGGTGTCTACGTCCCACTAACAATCAATTCCAAATCATCTAGATCAAACTTAAATCCTGATCGTCAAATAAATCAAGGCGCAAGAGTAATCCTCATCTTTATCATTCATATATCAACATTTAAATGTTCAAGGCGTGCAAGCGTAAACAACCCTAGAATAGTCATAGGTCAACTTAAGTAAAGGCACAAGAAAAATCTACTCACTAAATTGGTCATACATCTAATAAATTCATGGCGCTAGATTAGTTAACAATTAAATTCAAGGTGCAAGAAGAAAGACAAAGCTGTTGGATTACTAAGAGGGGGGGGGCGTGGTGAATCAGTAATAGCGTAATTATAATCCTTTTTCTCCAAATAATCCAAGTTTTATATCAATGTAGAATTATTATCCAATAATGAGCAATAAGAAATGAACAATCACACACATACACAGTACACTAATGTTTTACGTGGAAACCCAAATCGGGAGAAAACCACAGAATGATTTTTCTTATATGTCTTGAAGAATTAAATTCATTGGAAGCACCAACTTCCTTTGTTTTTCAGCTGCAATTGGAAGGAGGCTCCAAACTCCTAGTTTCTTAGGATACAACTTGAGGGAAGCTCCAACTCCCCAATTCTCTGGCTACAACCAGAAGGAGGCTACAACCCTGTATGTTCTTCGGCTAAAACCAGAAGGTGGCTACAACCACCTGTCCTTGCCCCGTCCAACCACCCTGAAGTATAAGTAGAATGATGGAACCACTGTCAACCTGTCATTGTGAGATATACTATTGTACAACTGTAAAAAACTATACCATTGACCTGTATCCAATCTGTACAACTTCCATGTAATCAATATGTACCTGAACTAAACATGTATCTACAAAAATACAACAGGTGCACGACCTGTAGTGTTGCATCCCGCGTATGTACATGCCCTATCTGTTATGAATCTTGCGTATGTATGCTACCAAACTGTTATGCAGCCTGCCTATGCCTTTTGAAAAACTAGGGTTTCCTTTTCTTGAAAACTTCTGACCTTCTGTAACTTCTTTCACATAGATCTGTAACCTGTCATTGTATCCAAACTATAACTGTACCCTGTGCATGCATCCTCATATATAACCTTTACTCAAGGAAAGTATGTCTCTCTCTAGTCATGTGCCATATAGGTATGTGTAATCATGAACAAGTATAATATCCCTCACATGATCTTATTCATCAAGCCCTTTCTGATATTCAGTCTCTCAATACATCAACTACTACACAAATACAAACTCTCAACCATGTACCATAAAAACCCTTAGCCATATGCCAAGAAATACAAGATGTGCCTCACAAGAAATATCAATGATGAATATACCAGCACTGTATTTCTGTAGATTTGACTTATGCATAAGATCCCATAAAACCACTAGTCTCTCTAGGGAGAATCCTCAAATCTCCATTGCCATTCCTCATGCATGCATCAAAATCCAACTATTCATAGAAATAAGACATACCTTTTGAACCAATGGATGGATCTGATGTATCTGAGCACTTTAGACCTTCCTCAGAGCTTGATCTCAGAATCTAGAACCTCTGCATCTTCCTCTCTTCAAGTTTCCATGGATTTACCAACATGTACGCACCCTAATACACTGCTACACTGCGTATAACTCAGCATGTACGCACCCTAATACACTGACAACCTATGTATAACTCAGCATGTACACACCCTATACACAGACAACCCACGTATAAATCAGCATGTGCACACCCTATACACAGACAACCCGCGTACACCTTAGAAAATAGGGTTTTCTGTAATTCCGAGAATTTCATCGTCAACCCTTCGTGCTACCTAAAACGTTATCCACTTCAAATGTATCCACAAGTATTTACAATAATATTTACACAACAAAATAGATATACAATATGTACAAGTGTGTTCTTAATGCGTGAGATTTGCCTTTTATTTACATCTTCATGTAGCATTACACTTTCCTTATTTTAGGGCTTCTTTATTTAAAATAAATTCTTTTGCAAAGCACTTTGACCCTTGGGGGCTTCTATAAGACTCATGAGGGGTTCTCCAACTTCATACAGTCATAACTCTCTAACCGTGAGGAGTTATGTGACATTCCACATACCACCGGAAATGACATGCCAATCACTATCCATATAGGATAGTTTCACTGACAAGTTCACTGTCGTTCATCTCATTATTCCACAATTAAGCATGGGTTATCTAATCGTACTTCTAGGATAACTCACTCTGCAAAGCATCTTCCCGTGAGGGATTTCACCATAAGGGGACCACTTTGGAGTTCACCCATCTTTACTTCTTATCAACCATGACAAGACAATAATGAGTCATATTTACATCAAACAAACTTGGGTCCATTACCCAAACCTTTGTGCTACAGGGATTTCTTCAAGGGTTGACATCAATGACAACTAACCTTAAACAACAATATCCCCCTTTGGCATTGATGGCAACACTCTGATGGAATATTGAAATCATATCACTCATGCTCCCTCTGGAACCATGCCTCTGTCCTTTGCATCTGATAAATCTTCTCCCCCTAGAACCATGCCTTTGTCCTCTACATCTGATAAATATCTCCCCCTTTGTCATCAATGGAAAAGGTATCTTTCCATCCGGGGTTGCTCCCTTTGATTGAACTGTCCACTTATGGTTCTTCCTTGTGTACATCTAAGACATATAATATAAGCATTCAAAAAACATTCATTTTGGAGTAGAAATAACTCCAAGTCTCTAGCGAAGATATTCAAAGGCTTACCATGGAAGTGGTTTTGTAAATATGTCTACCACTTGTTCTTTTGTGCCCACATACTCAACTCTGATGTTGTTTTCTGCAACCTGCTCTCGTAGAAAGTGATACTTGATTGGAATGTGCTTCGTCTTGGAGTTCATTACGGGGTTCTTTGAGATACTAATGGTGCTTGTATTATCACAATAGATTGGAATGGGCTCATCATACTCAATCTGTATATCTGTAAGAGGTTGTTTCATCCAAAGAACCTGTGTACAACATGATGCTGCTGCAATATACTCTACCTTGACTATAAATAAAGATATTGATGATTGTTTCTTGCTTAGCCATGATACTAAACACTCGCCCAAGTAGAACGTTGCTCCACTGGTGCTTCGACGATTATCAATACAACCTTCCCAATCTACGTCTGTGTAGGCAATAAGTGATAGATCCTTTCCTTTTGGATACCATAAACCAAACTCTTTTGTTCCTTTGAGATATCTAAAAATTCTCTTTACTGTTAATACATGTGATTCCTTTGGTGCTGCTTGAAATCGTGCCACCTGTCCAACTGCCTACATTACATCTGGTCTGGATGTTGTCACATATAGTAGGCTTCCAATCATTGACTTGTATTGCCTCTAATCTGTAGACTTTGAATCATCATCTTTTCTCAACTTGCAACTGGTTTGCATGGGAGTGATAACTGGTTTGCAATCTTCCATTCCAAACCTTTTTAGCATTTCTTTGATATACTTGGTTTGAGAAATAAAAATTCCTTGGTTGCTTTGAAGTATCTGAAGTCCCAGAAAGAAGGATAGTTCTCCAAGTAACGACATTTCAAATTCATTCTGCATATATTTTGCAAATTTCTGGCTTAACCTGTCATCACCACTTGATGTAAAGGTCATTGTCTACACTTCCCTTTTTGAATCCTACCTGTTGTAGATACTTATCCAGTCTAGGGTACCATGCTCTAGGAGGCTTTTTTAGACCATACATGGCCTTCTTTAATTTACACACATAATCTGTGTTTTCTGACAACTGAAATCCTTCTGGTTGTACAATGTAGACTTCTTCTTCAAGTTCCCAATTCAGAAAATTTGATTTTACATCCATTTGATACATTTTAATATTTTTGGAGCATGCATAAGCTAAAATAAAACAGATTTCTTCTATTCTGGAAATTGGGGCAAATGTCTCTTCAAAGTCGATTCCTTCAACCTATGCATATCCTTTATGTACCAATCTAGCTTTGTTCCTTGTAACCTGTCCATCTTCATTCAATTTATTCCTGAAGACCCACTTTGTGTCGATCACATTCTTATTCTTTGGTCTTGGAACCAGTTCCAAAGTGTCATTTTTCTCTATTTGATCCAGTTCTTCATCCATGGCCTTTTTCCAAAATTCATCTTTGTTGGATTCTTCAAAACAGTTTGGTTCAATTGTAGACGAGAGTGCTAGGTGTGTTTGTTCTGGTGAACAGATTTTTCTTCTAGTCTCAACTCCTGCATCTTTGTTTCCGATAATCTATTCTGAAGGATGATTCTTCTGTACTCGTTTACTGGGTGTCTCTGGAGGCACTTATTGAACTTGCTCTTATGCTTCTGTTGGATTCTCTTCATATTCCTCTTCTACTTCTTTTTCATCTCCTGCTTCTTCTTCTAAGGGTTGTTTCATTGATTCATTTTCTTCTTCCTTTGATTTTGGTCTGCCTGTTTCATCAATTGTCACGTTGATGCTTTCCACAACTTTGTTCAATCTTAGATTATAAAACTTGTATACTTTCCTTGTACTTGAGTAACAAACAAGTACTCCTTTGTGCACACGAGAGTCAAACTTTCCCATTATGCCATATCCTCTTTTGATATAGCACTTGTTTCCAAAAACTTTGTAGTGCTTCACATTTTTTGGCCTTCCTTTCCATAGCTCGTAAGGAGTTTTGTCGGTGTTGTTTCTAAGAATTACTCTGTTTTGAATGTGAACTGTTGTATGTATTGCCCGTGTCCAAAAAATATCTGTCAACTTTGAATCCATTAGCATTGTTCGAGCCATTTCTTGTACTGTCTTGTTCTTTCTTTCAACAACTCCATTCTGTTGAGGTGTCCTAGCAACGAAGAATTGCCTTTGTATTCCATGATTACTGTAGTACTCCATAAATTCCTTTGAGGTGAATTCTCCTCCATTATCATATCTCAANTGACTGCTTCTCTTTTTCTGACTTTGACAAGGATATCAAAATGTATGTGACCCATTCTTATTTGCCATAGCCAATTTTCATCTTCCTTTCCTAGAAAACACTTTTCATTTCCAACTTCACTTAACACGTATATGTTGCTTGTAGTTCTTGGAGCTGTAGCAATTAATTTCCCTGAACCTTCTTTTCTTATCTCACACTTTTGTGAATCGAAAGTAACTTTAAGACCTTGGTCACACATTTGACTCACACTTAGAAGATTATGTTTCATATCTTCTACTAGTAGAACATGTTTTTCCTTTTCATTCTTGTTCCCAATTCAGACTGTGCCTTTTCCAATGATTTTGGTTGAATTATCATTTTCAAAGGAGACTGATCCATCTCTTTCCTTTCGTAATGTCTGAAACTTGTCTCTATCACCTGTCATGTGTTTTGAACACCCACTGTCAACATACCAACTACGTTTCTTCTTCTTAGCATATAGAGAAATTGTGCATTCTTCATTGCTATACTGATATTTCTTTCTTATCCATGTCCTTTTCTGAGGTTCCTATCTGTGACTATTGTTATTTTGTTGAGGTTCTTTAGGAGGGATTGTCATTCTACACTATTTGGACATGTGCCCAAAATTGTTACATTTGTAACATTCCACTTCAGTGCTCAAAGATTCAAACCTGTTGTAACTTCTTCTATGTGTTTCACTAGGCCTTCTTGAATAACCCCTTTGTGTATGACTCTCAAAGTTGTTATTGTTCCTGTTGTTAGCTCTGCAATTCATATCTTTATGTCAAAAATTATTACATGCATAACATAAACCAAAAAATATAGTTTGATACATGGGAGTTGAGGATCTTCTGAAAGGAGGTTCTCTTATGAATTCTTCCTCTTCTTGAGACCTATCTGTTGTTTGTTGATTCTGAAATATGAATCTTCTCAGTGGAGGAGTGTCCATCTAATCTTCCTTGTATATCCTTCTATCCCCTTTGATTGTTTCTGCATAGCTTTTTGGATATGTTTCTTGCTTTGTTGTTTTGGATCTTGATCCCTTTTCTGTCTGATTGTGTCCAAGTCCGGTCTTGTCAAAATGAGATTTTTGACTGCTGATAATGTCATCCAACACTTTTGAGCTATTCTGCATATTTTTCTTTTGAATATCCTTTCTTAATGTGACAATTTATGCTTCCAATTTTCCAATGATCCTGTCCTTTTCTTCTAGCTGTTCTTAAAGTGCTTCTTCAATTCTTTTATCTTCTTCTATTTGAACCTTCAATTTTGTGCTCATTTGTTCTAGTTATTGAGTGTCTTCTTTCTTGTCTAGTTATGCTTGTAGTTTCTTGTTCTTGTTCTTTTCTTTTCTGATAACTTCTATGGCACACATTAATTCATCTCGAAATTCAACTTCCGCCTCTTCAATTTCTTCTTCGACTTCTTCATATTCTTCTTCAGCTTCTTCATATTCTTTTTCGAAGTCTTCTTTTTTCAGAGTCTTTTACTGCCATGAATAGAACTCTTCCTGTCTCACTGTCACTGACTTCATCTTCATCTGATGATGGGATGTCTTCCTTGGTGCATAAGATTTTCTTGAAAACTTTCTTTGTAGTTCTTTTGCCTTTATATGTGTGTTTTCCTTTTGAGTAACCTTCATCATTTCTCTTTTTCTTATGAGGACATTTGTTAGCAAAATGACCAATACCATCACAATTAAA
>SNQJ01S0001912.1:60531-134568 GCA_010110895.2 Picea sitchensis | reverse complement strand
TTTCTTTGTAGTTCTTTTGCCTTTATATGTGTGTTTTCCTTTTGAGTAACCTTCATCATTTCTCTTTTTCTTATGAGGACATTTGTTAGCAAAATGACCAATACCATCACAATTAAAACAAATTAAAGGAAGATTACCTCTATTCCTACCGTTGGTTCCCTTTTTCAGTCTTTTGACGAAGTTGGCCACTTCTTCATCATCTTCTGAGATGTCACTGCTGTTGCTATATTATTCTTGTTCCCTTTTCTTTTGATTTGATCTTTTGGATGCTTTGAAGGCTGCTTCTTTTACATCTTGATTTTCCTGTTTAGTTCTCATTTCATATGCTATGAAGATTCCATACAGTTCATCCATGGTTATTGATTCTAGATTTGATCTTTATTCTAGTGATGATATCTTAGGGTTGAATCTCATAGGAAGAGATCTTAGTGCCTTTTGAACAATTACAGATTTTTCAATTTCTTCTCCCAATCCTATGATTGCGTTCACTGTTTCATTGATTCTTAAGAAGTAGGTTGCAATATCTTCATCTTCCTTCATTTTTAGTTGTTCGAACTGACCTCTGTAAGTTTGAATTTTTGCTGCTTTGACATTTGTATCTCCTTCATAAATACTTCGAAGCTTGTCTCAAATCTCTTTAGCGGATTTACAGTGTGCAACTTTGGTGGATACCATATCACCAAGACCATTCAAAAGTGCATTTGTGGCTTTGGAATTATTCTCACCGAGTTTTACTGCTTTGTCATTTGTTGGTGGAGCTGCTGGTGCTGTGTATCCATCTACAATTGATTGCCAAACTTGAAATCTCTGTGTCTGTATATATGTCTTCATCCTTATGCTCCAAAAAGCATACTTCTGTCCATCAAATTGTGGTATTCCATTTTTATATAAGTTGGTACTCTCCATGATCTATCTTTCAATGGTTAAACTGATTTCTGAAGGAACCTGCTTTAATACCAATTGTTGGATTACTGAGAGGGGGACGGGGGGGGGGTGAATCAGTAATAGCGTAATTATAATCCCTTTTCTCCAAATAATCCAAGTGTCATATCAATGTAGAATTATTATCCAATAATGAGAAATAAGAAATGAACAATCACACACATACACAGTACAACATTGTTTTACGTGGAAACCCAAATTTGGAGAAAACCACAAAGTGTTTTTTCTTATATGTCTTGAAGAATTACATTCATTGGAAGCACCAACTTCCTTTTTTTTCCAGCTGCAACTGGAAGGAGGCTCCAAACTCCTAGTTTCTCAGGCTACAACCTGAGGGAAGCTCCAAATCGCTAATTACCTAGCTACAACTAGAAGGAGGCTACAACCCCCTATGTTTTCCGGCTACAACTGGAAGATGGCTACAACCACATGTCCTTGCCCTGTCCAACCACCCTGAAGTATAAGTAGAATGATGGAACCACTACCAACCTGTCATTGTGAGATATACTACTGTACAACTGTAACAACCTGTACCACTTACCTGTATCCAATCTATACAACTGTCATGTAATCAATCTGTACCTCAATTGAACATGTACACGACCTATAGTGCTACAACCCATGTATGTACACGCCCTATCTGTTATGAAACTCACTTATGTATGCTACCAAATTGTTATATAGCCTTCGTATGCCTTCTAAAAAACTAGGGTTTCCTTTTCTTGAAAACTTCTAACCTTCTATAACATCTTTCACATAGATCTGTAACCTGTCACTGTATCCAGACTGTAATTGTACCCTATGCATGCATCCTCATATATAACCTTTACTCAAGGAAATTATGTCTCTCTTTAGTCATGTGCCATATAGGTATGTGTAATCATGAACAAGTATAATATCCCTCACATGATCTTAGTCATCAAACCCTTTCTGATATTCAGTCTCTCAATACATCAACTACTACACAAATACAAACTCTCAACCATGTACCATAAAAACCCTTATCCACATGCCAAGAAATACAAGATGTGTCTCACAAGAAATATCAATGATGAATATACCAGCATTGTATTTCTGTAGATCTGACTTATGCAGAAGATCCCATGAAGCCACTAGTATCTCTAGGGAGAATCCTCAAATATCCATTGCCATTCCTCATGCATACATCAAAATCCAACTATTCATAGAAATAAGACATACCTTTTGAACCAATGGATGGATTTAATGTATCTGAGCACTTTAGACCTTCCTGGGAGCTTGATCTCAGAATATAGAACCTCTGCATCTTCAATATATCTTCAAGTTTCCATGGATTTACCAACATATACGCACCCTAATACATTGTCAGCCCACGTATAACTTAGCAAGTACGCACCCTAATACACTGACAACTCGTGTATAACTCAACATGTACGCACCCTATACACAGATAGCCCGCATATAACTCAACATGTATGCACCCTACACACAAAAAGCACACGTACACCTTAGAAAATAGGGTTTTCTGTAATTCTGAGAATTTCTTCGTCAACCCTTCGTGCTACCTCAGACGTTCGCCACTTCAGATGTATCCACAAGTATTTACAATAATATTTACACAAGAAAATAGATATACAATATGTACAAGTGTGTTCTTAATGAGTGAGATTTGCCTTGTATTTATATCTTCATGTAGCATTACACTTTCCTTATTTTAGGGCTTCTTCATTTAAAATAAATTCTTTTGCAAAGCACTTTGACCCTTGGGGGCTTCTATAAAACTGATGATGGGTTCTCCAACTTCATATGGTCATAACTCCCTAACTGTGAGGAGTTATGTGACGTTCCACATACCACCGAAAATGGCATGACAAGCACTATCCATCTTGGATAGTTTCACTGACAAGTTCATTGTCCTTCATTTAATTATTCCACAATTAAGCATGGGTTATCTAATCATACTTCTAGGATAACTCACTCTGCAAAGTGTCTTCCCATGAGGGATTTCACCATAAGGGGACCACTTTGGAGTTCATCCATCTTTACTTCTTATCAACCATGACAAGACAAAAATGAGTAATCTTTACATCAAACAAAATTGGGTCCATTACCCAAACCTTTGTGCTATGGGACTTTGTTCAAGGGTTGACATCAATGACAACCAACCTTAATCAACAAAAGCAATCACACACCCACTTAAATTAAGGTGCACAACTAAATCAATCATCGAATTTCACAAAAATCAACATTATTTTCACAGTACAAGCATGATCTAACTGTCGGATTAAACATCATTCAATGCACGCAATCACTCTAATCACAAGGGGAATCATACAACAACATGGTGACAAACGCACTCGAAATGTTAAGGCGTAAACATATATGCATCATCTAGTCCATAGCGCAAGCGATCTAATCTCCTATCCATCAACATAATCCAAGGCACAAGCGAAAGTGAGATTAAAAGTATCATACATCATCATATCTAAGTGGAGAATAGAATCAAAGTATTTAAATCGATCATGCATCAACATATCCTTTTGCTGACATCTCCTTGCATATTTAATGATGAGTCACTATTTTCTAAAGAAAAACAGAATTATGCAAACACTAACATTTTCCATATATTATATATGCATATTCCAACAATAATGAAGATTGCTCTCCTTTAAAAGGAATACACAAATTTACAACTTAAAATACAAACGGGTTACATTTGTCATATTCAAAATGCATTTGTCAAAATCAAAGTGCATATAGTACAAATCTGTATCCACTTACCAAACAATAATGAAATTTGACACTCTAATCTCAAAATTATCTCCTAATATTCCTATAATCTTAAATTTGTTAACAACATAACTAAAGAAAAGTAGAGACAATATATATATATATATATATATATATATACCATTACATGTTGCAATTTCTCACATTGGCCACCTATTTTCCTAAACGAGGTACACACCTTTCCATATATATTCATAAGCAATAACACACTCACCATATACATTCATAAACAGTAACGCAGTCAATTACTTGTTATTGAGACTTAAAGTGTTGTTGTTAGAAACTAGCTAAAAATATCGCATGGAGATGAGTAAGAGAACATCGCCAGAGAATACTCAACAATTCGCCCCAAAATAAACGCAGGGAGATAAAACACATGGAGTACATGCATAAGGACGCTGGGCTAGGAGGTCGACTCTGAGCTTGGGATCTCCAAAAAAATGCAGGGAGTAAATTCATAAAAAAAAAACACTACACAAGAGCAACAAAAAATGTAGGGAATGGAAGTATTTTAAGTAGAGGGGAGATAGTTGTTGTTTACCGTAAAACGCAGAGGAAAATATGTTGAAGAAGTAGAGGAAAAATGGTTGTGGTTTAAGATAAAACGTAGAGGGGAAAGTGACGAAAATGCAGAGAAAAAACGATTGTTCTTTAAGGTCAAACGTAGAGGGGAAAAATGCTCCTTCACTAGGCAGAACACATCGGAACTCTCCTGTAATTTCAGACTAAAAATGCAGAGTTTACCTGGATTAAAAATGCAGAGATAAATCCGATGTAAACTCCAGGAGGAAGCTCAAGTTTGGGTGAAAATTCAATTTCCATACGATGGGTTAAAACAATGATTAAAACGCCAGGAGACACTCCACACTGGACAAGTTAGGCAGGATAAAAACATAGAGAACAAATTCTCCCAGCCAGAAGAAGAATCATGGCTGGGAAACATAGAGTGCACTCTGGTATGAGAACTACGCAGTGGGTTAAGAAAGGCTGGGCAACTTTTAAAAGTCGTAGAGGTTTAAGAATGCCCAGGTATTAACCAATTGCAGAGATCTATGAACATTTCCTTGTGAGTGTCCCAATGCAGAGGTGACACACCTCAAACTCGCAGAAGTGGCATGCTAACCCAGGGATTTAAAAAGGAAGAAAAAAATAAAGCAGAGGTGAATAAAAAGGATAAGCTGAGTGATAATCCAAGCCCAATCGCAGATCAATTCCCTTTAAAATTCAAGCTTGGGTTCGCTAGGGAGAGGAACGAATTAGATTAAGCAATGATCAATCCTTTTAAATTCCATTTTATTCAACCTACATTTTACAAACAACAAGGACCATCCATATTCTAATGACATCTCACACGAATAAAACAAGCGAGAGCCAATGTCCATTCAACAAAATTTAAATCTTGTACATCCTAAATCTGAATACAATACTATAATTGATAAAATACCTTAGTTGACGATGAGAAGTCGAAGAGGATCTCCTGCGCTCGCGCTCCGTCCAACTCCCCGCTTTCTAACCGTGAATACTTCACCGGTAGCTCCCAACCAACGCTAGGGGTACTCTTCTTCCCCCGTAGCCCCCTGAGCCGCAAAGGGGCCATGCACCACACAAAATGATCTCTATCTCCCAGCTCGCCTCACAAGGTCGAGCTACCACTTTCTATTCAAGCTGGGTATCCCAACTCCCACAAGAAAAATCAGTCAAGAAAAATCTGACAGCAAAACCTTATGCATACCAGTTGTGATCCTTTCCTCCTCTCTGCTATTACTTTTATAGAGTTCTTCTCAGTTACACTTCCATTTGCACATTTAATTCATTTTATAAAAAAAAAATTAGGAAAATTTTTCCTCTGTACACTTGTCACCTGATCCCTTAGTTGCACCATAATTTCATTTAATTAATTAAATTAATTTTCCAATTTCCCTTACCCACCTAAAAACGTTCCTAAAAACGCTCCTTGATGTCCCTTTATTCCCTCACATTCCCTTAATGAATGACGCATTTCTTAAAGCTTAGTTGAGTTCATTTTTAGGAAAGTTCTCTATACTAGATTCCTTCTATGTTCCACATTCCTTTTGCAATTAATTTCCCCCTTTTGTCTAAGTTTGAATTTAACAAGTTTTGCACATAAACAACAATTAATCTTTTTAAATAATTTAATCCTCCTTTAAATTCTAAATTTAATTTTTACCCCCCATTTTCTTCATCCCCCTTTATTATTTGCTTAATTAAATTTTTGTCCTCATATCCTACTTAGGCCTAGGCTTTAATTTCAAGTAGGTTTAGAATTTTTTTTAAGGGAAACGTTATAATTAATAAATTTTACTAATACATAATTATTTTAAGGCTGACCATGTCAAGGTAAGATATTGTTTTCTAGGCACCTAGGTTCATTGACTCACTTGTCTTTAAAATTCACGATGTTCCCTTCAAGACGCACTATGTGCTCTAAGGGCACCACTCGCCTTTATTCATGTTTCATCTATGCGATGTGCGCTTCAAGATGCACTACATGCTCCAAGGGTGCCACTCACATTTTTCATGTTTAATCTATGCGACGTGCCCTTCAAGACGCACTACGTGCTCCAAGGGTGACACTCGCCTTTTGACTAATTTTGGTAGACGTCTAACCCTTGGAGTCAAAAATTTGTCAGGAGATCTTGTGGGAGACTAAGGGACTCTAAGAAATAAGGACCCTTCCTTATTACGCGCCCCTTAGAATCTTTGTGAGCGATTGTCTCAGTCTTCCTTCACAACATCGTGGATCTCTCGAACTAGGTAATCGTTAACCTATAGTTCGAGTCACGACGGGAGTGCTAGTAGGTTGTGGAAGGGCTACTTCCACACCTCTCCCTCAATATCTATGGTTTCCATGCATAACCCCTTTACTCCAAATGTGAGTCTGATTAGAAAACAATCATCAGCTTAATGTCAGTGATCCATAAACAACATCATAATATACTCAGTCGCATGTCACATATGCAATAAAAAAAATACTCAAACCATATACAGTCTACTCCCTGACTCGATCTGGAGTCCAAGGAGGTCCATTGATGCCATCAACATCCTCAATCTGTCAAGAGTCCTGCACACTTAGGAGAAACCAATCAATAGCACATGTCTATACAGAATAACATAACATGACATCATAAGCCACAGTCTCATCATCAGAATCCATAAGCGAAGCAGTCAATCACATCATGAACCGGATCACTTGCACGCAAGTGTCCTTGAAGAAAAAGTCACATCAGGTGCACGTAAGAGAGGGATGTTACATACACCCCCTCTTGTTTTAAACTTTGTCCCGAATTTTCATAGTATACAAGTTCATAAATAAAGTATATGATAATATCTAAATGTCTAGATATAAAAAAAATGGAAACTATTGACGCATATCATATGCATCCTCCCAGGTAGTTGAGTGTGGAATATAAGCGTCCCACTGGTTCTTGACCTGATTGTTCATTCGATGTCGTAGATGTCGAATGCGATGGTCCAGAATGTGGATGGGTTGCGTCGTGAGTGCACCCTCACCCAACATCCACCAAGAACTTAAGTCAATCACATGCGTAGGATCACTGACTTAAAGTCACACATAGATAAAATATAAACATCGTGCAATGCCTCAAAGAATGAGGCATGACTAGCCATTAGGCCCTTCATAATTATAGTCACGCGACGCGCATTAGAAAAACCCTTTTGTCGATCTTGCGCTTCTTCCAACCATTTTTCTGATCATTTGTACTTGTTCTTCCATTTCTTGGATCTCTTCTGGTCCTACCATGACCCCATCCTCTAGTCTATCCCAACTCAAAGGCGTCTGACACGGTTGCCCTTAGAGAAACTCAACGGTTCCATATTAATGGTACCTTAATGGTTGTTGTTGTACACAAACCCGACCAACGACAAGAACTACTCCCAATGTTTATGTTGGTCCAACACACACATACGCAACACAAACTTCCAAATTTGGTTCGTTCCTTCAGTCAACTTGTCTATCTCAAGGACATGTTGTACTAAAGTTCAGTGGTGTTCCCAAGGCCTCTTGGGAAACTCGTCCAAAATTGTCTTGCAAACACCAATTCCCTTATCTGATATGAATCCTTTGGTACGTCTGACAGTCTCAAAATATTACTGATATAAACACTAGCTATACATGGCGCCTGATGCATCATACACACAGGGAAAAAATGTGAAATCTTCGTCAGAGTGTCAAATATCACGAAAATTGATTCATGCCTCCTTGTCGTCAACGACAATTTCCCCAATGAATTTCCATCTATAACGCCCCTATCTCCCCCAGTTTGTAAATATAAATATATTGGCCAAGAGACTATGAAAAATTTGATATGTGTGAATGCTTGATTTGATGAACCTTTGTATTAAAGGTCAAGGAATGTAATTTATATTATTAATAGAAATGGATAAGTGTTGCATGATTGCTGAAAGCGGGGGTTTGCCAATGCTATGAAAAAGATGGTGAGGGGAACCAGGAATGGTTCAGATAACCCCACCAAACTAATACCTTGTTGGATTTAATTACTCAGAACCACACCAATCCTATGACCTAGGAATGAATTACAGTCATGCTGGTAGGTGGGAAGACCTCCTAAAGAGTTAATGAGGGGATGGGGCAGAGCGCCCATCTGTAAGGATTTTAGACTTGACCACGGACTGAGAATTTTGACCACACACAATCTTGCTGAGGAAGGAAAGAAAGGAAGGTGTGGTGGGCAGAGGAAGATCTGCGAAGAGAAGTAGAGAAGGGAGACTAAGCTCTTAAGTTCAATAAAGAACTGAGAAAAAAAACGTGTTCTGGTCGCAGGATGTGGCTACAAGGGTTATGATACAAGATGATAAATGAGGGTGTCGAGTGATTGAGGAAGTACTCAGGCATGCCTCCTTACTTGGTATAGAGAAAACCTGTTTCCAAGATCCTGTGGGAGGAGGAGAGTAACCTCCATCCTTGACTGTTGTTGATCCAGAAGAAAGAATTCTCTCTTAGAGCATCGTGGTCTAGCTTGAGGGTGGCCAGTGGTAAATTCGTTAGGAGTGAATGAGCCTATGGTTGGGTGGAAACATGCACCCCTTTCAACATTCGCATCACGTCTTCAAGTTCTAATAAGTGTTTCCATATTTTGTGTTTTGAAATGGGATAATGAATGAATGCATGTATTTATATATTTAATAATGGTCTATGTATTGAATTATCAAGTTATGTGTATGCATTTACCTTCTTGTGGACTTATATTTCTGATTGATCGTCTATATGCCCCAGTTTATCCTTCGATACATCTTGGGACGCAAACCTGTAGGAGGGATGGGATAGAAAGCATTGCATCAATTTGATCTTGTCGATCTGAAGAGGATATCTCCTTCAGACTCCTTGTTGCGCAACTGGGACACCATGCCCAAGTCCTTAGCAAGTTCACGATGAGGAAGATGTGTTTAACTCATGAGAGTTTAGAAGGACCCATGTGACCAACACCCAGGAACCCTGTGCTAAGCCTAAGGGAGATAAGTTATTCTGTCTTCAAAACTCCAGAAGTTTGAAACTTTAGAGTATTGTCGGACCAAATAGTCATAAAATAGCCGAAGGTGATTGAGAGTCACGGTTGCCTGTGAGGTCAATTGGAGTTGGGTGGTTTCCCTAGTGGTTAGAGGAACCTATCTTACCAACTAAACTGGGATCCAGCTCCACATCATGAAGTAGCACAAGACACCGATTGAGAATGTTCGAGGGTTCCCTTAGCTACTATATCTACGCCGAGGGGATTTCGACAGAGTACCACTTCAAGAGAATGGATATGCCATAGCATCAACCTCCCTGAATGCCAAAGTTACGAAGTAAAGGAGAGTCGTAGATTTGGGGGAGATCGTTAGGAGCCCCGCCTACCGTCCAATCATTTAGGAGGAGGGACCCGTGCATGGTACTTCGACGAAGTCTTTCTTTGGGAGAATGGAGTGGCAATAAAGCCAAAACCCCCAAAGACCAGAACCACGAAGTGACCAGGACCATAGATCTAGGGATCCTTCGGGTTCTTTTGTAGCCATCGAATTTACGATGTAGTCAGCTCGATGTTGACCGCTTCGAGAGGACAGGGGTGTTGTAATGTCAAAATCCCTGAAGTCCGAAGTCACGAAGTAATGAGGACCATCGATCCTCGGATTCTTAGGGATCCCTCTAAACCGTCGATATACAGGGGACGCGTGGTGCTAGATCCTTGAGTCCAGAGACTGGGCACTCCAGGGGATTTGAGGTGTGATGTGTTGATAAGATCTGAAGCTCGAAGTGACGAGAGCCATCGATTCAAGGACGCTTCGAGACTTTTACTAACCGTCAGATCTAGGCTGTGGTAAGCCTAATGCTCCAACCCCGGGAGAAAGGAGGAGTTTTCATTGCAAATCCCCTGAAGGTCGGAGTCACGAAGTAAAAATATTCGTAGATCTATGGATATACGTGGTTGAATCTCAACCGTGAGATCTAAGAGGTGTTAGAAGGCTGTCAGTCTGGCGTGACATGACAAGCCGACGTCACGAGGGTGACGTGGACCCATGATCTATGTGTCATGTGTCATCTCTATTTGTGCTTTTCATATAACCCACATGCCTATTGGAACATGACACATGTCACCCCTAGCCCTTCTACGTGTCAGCTCGTGGTATGTTCCCTCTTAGCCAAAGTGGTTGGTGAAGTGACCGTAACTTCGGGAGTCTGAGACTTTGGGACTCCATAGGATTTGGAGTGTAGTATTGTAGAGAGACCAAAAGTCCTGAAGGCCGGAGCCACATGGAAAGTTTACGGGACTTCGGGACTTCGGGACTCCGGGAGGTCTCGTGTGTAGACAGTAAAGAGGTGTTCAACGACGAAGTGTCAAAGCATCAAAGTTCTGAATCCCTCTACATTCGGTATGTTATATGAATACTGGGTCCGTCATTGGCTTAGGTGATGAATGGATGTTCCCTGGGAGAGGAGAGAACCTGGTAATGGATTCCCGTGGATGCTATGTGGATCTCAACCGATGAACGCCTAAAGATCCTTCACCGGAGCATGTCTTCCTTTCTTGAAATTTGATAAGAGCATGCTGACTAAGGTTGGAGAGCTCTTGGTGAGTATAAATACAATAAAGAAAGAAAGGGAGGATTTGATTTAAGAAGGAAGACAAAAATTTGAATGCCCCATCACTAGGAAAGGTACCCAGGGGTCGAGTGTGTTACAAATTGGCATCAGAGCATGGTTACAACACTTGGCCTACTTGGGCTCATGGATGAGTTGCGTAAAAACCATATTTAAAGTACTTTTAAGGGTGACACCCTATCTTACCTCTTTCCTAAAGAGTCTGGTTAAACTTTTACTGAAGAAAAGAATGAAGCTTTTACTATGTGTGTATTTAAGAAATATGAACTATGTGTTGTTCATAAACTAATAGAGTGTTGGCTAATAGTAAGTGTTTTTTCAGCACTCAAGTAGTCAATAAATCATGGTAAAACTACAAGTATAAAGGATGGTGATGTGCCATGAAGTGGGGGATGGATCCCACAATAGAGACGAAGAATATGATGAAAGGAGGGCGGTGGAAACCCCTCTAGATTTGGATGAAACTGTAAGGAGCCTCATGGCCAAATTATAGAGTTGCAAGGCTGACAACGAGATATTGATAAAGGAGAAAGAAAAACAAACGAAAATTAATGGAGTCTTGCTGCAGAGTTTATCTGATATATAGAGGTAGCTACAACATGGACCCGCAACCAGTCAGGTGGACCGACGACATATGAAGAGAAGTCAAAGTCCACCTGAGATACGAAAACATGGTCCCATAAATGGACACACTAGGAGGAGTACCTAGAGGAAGGTCCAACCTGGAGGCAGGAGACGCTCATTGGGAGAGTACTTTGGAGAGGAAATTGGCAACTCTGAGGGATCTTCTAGTAACAAAGCTAGCTCACATTCTCAAAGGAAAGGAAAGAAGCAAAATCATTCCAAAATTCATGATCCCGAAGAGTTCAAGAAATCCAAACCACCCTCTTTCAATGGAGAGATTGAGAAGGGGGAAGAGGGAGAAGCTTGGCTGCTTGGTTTAAAGAAGTATTTTAGATTCCATGACTACTCTGAAAACTTGAAGGCTCGAATAACCATATTCAACATGAATGGAAAGGCTTCCATTTGGTGGGAAGACCTTAGGAATGTGAATGGAATCCATGAGAAGGACTTGTCATGGAAACAATTTGAGAAATACTTCAAGAATAAGTATCTGTCAGAGAAATAATTTGATGGGAAGACTAAGGAGTTATATGAACTTAGGCTGGGACAACTCACCATAGAGGAATATGTCAATAAATTCCTTGAGTTGCTAAGGTATGTACCCTACATAAATGATGAAAAGGTAAAAGTGTAGCTATTTATTAGTGGGTTACCTCAGACCTACCGGGATAGGATTGAGTTTGACAAGCCAAAGACCTTAGAAGACACTATCCGGAAAGCAAGTTATTGTTATGAACAATTCGAGAGTCAGACAAAACCTCATGAGGACTGGAAGAAGAAGAGTAGTTCAAGATTCAAGAAGAAGGGGTTTAAATCCTCTATATTTAAGAACTATGGGAAGGGTTCTAGGATGAGCCTTCCTACTATAAGTATGTATCAGAAAAATTTCCCCTCCCAGAGTGGAAATAAACTTTTTGGAGTAGTCCCAGGAAATATTGATAACCCAAAGAAAGAACCCTTGAAATGTTGGGGTTGTGGAGAAGAACATCTACTAAGGGATTGTCCACACAGACAATAGAATAGTAGGCAAGTCTACAATATCCAAGAAGCTACCACAATCAATGATGTGGCTAGGAGTATGCCACGGATTTATGTAGCCTTGGATAATAAACAAACCGACCACCAAGCTTCAGTGGTGGAGATGGAAGGTATGATCACCAACCATCTAATTTCTATTTTAATTGACCCTGGTTCTAATTTGAGTTATGTGTCCCCTCAGAATATTGATAAGTGTAAAGTGCAATGAGTTAGACATGTTAAGCCATGGTTGGTACAACTAGCCACTGGAACCAAAAGAAAAGTACCAGAGGTCATACCATCTTGTCAATTCATTATGGATGGATTGCCTACCCAAACAACCCTTAACATACTTCCCCTAGGATCTTATGACCTGTTGGTTGGTATGGACTGGATCGCCACTTATAAAACCAAGTTGGACTATTACCATAAAAATTTGGAGTGTGAAAATGAAGAAGGCAAAAAAATAACCCTTCAAGGGATTCAGAGGCTTGTCTTAGTGAGATGAATATTAGCCATTCAAATGAAAAAGTATTGCAGGAAGGGATGTCCTCTATATGAAATACAAGTGTTGGAATCTGTTGCGGATGACAAACCAAACCTAGAGGACCACCCCATATTAAGAGAGTATAAAGACATGCTTCCCGAATAGGTACCAGGTCTACCTCCGATAAGAGTCATTGACTTCTCCATAGAACTTGCACCAGGAACAGTGCCAGTGTTTAGGACACCCTATAGGATGAGTACACTAGAGATAGTTGAGCTCAAGCTACAAATAAAGGATTTGATGGACAAAGGATACATATGGCCTAGCGTGGCTCCATGGGGAGCACCTGTCTTGTTTGTGAAGAAGAAATATGGCACACCCTAACTATGCATATACTATAGACAACTCAATAAGATAATGATAAAGAACATGTATCCCCTACCAAGAATCGATGACTTGTTTGACCAATTAAGGGGTGCTTCCATTTTCTCGAAGATTGACTTAAGGTCGGGATACCATCAAGTTTGAATCAAGGATGAAGACATCCACAAAAAAACCTCCAGGACAAGACATGGTCACTTTGAATTTGTGGTGGTGCCATTTGGATTAACCAATGCCCCTACCACTTTTATGTTCTTGATGAATAATGTACTCAAAAAATTCCTAGAGAGATTTGTATTGGTTTTCATTGATGATATCCTAATCTACTCCAAGAACATAGAGGATCATGAAGAACATCTTAAATTAGTGCTTCAAGAACTAAGAGAGCATCAACTCTATGCTAAGTTTAGTAAGTGTGAATTTTTCCAGAAGGAAGTCCATTACTTAGGCCATGTTATTTTTGAAGAAGGAGTGGCAATAGACCCTGAGAAGATCAGATCTATCATGAAATTTCCTACTCCAAAGGAAGTATCTGATATTAGGTCCTTTATGGGCTTAGTAGGATACTATAGGAGGTTGATAACATGATTTTCCACGATTGGTTGTCCAATCACCGTCCTTCAGAAAAAGGGGGCTAAATTCACTTGAACATCAGAATGTGAAGAAATATTTCAAGAACTGAAATACCTTCTAACCCATGTATTAGTAATGAAGATTGCAGACCCTGATGATGAATTCCTTGTGTGTATAGACACCTATAAGGAAGGACTCAAAGGAGTCTGTATGCAAGAAGGGCATGTAATTTGCTGCGAATCCATAAAATCGAATGAGCATGAAATTAATTATGTGACCCGTGATCTAGAGTTGGTTGCCATAGTGCACGATTTAAAAACGTGGAGGAATTACCTCCTGGGTAGGAGATTTGTACTTATGATAGACCATTGTGGGTTGAGGCCCCTATTTGATCAACCAAAACTCAATGCTAGACAATCTAGGTGGATGGCTCTCCTTAGTGAGTTTGATTTCGAAATCAAACACATCAAAGGAAAGGAAAATAGGGTAGTCGATGCCCTTAGCAGAAGTGTGAAAATGATTCACCTGGAAGCAGTAAGCACCTGTGAAACGAATGTCACGGAGAGAGTCAGGAATGCACAAGAAACAAATTCATTTTTCAAGACCATGACGTTATACCTAAAGAAAGAGCCCACATGGTTAAAGTATGAAGGCTATCAGATGCTTGATGAAGGCCTACTGACCTACAGAAACATATTGTATATTCCAAGTTGTGATGACTTGAAGAGGTTCATAATGGATGAACTACACAAGAGACCATATACTGGTCATCTAGGTTATCAGAAAATGATCACGACCACTAGGAAACAATTCCATTAGTCTGGATAGAAAAATGACATAGCTGACTATCTAGCTAAGTGTCTAGAATTCCAACACGTTAAGGAAGAACACCGACACCCAACAATGTTGTTACAACCTCTACCAATTCTAGAATGGAAATGGGAAACCATCTCCATGGATTTCGTCACCGGATTACCAAAATCAACCAAGCAGAATAATGCCATCATGGTAGTGGTGGACAATTGAGTAAGTCTTCTCACTTTGTTTTGGTCAAGTCAACTTGCAAGGCAATAGATATTGCCAACATCTTCATGAAGGAGATATTCAGATTGCATGGCATGCCTAGGGAGATTATATCTGACAAAGACACAAAAATTACTTCAAGCTTTTGGAAATCCTTGATGGTTGGTTTTGAGACTAAATTGTTGTTTAGCACAACCTATCACCCTCAAATGGATGGGCAGACATAAATAGTGAACCAAATGTTAGAAGACATGTTAAGGATGCATGTAAAGCATTATCCTAAGAAGTGGGAAGACTACCTGCCATTGGTATAATTTTCTTACATCAATGGTTATCAAGAGTCATTTAAGATGAGCCCTTTTGAAGCCCTCTATGGTAGACATTGCAAGATTCCAATCAGTTGGAGTAATCCAGTGGACAAAATTACAATCGGACCCAACATGATAAAAGAAATGGAACAAGTAATTCAGATTAAGCAAAATCTGAAAACTGCTCAGGATAGACATAAGAGTTACGCCGACAGAAGGAGAACTCCCAGAGAGTTCAAGACAAGAGACCATGTCTATCTCAGAATTAGACCCAGGAAGAGTTCCCTGAGAATGGGATATTGTACCAAGCTGGCACCCCGGTATTGTGGAACCTTTTAAATCTTAGATAGAGTGGGACCTATAGCCTATAGGCTAGCACTCCCTCCCACAGTGAAGGCACATAATTTTTTCCATGTTTCGTTATTGAAGAAATATGTACATCATTCTAATCATATAATTGACTGATCTCTGATTCAGGTGGAACTAGAGGGATAATTCCTGCCAGATCCTCAATGCATACTAGACAGGAAGGAAACCTCACTCAGGAACTGAACCATTTCATAGGTCAAGGTGCAGTGGAAACACTTTGACCCATATGAGGCTACGTGGGAGATGGAAGATGCCATGAAGCATGCATATCCCTTTTTGTTTACTTTTGTATATGTATAACACATTGACAGATAGAGCATCAAGGACAATGTTCCTTTAAGGGGGAGGGGATTGTAACACCCTTGTTTCCCCCAGTTTGTAAATATAAATATATTGGCCAAGAGACTATGGAAAACTCGATATGTGTGAATGTTTGATTTAATGAACCTTTGTATAAAAGGTTAAGGAATGTAATTTATGTTATTAATAGAAATGGATAAGTGTTGCATGACTGCTGAAAGTGAGGGTTTTCCAAGATAGACCAAGGATGCTATCAAAGAGATGGTGAGGGGAATGAGGAATGGTTGAGATAACCCCACCAAACCAGTACCTTGATGGATTTAATTACTCAGGACCAGAACAATCCTCTGACCCAGGAATGAATTACAGTCAGGCTGGTAGGTGGGAAGACGTCGTCAAGAGTTAATGAGGGGATGGGGTAGAGCACCCATCTGTAAGGATTTCAGACCTGAAAATGAACTAGGAATTAAGACCACACGCAATATTGCTGAGGAAGGAAAGAAAGGAAGGCATGGTGGGCAAAGGAAGAGCTACGAAGAGTAGCAGAGAAGGGAGACTAAGCTCTCAAGTTCAAGAAAGAACTGAGTAAAAAAACGTGTTCTGGTGGCAGGATGTGGCTGGCAGGGTTATGATACAAGCTGATAAATGATGGTGCTGAGTGACTGAGGAAGTACTCAGGCAAGCCTCCTTGCTTGGTATAGAGAAAGCCCATTGCGAATATCTTATGGGAGGAGGAGAGTAACCTCCATCCCTGATTGTTGTTGAGCCAGAAGAAATAATTCTCTCTTAGAGCATTGTGGTCTAGCTCGGGGGTGGCCAGTGGTAAATCCGTTAGGAGTGACTGAGCCTATGGTTGGGTGGAAACAAACACCCCTTTCAACAATTACATCACATCTTTTGGTTCTGATAAGTGTTTCCATACTTTGTGTTTTGAAATGAGATAATGAATGAATGCATGTATTTATAAATCTAAGAATGGTCTCTATATTGAATGATCAAGTTATGTGTATGCATTTACCTTCTCATGGACTTATGTTTCTGATTGATCGTCTATATGCCCCAGTTTAGCCTTCGATACGTCTTGGGACGTAAAATTGTAGGAGGGTTGGGATAGAAAGCATTGCATCAATCTGACCCTATCGGTTTGAAGAGGATATCTCCTTCATACTCCTTGTTGCTCAATCGAGACACCATGCCCAAGTACTTAGCAAGTTCACGATGAGGAAGACATGTTTAACTTGAGATATTTTAGAAGGACCCATGTGACCAACACCCAGGAAGCCTGTGTTAATCCTAAGGGAGCTAAGTTTTTCTCGCTTCGAAATTCCGGAAGTATGGGACTTCGGAGTATTGTCATCCCAAATAGTCACAAACCGACTGAAGGAAACCGAGAGTCACAGTTACCTGTGAGGTTGACTGACATTGTGAGGTTTCCCTAGTTGTTAGAGGAACCTATCTTACCGAATAAACCAGGATCCAACTCCCCATCGTGAAGTAGCATGAGCCATTGATTGAGAATGTTCGGGGGTTCCCTCAACCATTAGATATATGCCGAGGGCACTTCGGCAGAGTACCACTTAGGGAGAATGGATATGCCATAACATCAACCTCCCCGAACACCAAAGTTACGAAGTAAAGGAGAGCCAAATATTTTGGGGAGATTGTTAGTAGCCCTGCTTACCGTCCGATCATTCAGGAGGAGGGAATCACACATGGTACTTCGACGAAGTCCTGCTTCGGGAATGGAGTGGTAGTAAATCCAAAACCCTTGAAGTCCCTAGCCGCGAAGTGACCAGGACCATAGATCTAGGGATCCTTCAGGTTCTTTCCTAGCCATTGGATTTACAATGTAGTCATCTCGACGTTGACCGCTTCAGGAGGACATGGGCGATGTAACGTCAAAATCCCCAAAGGCCGGAGTCACAAAGTAATGAGGACCATCGATCCTCAGATTCTTCGATATCCCTCTCAGCCTTCGATATACAAGGGACGTGTGGTGCTAGATCCTTGAATCCGAAGACTGGGCACTCCGGGGGATTTGAGGTGTGATGTGTCGATAAGATCCGAATCCCGAAGTGAAGAGAGCCGTTGATTTGAGGACACTTATGGAATTTTCCTAACCATCAGATATAGGCTGTGGTCATCCTGACACTAACCAACCCCGGGAGAAAGGATTTTGCATCGCAAATCCCTCAAAGGCTGGAGTTGTGAAGTAACAAGAGTTGTAGATCTATGGATCTACGTGGTCGGATCTCGACCGTGAGATCTGCGAGGTGTTAGAAGGCTATCAACCTGGCGTGACGTGGCAAGCCGACATCACCAGGGTGACATGGACCCATGATCGATGTGCCATGTGTCATCTCGATTTGTTCTTTTTGTTGACTCCACATGCCTATTGGAACGTGACATGTGTCACCCCTTTCCCTTCTATGTGTCAGCCCGTGGTACATGCCCACCTAGCCAAAGTGGTTGGTGAATTGACCGGAACTCTGAGAGTCCAGAACTTCAGGACTTCGAAGGATTTGGAGTGTAGTATTGTAGAGAGACCAAAAGGCCCAAAGGTCAGAGCCATGTGGAAATTTTACGGGACTGCGAGAGTTCAGGACTCCGGGAGGTGTTGTGCGTAGACAGTAAAGAGGAATTCAACGCCAAAGTGCTGAAGCAATGGAGCGACAAAGTGTCAAATCCATCTACAATCAGTATTTTATATGAATATTGAGTCTGACATTGGCTTAGGTGATTAATGGATGTTCTCTGCGAGAGGAGAGAACCCGGTAATGGATTCCCATGGATACTATGTGGATCTCAACTGATGAACTCTCAAAGATCCTTCACCGGATCATGTCTTCCTTTCTTGAACTCTGATAGGAGCATGCTGACTAAGGTTGGTGAGATCTTGGTGAGAAGAAATACAATAGAGACAGAAAAGGAGGATTTTATTTAAGAAGGAAGACGAAAATTCGAATGCCTCATCCCTAGGAAAATTACCCAGGGGTCAGGTGTGTTACACCATTGAAATTACCTCCCATTTTGATTCCATAATAGCGTGTGGCCGTAGCAATCCTGCAAAATGTCTATGTTCAACCTTCACCTGTCGACCTTCTAGACATATCACCACACAACTGATGATGTCCACCTTTATCCCTTCTAGTATAATAAGGGCTTAAGGTCTGTCCTCATCTTCATGACTCCTGGATGATCCATGTATAATGCTCTATGAGCTTCGTATAAGATCAAAACTTCTCAAATCATCGTTGGGCAGGAAGTAAATCTGGTTATGATATCTCGTTAATCCGTCGTTGTCCACAGTAAATCCCTCAATTTTGGTACCAACATAGTGTCTTGTCCAATAGAGTTCCTTAACATCTTTATACCAGTCATCGTTGCGTTGTAGTTAGAATCATTCACAAAGATTCGTCTGAAGAGGCACTACCGACAATATGTGTGGTCTCTTACTCAATGCATCCACAACTCTATTCACGGTTCCTTTTATGCAGGTAATCTCAAAATCCTACTCGCTAAGCAGTTATTACCAACACCTTTGTCGCGTGTTCAAGTCACTTTGCATAATAAGGTGTTGCGAGCCACAATGGTCCATTTTTTTTTTGTTTGAAATTTCGTCCAATCAGGTAGTGTCCCCACACTCTCAGGGCATACACAATCGCTAATAACTCCAAGTCATGCATCACGCATTTCTCCTCATGCTTTCTTAACTTCCTCAATATGTAAGTGATCACTCGATTGTCTTGCATCAAGACTTCGCCTAAGCCTTCTTTGGATGCGTCGGTGCATACCAAGAAGTCCTATTCAATGTCAGGGACTTTTAGTATCGACGTTGTCGTCAACATCTCCTTGAGCCTTCGAAATGCATCCGTGTATTTCTTGGTCCATAAAACTTCACGTTTTCCTTCTGCAACCCCTTAATGGGATTCACTATCTTCGAAAAAACTTCATTGAACCGTAGATAATATCCCACTAAACCCATGAAGTTGCGTACTTCGGGTACATTTGTCGGCACATGCCATTCCATAATAGCCTCTACCTTCGCTGGATCCACAATGATGCCTTCGTCGGAGATAACATGCCCTAAGTAATGAACCTTCGATTGATAAAAATATCATTTCGACAATTTCCTCATAATTTGTTCTCTCATAACCATTGTAGTACCAAGCGCAAAGATTCGTCATGTTCTTCCATAGTCCGAGAATATATCAAAATATTGTCAATGAATACTTGAACAAACTTGTCCAAGTATTCGTGAAACACCCCATTCATCATGCTCATGAATACCCCTGGGGTGTTTTTCCATTCTCATGGCCAAATGGTAACTCATAGTGTCCAAGCCTCATCTTGGAAGTTGTCTTAGGAATATATTCTTCTTTAATTAGTAACTGGTGATAACCTGATCTCCAGTCAATCTTTGAATACACCGTTGTGCCTTTCATGTGTTCAAGCAAATTGTCTATACTTGGAAATGGATACGAGTTCTTGATTGTTTCCTTGTTCAATTGATGGTAGTCAATGCAGAGTCTTTATGACCCATCCATATTCCATATGAAAATAACAGGCACACCCCACGATGTCACATTTGGATGTATAAGTCCCAGGTCCAACAACTCTTCAGTTGCATTGTCAACTCCTGTAACTCAGGTGTCGTCATCCAATAAGGCATTCTTGCTATTGGTTCATCCCCAGGTTTTAGATCGATGGTAAAATCCAATTCCCTCTCAGGCAGAAACCTTGGTAACTCCTCTGGAAATACGTCCACAATTTTCGTACTACCGGAAGGTTTTCTAGTCCTTCCGCCATGCCCTTTTCGTTCAACGCAAGGATCACATAAAGCTTCCATCCCTTGCACATGCTCTTCCGTAGCTATAGGGAAGATATGAACCTTATGGAAACTCCCTGGTTCCTTCATACAATCACTCGTCTCTTTCCCTCATCATCAATCAAACTCAACAGTTTCGTCTTGCAGTTGAGTATCACATCACGCGATTCCAACCAGTCCATACCGATAACGTCATCAAAGATATTAAGATCGCGACATATAGGTCGAACTTCATTACACTATTTCCCAGGTTAAAGTGACAGTTCACACCCCTTCCTCCAACCATCTTTTTGGCGCTCGAAGCCATTTTGATGAATCTAAACTCTTCTTGTCAAAATCCCTTACCTAAATCCCCTTAGCACGGTACTAGAAATAGAGATCTCTGTATCATTGGGATCTAAAAAATACTAAAATTTTGGTTGGCGATGGTACCTGACACCTCGAGCATAGTGGACTGGTGCTCATCTTGGCGGTTATTCACCGTGATCATGAATCTGATGGGACTTTCCCATCTCCACAACTGTAGTGTGTCCTGTTGACCTAGTCGCTTTGGCCTTTTCAATCAGACAGTCTAGCTGGTAAGGTGGCTCTCCACATGTCTAGCACCCATTTTTGGTCCAATACTCTTGGCCCTGGAGTAGAAGTTGTTGGGCTGCCAACCTATGATCCTATTTTGTTCTGCTGACAGGTCTAACTGTGGTTGTTGGCAACGGTCCCCTGAAGGGGGTCTTCTGCTGAGGAATCCGTCATCGTGGTGTCATGAACAAGGGTTGTATAGACATATCTTGCTACCAAGATGTCTTATCTAGTTGCGTCTAATGCAGCTGTGCACCAGATGTTGTTAGTCCAGACAGTTTTATAGGAGTCTTTCCTTGACTCCTGCGATCAACTCTTCCTCAACTATGAGGCCTACTGGACTGCATCATGCAACATCTGAGGCATTTAGATCCTCACCTTTGCTTTAAACCTAGAGTTAAGGCTGATCATGAAATCGTTGATCTCCAACTTCTCCGTGTTCAGATGCTGGGCATACCGAAGTAGATCCATAAATTTGGTCTCATAATCTGGCACCGTACAACCACATGGTTGTAAGGCGCTGAATTCATCGAGCTGATGCTCAATGAAATCTTCTGACAATTTCTTCTCCCAGAACCGTTTCTCAAATTGTTCCCATAACACAGCTTCAACAACCATGTTTAGCTGAGGTAGGAGCGTCTTCCATCATAGAAGAGCGCTCCTCTTTAGTTGAAGACTGCCATGTCGACCTTCATGGTGGAGGTCATACCCACGAAGCGTGAAGCACATCTTCTTGTTCTCCAGCCATGCCTCAACAACTGAGCCGTCTGTGGCACTTTTGAACTTGAGAACTTAACCCTCTCGAGTTCTTCGTGAATGCTACCAGTACTAGCTGGGGTGCGCTGTGGACCCTCAGGGGTACAGGCACCTTGGCCTCATCTCAGTACGTATGGTTAATCAAGGCCTCTGACATTCCTTGGAAGGACCTTGTCAGACCATCCACGTCCCTTACAACAATCTACTCCTACCCAAGTACTTTTTCTTCCCCTAGGGGTTAGACTCCTAGGGCATGGGCACTTCTGGAGGCATCGCACCTACTTCCCCAGCACCACGTTGTGAATCTCTGCGATGTCCTCTAACCGTGATTACCACATGGACATGTTAAAATTTTAATTAGCGCTAAGTATTAATCAAGGGTTTAATTCAGTGGAATGCATCACTATCCACAGTCGCAGGGTTGAACCCTCTCTGATACCATATGTAATGACTCTGTTGTTACCACACAAATTATGTACAACATGTAATTTTATTTTTTTTGCGTTAGGAAAAATACATCACAATTAAAAGATACATCATGTCACATCACCCAATATTACTGAAACAATATTAACACATTATCAATCATTCATGACATAACACTGACACATTATTACCATGAATAAAGATACACATATTGATGCATTAACACAATAAATAGCAACCTATAAGCATTGCATTCATACAAACAAATGATGACGCATAAACAATACAAATCCTAAATGAGTAACAACACAAGGTAATGACATCACCTGCTACTCATTATTGAAATAAGTATCAACTCAATCAATGCATCAATGAAGGATAGCGACACATAAACATAATAACAAGAAAATTAGCACATCATGAAGTTGAAGCACATTACAAACATTCAATCAGATAAATAATATAAATGACTACCCGCCCAACCTATGCTGCAAGGTTAGGACCTCCAGGACACATAAGAAACTCTCAAGTCCAGGTTCCCATCGATTTTGACCATTTAAGGTCTCAGGGTTGGCGAATGTTCTAAAGAACAAGGAGGTGTCTACATCCTAGTAACAATCAAGTCCAAATCATCTAGATCAAACTTAAATCCTAATCATCAAATAAATCAAGGCGCAAGAGTAATCCTCATCTTTATCATTCATACATCAACATTTAAATGTTCAAGGCGTGCGAGCGTAAACAACCCTGGAACAGTCACAGGTCAACATAAGTAAAGGCGCAAGAAAAATCTAGTCACTAAATCGGTCATACATCTAATAAATTCATGACGCTAGATTAGTTAACAATTAAATTCAAGGTGCAAGAAAAAATACGAAGCAATCACGTGCCCACTTAAATTAAGGTGCACAAATAAATCAATCATCAAATTTCACAAAAATTAACATTATTTTCACAGTACACACATGATCTAACTATCGGATTAAACATCATTAAACATCATTCAATACGCTCAATCACTCTAATCACAAGGGAAATCATACAACAACATGATGACAAGCGCACTAAAAATTTCAAGACGTAAACATATATGCATCATATAGTCCATAGCACAAGCAATCTAATCTCCTATCCCATCAACATAATCCAAGGCACAAGCAAAAGTGAGATTAAAAGTATCATACATCATCATATCTAAGTGGAGAATAGAATCGAAGTATTTAAATCGATCATGCATCAACATATCCTTTTGCTGACATATCCTTGCATATTCAATGATGAGTCACTATTTTCTAAAGAAAACAAAATTATGCAAACACTAACATTTTCCATATATTATATATGCATATTCCAACAATAATGAAGATTGCTCTCCTTTAAAAGGAATACAAAAATTTACAACTTAAAATACAAAAGGGTTACATTTGTCACATTCAAAATGCATTTGTCATAATCGAAGTGCATATAGTACAAATCTGTATCCACTTACCAAACAATAATGAAATTTGGCACTTTAATCTCAAAATTATCTCCTAATATTCCTATAATCCTAAATTTGTTAACAACATAAATAAAGAAAAGTAGAGAAAATATATATATATATACCATTACATGTTGCAATTTCTCACATTGGCCACTATTTTCCTAAACGAGGTACACACCTTTCCATATATATTCATAAGCAGTAACAAACTCACCATATACATTCATAAACAGTAACACAATCGATTACTTGTTATTGAAACTTAGTGTTTTTGTTAGCAACTAGCTAAAAATAATAGGGCACAGAGATGAGTAAGAGAACCAGATGAGGGGAAGAGTAACATCGCCAGAGTACTCAACAATTCGCCCCAAAATAAACGCAGGGAGAGAAAAAGCACGGAGTACATGCATAAGGATGCTGGGCCAGGAGGTCGGCTCTGAGCTTGGGATCTCCAAAAAAACGCAGGGAGTAAATTCATAAAAAAAACATTGCTCAAGAGCAACAGAAAATGCAGGGAAGGGAAATATGTTTAAGGAGAGGGGAGATAGTTTTTGTTTACCGTAAAACGTAGAGGAAAATATGTTGAAGACATAGAGGAAAAATGGTTGTGGTTTAAGGTAAAATGCAGAGGGGAAAGTGATGAAAACGCAGAGGAAAAACAGTTGTGGTTTAAGGTAAAACACAGAGGGGAAAAATGCTCCTTCGCTGGGCAAAACGCATCAGAACTCTCCTGTAATTTCGCTGAGGTTAAGACTGAAAATGCATATTTTACCTGGATAAACAATGCATAGATAAATCCGATGTAAACGCCAGGAGGAAGCTCAAGTTTGGGAAAAAATGAAATTTCCATACGCAATGATTAAAATGCGAGGAGACACTCCACACTGGGCGAGTTATGCAGGATAAAAACACAGAGAACAAATTCGTGTTCCAGAAGAAGAATCGTGGCTGGGAAACATCTGGAGTGCACTCTGGTATGAGCACTACGCAGTGGGTTAAGGAAGGTTGGGCGAATTTTAAAAGTCTAGAGGTTTAAGAACGCTCAGGTATTAATCAATTGCAAAGAGATAGGAACATTGCCTTGTGAGTGTCCCAACGCAGAGGTGAGGCACCTCTAAACTCGGAGAAGTGGCAAAAGGAATAAAAAAATAACGCAGATGTGAATAACAAGGATAAGTTGAGTGATAATCCAAGCCCAATTGCAAATCAATTCCTTTTAAAATTCAAGCTTGGGTTCACGAGGGAGAGGAACAAATTAGATTAAGCAATGATCAATCCTTTTAAATTTCGAACCATTTTATTCAACCTACATTTTACAAACAGAAAGGACCATCCATATTCTAATGACATCTCACATGAAGAAAACAAGCCGGAGCCAATGTCCATTCAACAAAATTTAAATCTTTTACATTCTAAATATGAATACAATACAAAAATCGATAAAATACCTTAGCCAACGATGAGAATTCAAAGAGGATCTCCCGTGCTTGCGCTCCTTCCAGCTCCCCGATTGCTAACCGTGAATACTTCACCGGTACCTCCTAGCCAACTCTAGGGGTACTCTTCTTCCCTTGTAGCCCCCCGAGCCGCAAAGAGGCCACGCACCACACAACCATATCTCTAGCTCCCAACTCACCTCGCAAGGTCGAGCTACCACTCTCTATTCGAGCTGGGTATCTCAACTCCCATAAGAAAAATCAGTGAAGAAAAATCCGGCAGCATAACCTTACACATACTAGTCGTGATCATTTCCTCCTCTCTACTATTACTTTTATAGAGTTCTTCTTAGTGACACTTCCATTTGCACATTTAATTCGTTTTATAGAAAAAATAATTAGGAAAAATTATCCCCTATACATTTGTCACCCGATCCCTTAGTTGCACCAGAATTTCATTTAATTAATTAAATTAATTTTCCAATTTCCCTCGCCCACCTGAAAGCGTTCCTAAAAACGCTCATCGATGTCCCTTTATTCCCTCACATCCCCTTAATGAATGATGCCTTTCTTAAAACGTAGTTGAGTTCATTTTTAGGAAAGTTCTCTAAACTAGATTCCTTCTATGTTCCACATTCCTTTTGCAATTAATTTCCCCTTTTTGTCTAAGTTTGAATTTAGCAAGTTTTGCACATAAACAACAATTAATATTTTTAAATAATTTAATCCTCCTTTAAATTCTAAATTTAATTTTTACCCCCCATTTTCTTCATCCCCCCTTATTAATTGCTTAATTAAATTTTTGTCCTCGCATCTTACTTAGACATAGGCTTTAATTTCAACTAGGCTTAGCAAATTTTTAAGGGAAAAGTTATAATTAATAAACTTTACTGATACATAATTATTTTAAGGCTGACCATGTCAAGGTAAGATATTGTTTTCTAGGCACCTAGGTTCATTGACTAACCCATGTTTAAAAATCGCGACCTGCCCTTTAAGACACACTACATGCTCCAAGGGTGCCACTCGCCTTTATTCATGTTTCATCTATGCGACGTGCCCTTCAAGATGCACTACATGCTCCAAGGGTGTCACTCTCCTTTTTCATGTTTCATCTATGCAATGTGCCCTTCAAGATGCACTACGTGCTCCAAGGGTGGCACTCTTCTTTTGACTGATTTTGGTAGACGTCTAACCCTTGGAGTCAAAATTCCATCAGGTGACCTTGTGGGAGACTAAGGGCCTCTAAGGAATAAGGACCTTGCCTTATTGCGCGCCCCTTGGAATATTCGTGAGCGACTGTCTCAGTCTACCCTCACGACATTGTGGATCTCTCGAACTAGGTAATCATTAACCTACAGTTCGAGCCATGACGAGAGTGCTAGTAGGCTATGGCAGGGATGTTGCCACACCTCTCCCTCCATATCTCTGGTTGTCGTGCATGACCCCTTTACTCCAAATGTGAGTCTTATTAGTAAGCAATCGTCAGCCTGCATCCATCAATGAAACATGTCAACGATCCATAAACAACATCATAATATATCCAGTCATATGTCACATATGCAATAACATAAATACTCAAACCATATATAGTCCACTCTCTAACTCGATCCAGAGTCCAAGGAGGTCCATTGATGCCATCGAAATCCTCAATCTGTCTAGAGTCCTGCACACTTAGGAGAAACCAATCAATAACACCTGTCTATACATAATAACATAACATGACATCATAATCCACAGTCTGATCATCATAATTCATAAGTGAAGCAGTCAATCACATAATGAACCAGATCACTTGCACGCAAGTGTCCTGAAAGAACAAGTCACATCAGGTGCGGGCAAGAGCGGAATGTTACACTGCAACTGTGTCAACTGGAAGCGTGGATTCAGAACTAGAGAAAACGCTTAGATGTGTGGAAACTCTCTTGGAATAAAAGAAAACTCGGTGATTGTAGGCTATTTTACTCTCGTCTCCCCGCCTTGAAATAACATTCTCTAATTTTCACCTGAATTATTTGTAGTTACCTGCATGCGTCAAGTGTTGAATTGGTAGATCTTTGGTGGCATATAATCGTGGGAATTACATTGTTTTTCTTCTGGGCCCTAATCATTACAATGTTATTTTAATATATTATGGGATGGTATCGAGCCTAGATAGTTAACAAATTGCCTCTTCCTGACGCTGTAATTAGGGTTAAATTGCATAAGAGAAGTAGAGCCCTCCCTTTTTTTCTTGCAATCCATAATCCTGGGTAATCATTATTTTAGACCTATGTAATTATTATTTCCATGAAAGGAACTATCTATAGGTTGAATGAGATAGATGTGTCCAGAAAACCTAGGCAATTGTGTAGACTCCCAGGAACTACCTTTCCCAACTCTTTTCTATGGAACTAATTTGTTTGCTATGGTTTCTCAAGACTAGTGTTTATTCGAGATCAATGTTTCCTCCCATGAGTTAGTTTTTTTCATATTTGATTGGCCTACCAACTATTTTACTCAGGTCTCCTTCCTTGAAGGAACTTTCTCTAATTCTCAAACACATTATTTGTAGTTATCTGAACTTTCTCTAATTCTCAAACACATTATTTGGAGTTATCTGCTTGCGTCGAGTGTTGCATTCCCTAATCTTTCCTGAAACTTTATAATCGCGGGAATTACAATGTTTTTCTTCCCGCCCCTTATCATTACATTGTTACTCTAATATGTTATGGTTGTCTTCTAATATGTTCTGTTATTTTTTTTCCCTAGCACAACCACATAATTGGTGGTTGATGAAATCCAATAGGTATATTTAATTTACAAATCCTAATTTTAGCATAAACCCTAATTAGGGTTTCTAAATGAAATAAGCCTATAGATGTTTATCAACCACAATTATGTGGTTGTGCTAGTTCTAATTCATATGTTAATTGCATAATTGCAAATTAATAAAAAGTGTGTTTCTCTTTTAAATTTCCTCTTTTTGTCTAGGTATTAGTTTGTTTTATCTTCCATAGACCGACATCGAGTTTGATTTTTCATACGTAGATATATAATTAGAAGTGATCAGGTTTGTTGAATAGAAAAATGAAAGAGATGGTGTTTATGTTAAGAAGTATATACAGTTACAACTGTATGAATTTATAAGCTAACAAGCGCACATAGAAATCACATGAAGTGTTGTGGCTCTACAACTTGATCGATTTCATTGAATTATTAATCAAGAACTATATAGAAAGTTGATTGATTTCATTGAATCCTTAGTCCTTAATCATTAATATATCAAGCGCTGGTAGATAGAAAATTTTCCAATCAAAACCTCCCTATTAATCATCCCTTAATCCACTGTCGAGAGCTAATGTGATTATCCATGCATAGAAGACGACTATTCTTGGTGAGGATGGTGATTGTCATAGCTATATCGATGGGGATTTTAGTGTTTGTTGCAGGGTCTCATAGTTGATATTAATATATCTTTGTGGAGGTGAGGGCATTAGGAGTATATTTAAAGTCCATCTTCATGCACGTTGAAGTAACATGCATAGATCTCTCCTGCTCCACAACGACTAAATTTTTAGAGTTCTCAATCTATAATTTTATTCATTTGCTCTGATCACAAGAGGAGGGACAATATATTGTATCATATCATATAATGGTGAAAGACAACATTGGTATTCTAGGAATTTCTAAAATTGTATAGTCGTTAAATAGTTGATCATATCATACGAGAAAATAAATAGAGCAATACATCCAACATGTTGACTATGTGATAGGGTTAATATTTACAGGTCATTCATCTCTTTGCTATGTCCAAATCATACATTCTGGAAGATTTATCTTCTTCATCATTTGAATATCAAAGAATAACGCTCCTTAAGAGTCATAGTAGATCACTAAGTTTTCGGCCCTGTCAACAAATACATGCAAAATGTCAAAAATTTTGAAAAATGAAATTATAATACCAATGAAAGGGACCTTGAAAAATTTCAGGATGGAGAAAAAATGATTTGATGTTTATGTGCAATCGGTTGTTGGGATTGTGATTTTCCAACTTTGGCCTCTAATTCAGTGCCCAATCTCTCCTCTATAAATGATGGGGCTCCTGCTAACCTTTTCCCTTCTTCTTTATGAATATCGTTAGAAGTTGTTGGTGATTATTCATTATAAAACAAAAGGGGATTTAAATACAGTTCCTCAAGCATCTCAGGATCTGGATTAATCAACTGGAAAAACTTCAAACCAAAGATTCCCTATTATAACCACAATATATATATAGTTAATCATATTCCATGAATGAATACAATTTGATCGGATAGAGAACATGAAGAAGAGTTGTGAATACCTTTGGTGGAATGAGATTTCAAGTCAAGTTGTCAATTTCCATGACAATAAGAACTGTCTACTACATAAAGACTATGATTCAAGTCTCTGCAGACGTGGCCCTAATCGATGGCATGCTTCCAAACTCTTCTTCCTTGCCTCGCCCTAGTTGCCATTGTCCCTTGGTCAATTCTTAGCTGTGAAACCCTTCATAATTTAGCGGCAGGGTACCTTTGTGGAAATCAAAGAGACAATGTAAGCAATTATTTTCAATATTTTTTAATCTTCTATAATATACTAAGAATTATATCTTATTGAAGGGTGAGTGGGTTGGGGTGAAGCAAATTTGAAATTAATTTATGGTGTAGTGGGTAGAGGAAGAAAACACCATAATGTGAAAGCACTTATAATATGAAACACCAGAAAATACCATGTCTGACATCCTCCATTACCATGTACTTGTAGAAAATGAAAGCCCTGGAAAATATGATAGTTGTAGTCTGTAGCTGTATGGGAGGTATGGCCAAACATGGCAGAAATGTAAATATGATGTTGTAAAAGTTAACAGGTTAATAGTGAATTTTTTTAATGTTAAGTTATTTTTCTAATCACCTAGACGTGGCAATCGGTCACACAGTAATTTCTTAACATGATTAAGTAATTGTGAAAAAGTAAACACGTTAACCGATTCCTTTAAAAATGCTAGGAAGTTATCAACATTAAATTTCATTCATTGATTTGGAAGGATGACGAAGAATATGCCAAAATCTTCAATTGCTAGCCATAAGATTAGAATTTATAATTAGAAGGTCATTAAATGTGCCCATTTCCAATAGGTGTACACCTTTTAGTGTAATAACGAAGTTGAAAAAGCATTGGTGTGCGATTAGTGTTGATACGTCACAATCTCACACAAGCGCCACCTGTTAATGCCTTGTTATTTGAGGATGATATCATTGTATATGCTTAAGGATTTTTATCTCACCTTTTTTCATAGATGATTTTAGGATGATATCATTGTATATGTAGGATTTTTATCTCACCTTTTTTTTAAGATGATTTTAAGGGTTCAATTTCACAAATGGGTTAATTTTCTATGATTTTCCCCCAAAAGACATTTGCCAATTTCCATTTTTTCTAAAAACAATTCGTCCAAATTCCATAGAATAAAATTATTTTACCTTAAAAATCGCCAAAATTCCATAGAAACTATATAAAATCCTTACAAATTTGAATACTTTTACCAAACTATCACCAAACATTTTACATTTTGCATGTTAAGGACTAGTAAGATTAGCCCATTTTTCTACATTTTAATATAAATTTCCATCCTTAAAATGATCCCTTCCCTTTTCAATACATTATATTATGTTGTAGTCTAAACGTTCTATATTTTGGCCATTTTTCGGTTATTTTATTTCAACCATATTTGTCCGAAATAAGACGAGAAATTATCATATCCACAGATTTGAGTGGTTAATTTTGTATAATCTGAGTGCTACGGGGTTTTTTTCGCACACTGAATCCATTTCTACATTTAGAAATGAAATTTAAACAACAAAAAATTGTGATTTCATGTAGATTCATGTCACTGAATTCCGAAAAAAAGAGCCAAAACGTAGAGAAATTATACAACGCCTTATATTATTAGAATATCTTTAACATCGTTGTCTAAACGTTCTACATTTTGGTCTTTTTCATTGGAATATGACCACATAAATCTGAATGTAATTGCAATTTTTTGTTTTTTAAATTGCATTTATGAATGCATAAATGGATATAGTGTGCTAAAAAAACCCCAAGGCACTCTGATTATACAGACTTAGCCACTCAAATATGTAGATCCAAAAATTTCTCGCCGGATTTCGAGCAAAATTAAACAGAAAAAATCCTTGGAAAAGAGCCAAAACGTAGAACATTTAGACTACGACTATCTTTAACTGGCCAAATGAGAATGTTGAAGTAATTTGAGGAAATTTTTCATATTAACATTGTTAATTGGAATCATAAAGATATTGAAATTAAAATGATCTTATTTTAAGTTGGTTTACTATTTTGATGATGATCTCTTACAATAACTTTCAAATTGGTGAAAACATAGTAAGTTGTGAAAAGAGAGTGTAAATCCTCATAGACTCAAGACATTGCTATATATTCAAGGGTAAATTATGTAATTAAATGTATGATCTTTAAGCTATTATTTTATTTTTAAAGACAATAATAAATAGGATACCCCAGATCGGAGGAAGGGAACACCAAACATAATCCAGTTATAGACTAATCTCTCATTTACTGCTAAGTAGGTAACATCACACGAAATATTATGGAAGAGAAGTTGCTCTATTGACTAAATCCTAAAAGGAAAAGTAGTTAGATCCCAATATCGAAATGAGGTCACTTTCCATTCAAATATTTTCAGTATGTAGTATGGATCTCTATCCATTAACCAATTGCTATGGACCCTAAGGTCTGGGTATATTTGAGTAGAATACTAACCCAAAAATAAAGAGTATTTTCAGCTCCAAATATATTTGTATATTGTTTGAATGTGGACACTAAGGCCTAGCCTCTAGGTACTTTGGAGTTTTGAGTACGGTCCTAACCCATGAACATATAACATTTTCAACTTTATACACACATTACCAAAGTTGAAGATGTTTGTGTGATCACGTGAATTTTCTATAAGAGTGCAACATATATTTTTTTGAAATACTATTACTAAATTTGACTTCAATATAACTAACTATAGAAAACCCACCCTAGAATAGAGGACTCGATTGGAAGAAGAAATTAGAAACTCTTAACAAGTAAATAGACTATGTAGCAAATATTGAGCACAAAATGGAGGGTAATGGATAAGAAATCACATTCAAAGGTAGTGAAAAACCCCATGCATTATGAATAGAAGATTTAATAGAGTACCTATGACAACCTAAATGTATGAGACACACTAATATGTATCAAGCCTTTCACTAACCATGATAGAATCTCTTGCATGGAATCTAGCAAAATGTTCGGTTGATGAATTTTGTAGCTTCTCCAATAGATTCGATGTACCGTCTAGTTATGAAGCAATATTGAGAGTCAACATAGATTCCACTAAACATCAAATAGTAGAAATACCTCTATTGATGAGGATCAACGTTTTGAGTTTAAATATTCACATAATTATTTTCCCAAAAATACAAGTAATATGGAAAGCTCATTATGGAAATTGTCTTGGGAGTGTAATTGAATACTAATAAATGGGAAAAATCCAGAACGTACCAAGTTCAAAACAAGATAAAAAAAAATGTCTATCAATCAAAAACACATTTCCACTCTATATAACAAACTTCAAGAGAAGTAATGTCATATGTCTTTAACATTTAGAAAGGTGTCGAATGTCAGCGCTACCTTTATGAGGGTAATATTTGTAGGGATGATAGGAATATTTCCACTTGAAAACCCTAAGACCAAAATCTTAGCTCCCCATTTTAAAAGCTTGAAGATGTCTTTCAAGAGCCTTCCCCCTAAATGATCATAGAGAACATCAACTCCCTTAAGGTTTATTGACTTCAAGTACTCCCTGACATTCAATATTATATTGTTTCTTGTAGACTCAACCACATGGTCAACTCCTAATGACTTGAGAAGATGTTCTTTTTCAAGTCCCCTTAATTGCACATACTTGAAAAACTCAACACCATATGATTCATGCTTGTCTTTTGTTTGTAACACATGCATTAATTTCATTTTAGTAATAACAAGTTTCTTTAACAAAATATTTCAGACTTTCAATATGAATATTTTCTAGTGACTTAAAATGATATTGAAACAAACCGAACCTTTAAATGAAAGGCCTAAGAGAGAACCCCTAAAAAAGGAGATTGACGTTACAAAGCAACAAAAGAAGCTTCTTAAAAATCAAGAAGAAAATGTATATAATAATTGAAGGTTAGTCTTGTTATCCCACATATCGTAGGTTGGGAAAATCCCGACCCAATCCACAAACGTGAGACAACTATGGGAGTAACTACCCATAATCACCTTATATAGATACTCCCCCCGCTTTAGTGATGATAAATCACCACAAGGGGGGAATCCTAGTGAAAATAGGGGAATCGAGATGGAAAGTGATGTGATGGAAGGTGAAACCCCTATAGGTAAAGTTATGAAGTAGAAGAGGGATTGGAAAAGAGTTTGATTGATAAGGGTAGATTGCCAAATTATAGTGTACCTATAAGAGAGTGTTGTGCCTGCCCGAGACAATACAATATATCGAGATAATCAAAAGGAAAAGAAAGTGAAGCTTGTTGTCCTATATTGCAGAAGTAAAAGACAATATATATCAACAAATAAATGATAACAATAGTTGCAAGTTATATCACCAAAAGTCAAGTAAATGATGCAAGAGGCTAAGCTAACAATTACTAGTTTAACTTTAGTGAAATGGAACAAGACTTTAGTGACAATAGAAGGTTGTAAGAGAATGTTATCAACAAATTCTTATGATATCCAAGTGGTTGTAGAAAACGTTTTCTACAACCGTAAAATCCAACCACCAAAGTTAGCAAGTAAACCACCCAAAAGATAGCCAATGATGAGTAGATTAATTATAGTAGCTTCCAAGCAAATTTCAATGGTGGAATTGAGATTAAAAGAAAGAGTTTGAGTGAGATTTGTTGCAGCCCTAATGGCTGTAGCATTAGATTGATTAAAACAACAATAAATCCTTGGCTAAGCTAGATGCCCTAGTGGCTCAAGCAATCTAATAACAAGTAGAATTTATTCCACTTCAAACAAATGAAAAATATCAACAAACCATGTTTCCCAATGCAACAATTTTGTTTCTCCAATGCAATTTCAGATTAGTGCTTTAATATATTGGGTAATGGAGTCTTGGTTGTAAGAGTTGGATCCACTACTTCTCTAGGGGTGTAAGCCATTTTACTTTCTATAGCAAGTAAATCCAGCAAGGTAAATCTAGGAGGGTGTAAGCCCTTTTACTCCTCCTAGCAACCTTGAAAAATGACTTATCAAATAAAAATTAAGATGAACTTGGTGGAGGGTGTATGCCCTCGTACTCCTCCAAGGTTTCTAGACAAGAATAACATGAAATAAGAAGAAATTACTAACAAAATGTAGAAAATTACTTACCAATTCCACAAGATAGTTTGATAAAACCCTCATTTACCAAGTAAATTTCATCCACATGCAAGAAATAAGCCTCCAAGTGGATAGCGTACCACTTTAGCTCCACAATAGACAAGTAAGCATTCACAAATTTGCACAAGAGAGAGAGATAGACCAAATTCCCAAAGAGGGAAAAAGTTTATGCCAAGTATGTCTTATTCTCGAGTGAGAATCTTGTGAAAATTAAATGTCCAATGACCTTTATTTATACAAGGTCATGTAAAATGAATTTGTCCACTTAGTTAGAGTAAAACAAAAAATAAGGAGTCTGACCTCCTTATTTTTTCCCTTTAAAACAATAATTTGATTTTTACATAAAAAGGAAACCCTAAAGGTGACATCACACCCTAATAGGGTGACATTTTGGCATGAAGAGGAAGTCATTGAGTAAGATGAGGAATTCCTTGGGCCTCCAAAGGCATAATATCCATGGTGTAAGGGCTTCTCTTCATCAAAGTGTGTCAATACTCCATCAAGTCATCACCACCATCATCAAACCTTATCCCCCAATGTGATGCCAAGCTCCTCAAGAAGACGTTTTGACCTTCCAAGGCCAAATGTTGGGCTAAGATGGGCTAGGTCTCATCGCCCAAGGTGTCTTCACTTTCCTCCAAAGGGAGCATCCATCATCTATCAGCTCCCAATGTGTGGGTCATGGCATCTACTATGTGGGCTTCAAGCCCCAATCGTGGACCAAGCTAGGCTTGTTACTCCAACAAAATCCATCAAGCAAGGTCCTGCAAAGACAAATGAATGCGCCCTCTAAGGGTATCAAGTCAAATATATTATGCCAAGTAAAATCACATATAATACAAGAGCCACCTAAACATGTGCATCAAAACTACCCTTTCAAATTAAACATGTGCTCAAAGACCCTATGAAACTTTCCAAGTTTAGATATGGGAGGGTTTTCATGGTGACCTATTAGGTGAGTCATTCCTCAAGTCAAGGAGTGTGTCCTAGGTGGACCCTCTCTAAGGCATGTAAAACATATGAAATGGACAAGGGGAAAACTTTTGGGAATGGGTTTCATGACATACAAGGGTTCTTATTGTCTCATTATGAGTGTCTGTGTAGAGGGTGTGTTGCACTTTCATTTTCGATGCAAACTTTTTCCAAGCCCATTTATTTCCATTAATTAATTAAAGTGTTTCAAGGTTGAAGCCAAAGTGGGACTTATACCTAAGAATGAAAATGATTTCCCACCTTGACTCTACCCTAGTCACATTGTGCTTCCCCAAATTGAAGACAATGTGTGGGACTTCTACCTAAGAATGAAAAACATTTCCCACACGCACTCTACCTTGGTTGGAATTTTTAGATTGTTATTTATTTTACGGGTCCCATTAGTTTCTTATGAGAGACATTTCATTGTCCTCAAGATCCTTGGGCGAGCATATAGAAGGTTTATTATTGGATTTTATCTTTTTCCAGCTACAATCCTCTTCGCCTTCAACCCCTTCTTCCCATGAAATGAGGTACAATCCCTTCTTGGGTCAGTACGCCCGAAAATCCCAAAAGATGAGGAGATGAAAAGGATGAAGTGTGGAAAGTGGAAAATATGATTTTGAATGGTACGATGACTCATCAAGGATACCTCCCAGTAGCAAACCTTTCCCCAAGGGTGACCACTTACTAGGACACAATGTCAACCACCAAGGTGAAACAAGAAAAAGAGAATAATTTCCAAGTAGTCGTTCTATAATCAAGAGAAGTTTGATGCACATATTCAAATGCCTCAATTATTAAAGTGAAACTTACCACAATATCTGAATTGTACCTCATGGAGCAAGATCCATTGTCTTCCGAAAACAAGTTGATATGGTGAATTCCATCATGATGAACTGGAGAAGTATGGTAGTGAAGCGGGTATTCATCTATGTAAGTCAATACATCCCTCAACACTCTATTTCTACAACCTGAGGGCTTGAAGACATCATCTCCTTAGTTATCCATAGAAATTGGGGATAACATATGGATCCTACTTGGGGACATGTAATCACCGTAGAGTGCATGAGAACCTCAATATCTCATGGTTAGACGTGTGCCTACACACACTGAAACAAGAAACTGTAAAATATAGTGTGGCTCACTCACCCTTTTCTCATATAATCAAAATTCAAAAATTCAAAATTGACAACTAATCTAGAAAAGAAAATTTTACACTTTTTTTAATACAATATGATGAAAGAAAATGTTGTAGATCAATATTGCAAGTAGATCAAAATGAAAATAAGAAATGAGATGTAACTAAACTACCATGAGAAATCAAGATGAAAATGAAAGAAAGCAAGCTGGCCTACCTACTTACCTGGGCCTTAGGCCCTGAAGAAGTCAATTTCCTTTGGCGTAGGGTCGAAGAAGAGACTCATCCACTGGTGGAGACATCTTTCTCTCGTTCAAAGTAGACAAGTAATACTTTCCTTCCTTGGAATTGTTTTTGATGATGTAAGGGCCAAGCCATAAAACATCATTTCTTTGATCCTACTTAGGATCGCCCCTATTTTTATCCCACATGAGTGCAAGGCTCCCTTCATTACAGTTGATGTAAGGTATATTATCAATGTAAGGGTACGAAGGTGGTTCTGCATTAACCGTATATTTAATGAATTTTTCACGTTCCTTGTCTCTTTTATCTTCTTATTTCTTTAATATCTTGATGGACCCTATCTCCTTCCCTTGGAATTCTGCAAGATTTTCCTTGTATTTGTCTGTCTTTGGAAGCAAGGTGTATATACAATATTCTTGTAGAAAAGGAAAATCTCTAGGATCATACTCAATGATTTGGTGAGGAACATCAAATTCACACTCACTATGAGAATTAGGGATGAAAAGGTCCATCACATGCTTCTTGACCTCCTACCTTCTATATAGGATCTCAAAGGTACCATCCCCCATGGGGATATGTGCATGGGTGAGATACATACTGAGAAAACCACCAAGGGTAGTAGCCCAAATCCTCGAAAAAATAATGCCCTAGGAATATGGAACATCAATGACCACTATGTTCATGATGAGGTTGATATGATGGAAGTCAAGTAAATACACTTCGACATCTTCAATGAGACTGTAAAAATTCACCTTCTTCGAATCAATGCCACAAACATTTCCATATGGGCATGTTGTCTTTAGACCAAGTTGATTCATGACCTTCAGGAACATCACATTTTTCGAGGCTCCTGAATCTAGCATGGAATTATTCATATGGAGACCATTTGTATCTAGATAAAGATATAAAGGAGAAGTATCATCCTCTTGTCTTCCACGATACGTAGTATTCAAAACCACGGGAAGATCTTCCGCTTCGGTTGGTACTTTCAGTACTTTAAAGACTTCTCTTCTAACAAAAGGAATCTTGCACATTTCCACCATAGGTACTAACATATTCATCTTTCCAATCATGGCTAGAATGTTCAGGCTCTACTATGGTGGGGAGAAATATTACAACATTGGCATTAAGTATAATACTCAATAATGTCTCTGAGCTTCATTCTATTTGGAAAGTGAATAATCCAAATGAATTATCAAGTGCTCCTCCTCCCGACTTTAATATGGAGACAAAATGGTCTGACACAGAATGGTCCATGGTGTCCAACATATATACATAGAGAAACATGATGAGAGTGACCCAGAGTTGTGCGCTATGGAAATACTTGAAGCTCAGGGCCCCAATGGTACTTGTGGTCCTGTGCACGTCTACAAATTTCTTTAAAATATCATAGGATTGGTTTCATGTTGTGGAGTTTTCGAAATTGGTGGAGATATCATGATACCAAAAGACAACCTCTACAAAAATTTGTGAGACATTTCCATTGAGCTTCCAAAACGATGGAGCTGCCAAGTAGAAGGATCCACTAAAGTGTTGTATTTTAAGAAGTTTATTTGATCGATGGTTTCAACAGTAGAATTGGGTCTTAGTGTGCATAGTTTTTTCAGCGACCACGTCTCATTTTTCCAAGGCGAGGTGAATCGAGATAAGGAATCTACGTGGTGAGTTGGTAAAATATTAATAATTAAAACATTGAATGATGATGTGAAAAATCATGGGATCAGATTGATTAGGTGATCACGGGCGAGACAAAATGGGATTTTCAATTTTCAATTTATTTAATATTGGATGTGACTGTGTGCACCATGTGGTGTTGGTAGTGATGAAAATGACCAATGACATCATTTCAAAATCTCCAAGTGATGTAATTACCATGATGAAGAGGAAGAAGATGGAATTATTTCAAATCCTCCAATGCAGATGATGACACTGTATATTGATAAAATGTTAGTGGGTTTATGAGCATGAGAATGTCGTGGGAGAAATTTGTATAATGTGAAATGAGAATTCCTTTCACGACAATATGGTGTGAATAAATATGATAGAGATGCTTATGAGAGAGGCATATACAAGAATATAATGTCTTGACTATTTTATAATACCAAAAATGATCCAATACGTGCAACGTAAGCCTGTAGGGGTCATCCCACCTTCTTGTACGTTGTGGGCAGCGTTAGCGCTGCATCATTTTGGTATTAGTTTATTATGATAGCCTAAATGTTTTTGAAGGCTAGGGATAAAGAGGAGTTGTGCAACTACTAGATTAATGTTGTGGGAGTTGAACCTTGTTCATGGTTGTTGTTTGCATATGCTTGGATCCAAGTCTTTGGCATAGTGATCGTCAGTTATGATACAAATGGTTCGATGTTGTTAAGTATGTCACGATCACTTGAACCATTGGTGCATGTTTATGCCAAATTATATTCACGAGAAATGCATATGGAAAAGTGTAAGATAGGAATGATTACATTGGGCATAAGACAAGAGAAGAACTATGGTTGCCATGTTTTGGATTACCTGCAATTTGTCGTTGGAAGCAATGGCTAGGAAATAGGTGATCGATTGAATGCAAATCCATTGTATAGCCAATTGGGAATGCAAAGAGAATCCTATCAAATGGAAATAACCTTGATCCGGGTGTCTGAGTTTGTGAAGGCACGTTTGGAAATATGCAACGGGAAACAATGGAAAAGAAGCAATGTTATTGCTACATAGAGAGGTGTCTGTCAATTTTTTTTTTGCAATTATAGAAGATGCGAGGAACCAGTGATGCACATGGTGTTCTATTGTGAATACTCTTTGCATTAATATGTTAATTGGGATACAACTATGCATGCTTTCTATTCATGATAGAATCATGGTTCATAAAGGAGGAAACCAGTTAGGAGGGATAGAGCATGGATATTTCCTCAGTCATAGAGGGAGCAACTAGTGAGGCAGACTAGACAGTAGGGTTTGTTTTCAGTGACAAAGGGAGTTTTCCTATGAGGTTGACAAGAAGGATATTAGTCTCATACATTACTATTTGGGATTAGAAGTATGACATATGAGATCTTCCTTGGTCAAAGAAAATATGTTGTGGAGATCCTAAAGAGGTTCGAGGTGTTGGACCGTAAACCGATGGCTACACCGATGAAATCAAATATGAAGTTGTTGGATGATATGACTTCATAGTTTGTGGATGCTACATTATACATGCATATGATTGGATCATTGATGTAATTGGTGAATACACAACTAGATATATGTTTTGCCGTGAACACCCTGAGTCAGTACATGTTTGACCCCAGATGTGTTCACCTGATTGCAGTAAAACATGTGATGAGGTACCTTAAAGTTACAGTGGATTACGGGTTCAAGTATGTTGCAGAAAATGAGGTCACTCTACTTGAATATTTGGATTCAAATTGGGTCGGTAGTGTTGCAAACAAGAAAAGTACATTGGGATGTTGCTTCACTTTGGGATCCAATATGATTTCATGGATCAGTAAGAAGCAATCATGAGTAGCAATCGGTACAACTGAGGTAGAGTATGTGGTATCATGTGCAGCAAGTTGTGAAGTAGTGTGGCTTCAGAAATTGTTGACTGGATTATTCCATATTGCGATGGAGGTGACCTATATCTTGTGCGACAACCAAAGTTATATAAAGTTGTCATAGAACCCAATGTTTCATGATAGGTCGAAGCATATTTAAATCATGTATCACTATATTAGGGATATGGTGTAGAAGGGAGAAGTGAGGATCCAATATGTGGCTACCGATGAGCAAGTTGTGGATGTGCTAACAAATTCATTGTCAAGGATGAAGTTTGAGTACTTCAAGGACAAGCTCGGCGTAGTCCCTATTCATAGGGAGTGATGGCTTCAGATGTTATCGCAGGGTAGTAGATTCCATGATGACATGGTGTAGCTATTGGAGAGATACCCCCTGGCCCTGGATGCATGCTAAAGAGATGAGGTACAAATGTTATCGTAGGGTACTAGATGTCATGCATAAGATATCTGAGTTTTCTGCGGGAAACTAGATAGTCTCATGATGACATGTTGTAGCTATTGGAGAGATACCCACCTGCCCTGGATGCATGTTGTGAAGTCATTATGGATTTCCTGTGATGTATAGATTCATGTGTCCAAAATTCAATGGTCATGAGCTCGTGTGGAAGGCGAAAGTGTTAGAGTCTGTGCCGGATAGAATACCTTCCTCATTAAGAGAGAGTGTTAATATTTCATGTAATTTCGGAAGTTATTCCTAAGTGTAATTGTATTGGTTATTCCTAAGTGTAATTGTGAAAGGGTTTATTGATAAGTCATGCATTTTAGGTCTTTTAGAGTATAAATAGAGGTTATATCGATTCATTTTGATCACTCATTGAATATAAGTACAAGAGAGTAGTACACACTTATCTAGGAGGCTATTCTTGGTTTGTGTCTAGGTCTCTTTGGTCTTGATTTCATGAAAAAGAATTGTATGAAATTATACATGTTGGAGGAATCTATACCGAGGAAAGTTTGCAGGGTTTTCTCCCCCTTGAGGGTTTCCCTGAGGATATATCTTGTTGTTATGTGGATATCTATATTTCAATTGTGATCCTTTTTCATATTAAATAATACACACACACACACACACACACACACACACACACAATATCACCTCTCCTGAAAAATCAACAAAACAAACATAAGTACATTAGTTTAAAAAGGACACATATTTTTCACATTTGTGTGATCAACCCTATCCTACCTTGTTGTTTAATCTTGTATGTTGAATACATTTATTTTTTAAGTATTTTTTGCAAAATCAAAACAAGTTAAACTTGAAATAATTGTTTTTAATTTTGTTTAAAACAATGACTTTTTTATTTAATAAAAAACTTGTGTTGTAGTTTATTGTTGGTTCGCTCTAACCATGTTGTGATTGTTTGTATCTATTTCACCATATCATTTTACACTTTCTTTTCACTGAGAGGAGATTCATACAACCCAATATGGGGGAGATGTGTAGTTTCTTCCATGCTCAAAATGGTGCTGACACATCACATTTAAAAAAATTAATAAAAATAAATTTCAATATCGACCATAAACAAATTATTTCAATATCCACCTTTAGCAAAATATTTTGTATCAACTTTATCTGTCTATCTATATAATTGGAAGTAAAAAATTTCATATTCCAATGATATGTGATTTTTACATTAGGTCCTGGAATATGACCTAAAACTGCTTCTACTTGGCTAAGAGTTTGTCTTCGTCACATGTAAGGAAATAGGTTAATGACCCAAGACCAAGATACATTTAGTAGGAGTGAAATTTCTAGAGATTTTGAGATACCTGCATAGAATATCTAGCTAACAATGAAGCATACACAACATGCAATGGTGTGAAGAGAAGAAACAAAAATTGGAGGAAAAAATGAGAGAATTTCTATTATCTGTATTCCACACTCAAAGAGTGAATAATTTACAATAGATATAGGCTACATGAGTAACTAATGTGCATAGTAGTAAACTAGAGAGATCTATAAACTCAATGACATACATTAGAGTGAAATTCCACTTAGTCCTAGTTAACTGATCCATGAAATCATTAGTTAACTGAGTCACACATGTGGAAGTGAGAGAAACACATGCAACTCCTAGTGATAAAACCGAGGTTGTCATGCATGAGTGACTTCCACTAGTCTAATTGAGTGTAATTGAATTTGAAATGAAGAGGAACATCTTATTTTGTAGGAGAATATTGTCTTCTAAGCAAGCGTTCTCAACATTGGACTATCAAACTTAGGAAAGCAATTTTAGGTGAGTGTGTAATATCTCCAACACCCCCCCCGAACACTACTAGGGTGTACATGATGAATGGGTCCTGGAAACAAAGGTCATGTGATCCCGAATTTATGAGAATAACTAAATGGATACAAATTATTAAAAGATGCTTAACACAGAATAACAAATATATAATAAAACTGGTTTTCTATTCAATAAGGAAATAAGTTGAAACTGTAAAATGCAATGGAAAACAAGCTTGCTGGAATGGTGGCGGCTTATCTCTGAGAAGAGATGTGATGGTTGCACTCATTCGCAAGAAGATGATTACAATGAGGCTCTAAAGGCCTTTTTACAATAAACAGGAATGTCAAAAACCCTAGACATCCAAAAACCTAACCCTAGGATATGAAGCACCAAAAGTCATGTGGGCCCCGTTTGGGTAACTTAGTACATCAACTTCCCAGCGTCGTAACTTTTGCATACAATATCTGTTTTAGGCGCATGATATCCCATTGGAAAGGTATCTTCTAGGAGATTAATTTTGGGGGCTCAATTAGAGACTTTGTCTATAATTGATAAGATCTATCCAAAAAAACTTCATTTAGGCCCTCAAAATGGCCCTGGAAGTTAAAAACTGCTAAAAATAGTAAATTGTGAAAATTGCCAGAAAATTGTTTTGAGCGAGTTGGAATAGGTAGGTGGCCAATGGTATCCAACTGGATCAATCCTCCATCATTAGGAATAAATGGTCTCCATTGCGTTGAGTTCCCCCATCAGATGAGGAAATTTCTGTTGAATTTGGCCCCGAGTGAGCCACTTGCCTTGGTGCAGGAGCTACCCTGCTTTGATGACTCGATAAAGTTGGATCCTTTGTTGTTGAGTGCCCTTGATATGTGTGTCCACAATATGGTCACTGGATGCATGTTGCATGTAGTAAGGGTTGAGATCTATTGGTGTCAACTGCTCTGCTATCTCTGAGGTGTCCAATAATGGTGCGAAATATGGCCGAAGGAGAGCCACGTTGAATATTGGGTGCATGCCAAGGAAAGGGGGAATGTTGAGATCAAAATAATTGTCACCCACAAACTTGGTGATGGTGTACATCCCATAATGGAGTGGGCTAAGCTTCCTATGGGGCCCTGTAAGGCATTTTTTTTACAAGTGCAACCAAAATTTGTCTCCCACCTGAAACTTATGTGGCACCCGATGTTGATCATGGCGCTGCTTGTACTTGGAATTAGACTTCTGTAGAATATCTTGAACCTTCTGAAAAATGTGTTGGATCCTCTCAATGAACCGAGTGGCTTTTTCATCTTCTAGTGGAGCAGGGGATGAGTCGACTGAGGTGGTCACTAGGGGTAGTGCAACATCCATGGGGCCTAATGGTTGGAATCCCAACCCCACCTGAAAGGGGTTGTTGCCAGTTGAGCTATGTAGGGCTTGGTTGTAGCTATGTTGGACATAGGGAATACTCTCATCCCATGTGCGGGGGTGTTTTTAATTTTACATGTGCAGGATATGTACGATCATTCGATTGACGACCTTAGTTTGGCCATCTGTCTGGGGCTGGAAGGAAGTGGATTTGGTGATCTTGGTATCCAGTAGTGACCAGAGGCTCGACCAGAATGTGATGAGGAAATGACTGTCACGGTATGAGATAATGGTTTGTGGGATCCCAAAATGTACCCATACTCATTCAAAGAAGATCTTGGCAGTGGCTTCTGCTGTGATATTCTTTTTGCAGGCGACTAGAATTTCCACCTTGGAAAAGCAATCAACAACCACAAAACATAGTCATTTCCCCTCTTGGTGGATGGGAGGCCTAACATGTAGTCCATTGAGATGGATCCCATGGCCTGTCAAGCATAGGAAGAGGGGTGTACAAGCCCTATTTCTTAGTGGCCAGTTTGGAAATAACGCATTGCAGTGCAAGACCTGATATACTTTTTGACATCCTATCAAAGTTTCGACCAGTAGAAATGTTTCTACATCACTGCCACTTTCTTTTCGACGCCAAAGTGTCCTGCCACCCAACTGTAGTGAGCTTCCCAAATAAACTTTGTGTGCTCTCTTGATGGAACATAGAGATTGCTCAGACAACACAACAATCCATCTTGAATATGGAAATTAGCAACCACTGAGTTGGCGTCCAACATTTGGTAGGTGGTGGAGAAGTTGGGGTCTGTCTCGTAGAGGTGTGGTCATCCGGAGGTCTCGTGGCCACAAGATTCTAGCACCATGGTGAGTGTCGCGACTGGAGGTCGATCTAGGCAATCAACAACTATGTTGGTACTTCCTAATTTATACTTTATGTTGAGGTGGAATTGCGGTAAGTATGTGGACCACTTCACATGGCAGTCATTCTGCAATTTTCCTTGGGTCTGCATGAACTATAGTGGCTTGTGATCAATGTGGATGACTGTCTCCTTCCCAAGAATGTAATGTCTCCATAGGTGATAGGCTTGCACAATGGAGTACATTTCTTTATCATAAGTAGGGTACTTACAGAAAACATCTGATAGTGTCTCACTATGATATGCCACGGGGTGGACGTGTTGAGTGAGAATGACACCCACAACATAGTTTGAAGCATCTGTCTCGATCTCAAAGGGATGCTGTAGGTCCGGTAATGAAAGTACCAGGGATGAGCACAAATGATTCTTCAAGTCATCGAAGGCTTATTGTTGGGACATGACCCACACAAATTTTTCCTTACTGCCACCCTTGGTTACTTGGCTGAGGGCCCACACGATATGAGAGAATCCCAACATGAACCTGCAATAGAAATTGGTGAGGTCCAAGAAGCTATGAATTTCAGTGAGCGTGGTTGGGGCTGGCCAGTCACGGATGACCTAGATCTTGGTTGGATCCTCATGCACACCATGTCGATCAACGATGTATCCTAAGTAATGGACCCCGTCCATCCTGAAGGAAAATTTTTCCAAGTTTGCATATATTTTGTGTTGCTGCAGGGTGTGCATAACCTACTGAATATGCTGCAAGTGTTCCGCCCAAGTCTTATTGTAGATGAGGATGTCATCCAGATACACCACTACAAAAGTATTGGTGAAAGGTCATAGGGTATCATCCATCATCCTCATAAAAGTTGTTGGAGCATTTGTCAAACCAAAGGGCATGACCATCCATTCAAAAAGACCTTCTTTTGACTTGAAGGCAGTCTTCCATACATATGTTTGTTCTATTGGGACCTGGTGGTAGCTAGAATTCAGATCAATATTACTGAAGTATTTGGCCCATGTGGGTTGATCAAGGAGGTCGTCAATTCGGGGAATCGGGTACCGGTTTCAGACTGTGATTTTATTCAGGGCCCGGTAATCAATGCAACGTCGCCAGGTCCCATCTTTCTTCTGCACCATCACGATTGGGCTCACACAAGGTGATGAGTTGTGATGTATGTGCCCCTTGTGGAGAAGTTCTTGGATATGCCTCTTTATCTCCTCATTTTCTAATAGAGAGTGGCGGTAGACTGGCCCATTGGGTAGCAGTGCGCCTGGGGTCAGATCGATGGGATGATTGATCTGGAAGTGAAAAGGTACCCCATTAGGAGAGGAGAAGATATATGATTATTCTTCCATGACCTTATCCACTTGCTTCTGTTGTGTGGAGAGATCGATCGTGAAGGCCCTGGATGTGGCTCTGATCTTTATCTCACTCTTAGAGTGAATCAAAAAGAAGAAAAATTCCCTGGTCTGAGAGATGACTTTCCTGCATTGCTTGGAACAGATCAAGGAAATAGCACTAGGAGGGATTGCCTCGGGTATCCTGTACAATTTCCTGTTCAAAGTAATAATAACACTACGAGGCATATACTCATATACAACATGACATTTCCATAAATAAAGTTGGCCCAAAAGAACATTACAAACTTCGAGAGGAGAAACATCACACAATACCTCATCTTTGAAGGGCTTGATGTCGTACGACAGTTGGCATTGTTGGATGATGCAGAGATCACTTCCTTGGCGGATCCATCCAATGGTGTAGGGTTGTGGGTGCGACCTTGTCGGTAGGGCCAACTACTTGATGACCTCTGGTGAGATGAGATTCTTCTGGCTACCACCATCAATAATGAAGTACAACGGGGTGCCTTTTACCCACATCAGTGAATGGAAGAGGCGCTCACCTTCTTCTAGCTCATCTGGTTCACCAGGCTGGAGCTTGGTGGTAGAAATGGTGGCACTGGGTTCTGTGTCAATGATCTGTCTTCCCCTTTCTAGTTCTGACTCAAAGTTAGAACCCACATCTGATTCATAGGCTTTCACTTTGGCCACCAGTGACTGCTTTGAGCAGCAGTCAATAGTGTTATGCCAAGGGCTCTTATGGAAGTCACACCACTTCCTGGTATCTTTCTTTGTCTTTTCGGTGTCCTTCTTTGATTACGGCTTGGACTGGTTGTCCTGATACTATCCATATTTTCTTTGTCCTTTGTTTTGTGGGTTGGGGCTGCCCCTTACTGGATTTTGCTGTGAGGGGTTCCCAGGCCCAAATTGTTGTGCCTTTTGTTTGAGCTTCTGCTCGATTTTGACGACATATCGGTAGGTCACACCCAAGGATGAGATGTCCATAAATTCCATTTCGTTTTGGATGTATATATGCAGAGCACCGCGATACTTGAGCACCAGATGTCACTCTAAATATTTGATACCCAGCTTGGTTCGCAAGGCATGGAAGATATTTGTGAACTCTGGCACTGCTTGGTCTCTTTCTTGCCGCAGTGTGGTCCATTTGGTATACAAGTCGTCATAACTTTTGAAAGGGTAGTATTGTTCCTTAATATCATCCCTAAAGGATTCCCAGGTGGTCGTGGCTATAAATAATGAGGGTTCCTCTATTTCCTTTTGCTCACAGAAAGTTTCCCACCAATCTTTGACATGGGGAACGACTTTGAGGAGTGAAAAAGTAATATTTTCTCTATTCGAAAAGTTATGGACAAAAAAATACCCTGCTAGTAGATTCAACAACTTGTCTACAACATCTGCGTCTATCTGACCTTCAAATATAGGAATATCAAAGTTTATTTGTACCTTGAAGGGGGTGGCGCCTCCATTCGAGGAAGATGCGTCGCCTGTTGGTAGCCGCCGAAGGATTTGTGTGAAACTATCCATCATCTCGTTCCTCTGTTGCATGAGGGATTCCTCAAGAAACATTTTGAAAGGATCTCCTGTCCTGTCATATTTTGTTTCTCCTACCATGAGAGGTTGCTTGGGTGTGCAATAGCTTTTGTCCTCAAGAGAAACAAGCTCGATACCCAATTCTTTGTACCCTGACTTCGTTGGGGACATGCATTAAAACGACAAGGAGAAGACTGCTCTAATACCACTGATCTAGATTTTATGAGAAGAATGAAATGAATACAAATTATTAAAATATGCTTAACACAAAATAACAGAGATACAGTAAAACTGGTTTTCTATTCAATAAGGAAATAAGATAAAACTGTAAAATGCAACGGAAAACAAGCTTGTTGGAATGGTGGCGGCTTATCTCTGAGAAGAGATGTGACGGTTGTGCTCATTCGAAATATGATGATTACAATGAGGCTCTAAAGGCCTTTTTACAATAAACAGGAATTTCAAAAACCTTAGACATCCAAAAACCTAACCCTGGGAGATGAAGCGTCAAAAGTCATGTGGGCCCCGTTTGGGTAACTTAGTACATCAACTTCCCGAGGTCGTAACTTTTTCATACAATCTCCGTTTTAGGCGCATGATAGCCCGTTGGAAAGTTATATTTGAGGAGATTCATTGAGAATCTTGATCCTAAAAAACCTTCATTTAGGCCCTCAAAATGGCCCCCGTAAGTTAAAAAATTCTAAAAATAGTAAATTGTGAAAATTGCCAGAAAATTGAAGTAGATGTATCAGCTCTTATTGTAAATAATAAGATCCAAATCCCATACTATGTGAAGTTTGGATGAAACTTTGAAAATTATGTAGCCGTTTATGGAAAAATGTTGAAAATCTGTTGATTTTAAAAAACTCATAACTTCACTTCGCTGACTCCATTTTGGATGATTGTTTTTTTGAAATTGGGTATTTTTTCTGAGAGGAATTGAATTATCCAATTTATTTATGCAAATTATGCTCATAAAATGTCAAAATTTAATGTGATGTGCGCAGCCCCCTTTTTGGCTCCTGAGATGCATACATGAGATTCTTTGCATGTGGCTCCAGGGATGCATGAATGACACATGAAAAAGTGTTTGCATGTGGCTCCTGATATGCATGGATGATATCTTTTGTATGCAATTCAAAAAATAGATCTGAAATGGAGTAGACGTCATCTTCAATGAATGTAACAAAAAGTTGTGTAGATGCTTGTGTAGAAGGCTCTTCAAACTAAGAGGATCGATCTTCCAGTGGATTTTCTATTGGATTTATATTGTCGACCTTTTTCATGTAATATTCTTCATTTGGAGTTGAGTCTTGTGATTCATCATCTACTTGATGGAAAAGTTCAGGAGAAACAGACATGCAGATACATCCTATGGCCGTATCTTGTCTATTGAGAAAGTCATTTTTCTCATCGACGGAATTAGACTCTACTTCCATTGCCATGGTTATTTGGTATAAGCCTCTACTTCTGAGAAGAAGTAGAATCTTTGGCTTCCACTTCAAATAGTTATGAGGCGTGTGAAGTATTGTTAGTGAGTAAAATATAGATTCCATCTTTCCTGTTGCTTTGTTTCGTTTTCAGTACCTACAAAAGAGTGTCGGTGATGATCCTTTCTTGTGGTCTATGGGTTCTAATACAATGTAGAATTTCTTAGATACCTTCACAAAATATCTAGCTAACAATGAAACATACACAACAAGAAATGGTGTGAAGAGAAGAGACAAAAATTAGAGGAAAGAATGAAATAATTTGTATTATTTTTATTCCACACTCAAAGAGTGAATAATTTACAATAGATATAGGCTAAATGAATAACTAATGCACCATAGTAGTCATCTAGAGAGAAATAGACACTCACTAACAAACACTAGAGTGAATTTCCACCTACTCCTAGTTAACTGATCCATGCAATCATCAATTAACTGAGTCACATGTGTGGAAGTGAGAGAAACACATGCAACTCCTAGTTATAAAACTGAGGCTTCCATGCATGAGTGACTTCTACTATTATAACTGAGTGTAACTGACTCTGAACTGAAGATGAACGTTCCATTTTGTAGGAGAATATTTTCTAGAGAGAATACTCTCATCTAAGGAAGTGTTCTCAACATTGGACTATCAAACTTAGGAAAATATTTCTAGGTGACTGTGTAATATCTCCAACAAAATCCTACCCCCTTACAAACCACTAGCGGTCCATTCTAGGTGGCATGGTTTTCCTTGAATAACAATGATGAGTCAACCCACATTCGTGGATAGTGGCCAATGATTGTTGTCCCCACTACTCGATGACAACTGAGTTATGATAGTATTTCCCATTGTTAAAAAAGAAATAAAGGTGCTTTCTACATTCTAGTATGAGGGAGGTGTGGAATTCCTTCAATGCTTAACATGGAGTTGACACGTTGCATTTAAAAAAATATTAATAATACAAAAATATTCCAATGGTGTGCCATTCAATATGAGAGAGATGTGTAATATAGAGTTAACACATGACATGGCGCGCACACACACACACACACGCACACATAAAGAACTAGCGTAAATCCATCTTAACTCTGAATCTATCATGAGGTATGAGGATCAAGTTCCTCGATGTGAAAATACTTTTTAGATTGAAAAAACTTGAGGAAGGGTTTTCACTTCAAGGAATTTGATCCCTCTAGATGCATGATAGATCTATTGTTAAGATGGATTTATGCTAGTAAGAGTGACTTTTGTTGGGGGAGGGCATATCAACACTTTGATATGCCCTCCCCCTAAAAAATTCACTCTTACTAGCATAAATCCATCTTAACTCTAGATCTATCATGCATCTAAAGGGATCAAATTCCTTGAAGTGCAAACCCTTCCTCAAGTTTTTTCAATCTAAAAAGTATTTTTACATTGAGGAACTTGATCCTCATAACTCATGATAGATTCAGAGTTAAGATGGATTTACGCTAGTTTATTGTTGTAATTCCCTTGTACGAGATGAGAATATGGATGCATGTTGGCACAGGGGTAGACCCAGGGTTCAATGCTTCAACAATGGACCAACAAAACCCTAACTACCGGTCCTTTTGGCAACACCTGCGAAGCAAATGAAGTCTCACCCGAGGTAGAGGCAGGGGGGTTGTAGGACTCAGGTGTCTACAACCTAGTTGAGACACAAATATGTGATTATAACACTTTAACATAGCACTTAGCAAATAACATGCATTAGTTCATAAATTCATTCACATCGCAGATTAAACCCTAATTACAGATCAACGCAATAATACTCAGATCAAGCACATCTAATCATTTAGCACATAGCGTCAGAGAATATCTAACATTCATTCACATCATAAGAACTAAGCATTCATAGATCTATCTATCATACATCAAAACAATGCACTAACAAAATGGGTACATAAATAATATGAACACATTGTACAAAGCACATCGACACAGGATATACGTGGTTCACCCCAGTGTGGGGCTACATCCACCAACTCTTCTTCTTCTTTATTAGCCTCTTCCAATATTCTTACATGCACAAAGACACAGATTAAACTTCGCATAGGACAGGATATCTGCGCACCTCGCTAGATCCTCCTTCCCCGAATCAGGTCAAAGCACAAATCCTTACACAATCTATCTGCACAGAGCCTCTTACAATCATTTGCACGAAGCCTCTAGTCATGCACTAAGCCAATGATCTCTCCAAGCCAATTACCCCTTGCACTAATCCAATTCCAGTCGCTACTTCTTACATTAGCTAGATATCTATTTATACATTTACAAAAAGGGGCCTCAGCATGGGTAAACCCATGGGACGACATCCCATACCCGTTACTTAAACCCTAAAATCCCAAAAAGCCCGCAAAAAGGGAGATATCCTGCAATATTCTCTTCGCCTAGGTGCTCTGTCTTCGACCAGCCTGTGGAAGTCCCAAAAATGGTCAAACATGACCAGTGTTTCCTCAAAACCTGGTCAAGGGCCAACAGGCCCCCAACACTCACCCGTGACTTGTTCCGAGTCACTCTGATCTAGGCAACAGTTCTTCAAATTTATCTAGCGTTGCTCGAGCTGCCTCGACTTGCTTCTTCGCCAGAGCCTCCTTCTTGGCAAACTCTTGGATTACTTACTCAGTGACAGGCCCTTCCATACACTGTTCTACTATTGTGACCACCTATTCCAGTTGTGTGCCTTGTCCTTCGATCTCTTCAAAAAGTGTGCAGGCTTCGTCCTGCACTGGCTATAGTCTCTGTGTCACCTCCATAACTCTGCTCTGGATGGCAGTGACTTGCTGCTGAATTGGGCACTAATCCTATGACCTCTTCATCTTCTCCACTACAATAATCAACTTCAGTTTTTCTTGCACAGTGGAAGTCTGCTTCTTCACCTCCTGGAGTTGTGCCTCCAATCTCCTCAGCTCCGGGTCATCTGCAAGGCGCTCATAGGTATGCGCACTTCAATCACTTAGTTTCTTACATTTTGAGGCCAATACCCTGATTCTTTCTACTGCGCTCTTGACAACTTCTTCCCTCTGATCCCGCACTTCTTGCAGAGTGCTTGACACTTCTTGAAGTTCTAGCTATGCTACCCTTGCTTGAATTTGTTGAATGTCTTCAGCGAGCTTCCCCACTTGGCTCTCAGCTGTCTCTTCTTCCATCTGTGCCAGGCCTGCCACAGAGCGAAGTTCTCTAGTCACTGCCTCTTTAACCCCAATCTTCTCCACAAGCAACTCGTCTCTCTCTTTCTGTATTTTCTCTCTGTCCTCCTCGAGCTTCACCCGAAGGTCATCTTTCTCTTGCTGCGCAACCCGAAGTTGTTCTAAGGCCTCCTCCTTTTCTTGCCTCAAGGCCTATGTGGACTACTCCTTCTCTTCCTGGAATCGACCTTGCATCTTCTAATCTTCACAATTGGGTGGGATCATCCCCCAATTCTACATTCTCTGCTGAAGGTGGCGCAGTGGACATTACGCGACTCGACTGGATGGCTTGTTGGATGTCTTTCAGTTCTTTATCTATCCTGTCATACATTGTTTCTTGTTGGGATTCATGTCTCTGCAGGATATAATCTAAGGCATCTTTGAAAACTGTGATGATGAGATGGATATCATGCACTGTGAGCATGTTTTGCGACTGAGGCTTAGTGGCTCGATATTTCTTCCACACTGAAGGTTTCTGCAAAGAACCCTTCCTTTTCTTTGATGTCTCGACCTTTATAAGGGGATCCTTTGGCGGTTTTACTTCACCCTTTTCTTTCTTGTCTTCTTCCCCTTCCTCCTCTAAGTTTACTTCATCGCCTCCTCCTCCTGTAGGTGAATCAGATGTAGTTTCCTCCGATGCGCTGTCTTTTTTCTCACTGTCTATGTCCTGCACTTCCTCCTTTTTCTTCTTCTTCTTGGCATTTCCCTATCCATCATGTTCGACTCAAATGACTAATGGGATTCCAATGATATCGGGGTCGGAGAGCTCTGTATCTTCCACTAGTACAAGGAATTTGGCTGACCATTCCTTGGTTATATCCTCCATATCTTTCTCAGTCAATTTGTAGTAAGAATGCATCTCCTCCTTGCTTTCATCCTCGCGTGCAATGATATATATGAAGTGTCGGTCTACGCAGAACTTTGCTAGTGGCCTGAACTTATGGAGTGTATTCAACGTCATTTGGGGGAAGGATTCAATGTCTTGCTTCAGCTGTAGGTAGTAGGTGTGGAAGACAACGCTTGACTGCCACTACTTCACCATATCACTTGAATATCACAAGGTGTTGAACCTCACGGCCAGTGGTTCTGATGGCTCGACTTATGGGAATGTCGCTCCCTCTGGCATCTCCCAAGCGAAAAATGCAATGAGAATAAAAAACCAACTGAAGTGAAATTCATAACCTTGGTCCATCACTTCATGGCAATCCTTCTCCAATTCATTGACTAGGTAGCTTTTCCAGTTCATATGCATCCCTTCGACACACTTCCCTGCGAGGTCAACTACAAATCCTGTGACTTGCATAGGGAGGTTCTTTCTAACGATCTTTCCCGCTATCAGATGACAATAGAGGTGCACTCTCCATCCTATATGGAGGTTACCTTGTAGCCTCGCTTCCCCTTCTCCCCATCTCCATACACCTCCTTTATGCGTTGCACCAGGCAGTGATCTGCAGCCTTCCCTGGGTAGAACTGGTGGGGGTCTGGTCCCTGCATGCTCAATCCAGTGATCAAGTGGATCAACGCTGGATCCACAGTGATGAACCTATATAACCATAAATACCCTCCATGGAAGCATGACAAGAGGAGTTTAACGCATGCATTAACCTCTTGATTTCGACCGAAGTGGGGGATCTTCATCACGTTCAAGATTGTTGATCTTGTGATCTCCTTGATCCATGACTGGGGGACTATCTTGGGATTCTTCCCAGTTTTCTTCGTCAGGTACCTATGCGGTGAGAGCATTGCATAATTCTTCCTGTCGCCGAGGTTGAAATCACTTATCTTGAGAGCTGGGATCAATCCCAACTACGGTCTGACTGTGCGTATCCCCTTCGGGAGGTACGCATTGATGAGTATGTACTCAAAATCCCATGGGACGTTGTAACAACTAACCATGCCAGCCAAGGGCAAGATGTAGTTGAGAAAGACCGACGGGATCTTCTTTGCGTTCGCCAAATCATCGTGGTGCTTACTTCTTTTCTCCGTCGCAGTTCAAGATGGCCCAAATCGACGTCCAGTCAAGGGGGATGCTTGCAATCTGCCTGTTGATAATGTATGTACTCCTGCAGACATGACTTTCTCAGTCATAAGGTCTATTAATATCTCCTCCACAGACTTATCTATTGTGCTAGGTTCGCTCGACATGCACACTCATGGTCAAATAGCTCGGGTAGGAGAAAAGATAGACAAGGCAATCAGATGGATGGCGAGGTCTAGACAACACAGTGTGGTAGGTGATCAATTCTCTGTTATCTTAGATATCTCAGTTTGCAAAAAGTGGTCTCAGTGCAACATGTGACAGATTAAATAAGAAACGTCGTAACAAATTCCTCCAACAGGCAGGAATTCCTCAATCAATACGATTCCATCTGTTAGGGCACGGTCTCAACAGTCTCATGGCGATATTTTGGAAATAACTGTGTTTCTAACCGTTCTGGAGCATCTTTCTAACGGCCAGGACGCCTCCAATGGTCATATAGCTTCGTCATGGCAAAGTGCCATTCTGCATTGTTTTGCTATTCTGACGATGTTCAAGTTCTGCAAGCCTGCCTTCTGCGAAGCCTTCTATGGAGCTTCCTGTAGTTTTTCTAATTTTGTTTTCTTCTTACTGAGATTTCTGGCTTTCTTTCCTATGATTTGATTCTCTGGGTTCCTCTTTCCATTCTTATTCTTTTCTTCCCTTAGCGTAGTAACTTCGCACTGCTAAGGGTCTTCCAAAGGGTTCTAGTGTAATATATCTTCTCTTACTATTCTCGGGGTGGATGCACTTCTTTCCTGCATGGAAAGGTTTTTTAAGCCTTCTTGTTTTCTTTCAACTTCAACAACTAAGTCTCAGGACCTTAGTTTCTTCGACTTGTCCTCTTGTTCTTTCACTAGTCGTGCTATTTTTATAGCCATCAAGTCCCTTAATTCTTTCTTTTTATGTTCTGTGGATTCCTTCTTTTCTTTTCTTCGGATGTGATCTTTCTCAATCCAGGTCTTTCCTAACAAAAGTGCAAAAGGGGCATTGCTCTCAACAAACTTAATGACTTCAAACTCTTCTATGGTCGATGTTCCATGAGAAATCGTGGGTACATTAGTAACTCTTCCACATAGGGTTGTCATCTTTCCTTTAAACAAGCCTATCCTTCCTAATGAAGGTACTATAGCAGGCTTTCCCAAAATTTCCAAAGTGCTTTCTGGCATGATGTTCACCTGTGTTTCCTCATCCAAGACATAGTCTATGTTGAAGTCTCCTATTCTCATTTCTATGCACTGCTTCTCTTTTAAGATCTCTGGTAAATTGATGTCTTTGTGATCATTCAAGGTTTCTTTCAGCTGTAATAACATAGATTCTGATTCATTCTAGTTTTCTAACATATCCTTAGTTTCTTGACCTTCTTCATGGTTTTCTTGTCTCATGTTCATCTTTTCAACTTTAGCAATCATTCTAGGGCAATCCAAAACCTCATGATCAACAAATTTACAACAAATACAAATATGACCTATACCAGGGAATTCCTTAGCAAGATGTCCAGGTCTTATGTAGTTATAACATAGTTCAATCCTCTCTTTCTTTTAAACGATCCCCACCCTTTCCTGTACTGCACACTAGGATCACAGGGATGGACCTGCAATCTGCAAAAATTCTTTCTAGGATCCTGCATCCACTTGTTAGTCCAAAAATTCTTTCTATGCATAGAAATAACATATATTTCACTATTTCCATCAAATCTATTCAGATCAAATCTTCTTTCTTCTAGTTGTGCCCTAGTTTTCAAACTAGGACCAAATCTATCAAACTTATCTAGATTCATACTTTTGAAGCAAAAAATTCCACTTATCTTACCTTTATCAGAGCATAAATCTCAAGATATTACCTCTTTTCTTAAGATCAGACTTCTCTTTTAGCACAGATCTTCACAAGTCAAGTAGAATACTGCGCACTATAGCAACAGATCTACGCATGTATATTTTTCTTTTCTTCAATTCCCAACAATCACAGTTTCAGGTCCCGACAACGGAACCATTTTTTGGCACAGGGGCAGACCCAGGGTTCAAATATTCAACAACGCGCCAACAAAAGCCTAACTACCGACCCTTTCGACAACACCTGCGAAGCAGATGAAGTCTCACCGGAGGTAGAGGCAGGGGGGTTGTAGGACTCAAGTGTCTACAACCTAGTTGGGACACAGATATGTGATTATAACACTTTAACATAGTGCTTAGCCAATAACATGCATTAGTTCATAAATCCATTCACATCATAGATTAAACCCTAATTATAGATCAACGCAGTAATACTCAGATCAAGCACATCTAATCATTTAGCACATAGCATCAGAGAATATCTAACATTCATTCACATCATAATCACTAAGAATTCATAGATCTATCTATCATACATCAAAACAATGCACTAAGCAAATGGGTACATAAATAACATGAACACATTGCACAAAGAACATCGACATAGGATACACGTGGTTCACCCCAGTGTGGGGCTACGTACACCAACTCTTCCTCTTCTTTATTAGTCTCTTTCAATCTTCTTACATGCACCAAGCCACAGATCCAACTCCGTAGAGGACAAGAGATCTGCAGACCTTTCCAGATCCTCCTTCCCGAATCAGGTCAAAGAACAAAGCCTTACACAATCTATCTACATAGAGCCTCTTACAATCATTTGCACAAATCCTCTAGTCATGCACTAAGCCAATGACCTCTCTCAGCCAATTACCCCTTCCACTAAGCCGATTCTAGTCGCTACTTCTTACATCACCTAGATATCTATTTATACATTTACAAAAAGGGGCCTAAGCATGGGTAAACCCATGGTCCGACATCCCATACCTGTTACATAAACCCTAAAATTCCAAAACACCCGCAAAAAGGGTGATATCCCGCAATCTCTGCTTCGCCTGGGCGCTCCGTCTTCGACCAGCCTGTCGAAGTCCCAAAAATGGTCAAACATGACCAATGTTTCCACAATTCCTCAAAAGCGGTCAGATGAGATTCAAAATAGTGTTACAAGGGATACTCAGGAGAGGTGAGTGTTTGACGGTCAAATTTTATGTCTCAAAATTTTTGACTGCAAAACATGTAAAATGGAAGAGAGCATTATGGGGCAGTTCAACAATCGGTTTGTATATTTGCGGAATTCTGGGAAAGTGGCTAAGTATGGAATAGGGAAACGGTTGGTCAGACTCGTTTTTGGAATTGAGGATTGAATATTTCATGAACAGGCCAACCCAACGATGCACAAATGACATTCCATGATGTTTGAAATTAACACTCGGAAGGGATAATATAACCATCCAAAATTTTTGGTTTTATGTGTATTAATGGGATATCTCAAATCCTGGTGTAGAAATAACGCTTGTTAATTGCATACTTAGAAATAAGATCTTATATATACTTGCTAATTTCTAATTGCAAAGGGCATGAAAACAGTAAACAACGATTAGGAATTGGATATTTCTTGAACCTTCCAACCCGACAATCCACCAAAGAAATTTGAAGAAATGATGAAGTATGGAAAGAGGACAAACGAGATTCAAAATGGGGTCACAATAGTTCCACAGGAGACGTGAGGACCTGACGGTCAAATTGTATGTCTCATAAGGTTTCAGTGCAAAATGTGTACCACGGAAGAGGGGATGATAGATAGACTATAATACAAAATATGGTATGATGTGGGAGTTCGGTTGTAAATTTGTATATCGTGGAAGTCAGGGTACTGTTTGTAGGTCACAGAACAATAGAAGTGCAATCTAGATCCCGCCTACCCAGGAATACACGGTCGGAGAAGTGGTTGTGTATGGAATGGTGAAGCAGTCGATCAGAGTCGCGATATAAAAGAACGAGTGAAAATGTGAACCCGCGAGTCCGCCAACTCGCGTAGCTAGACATTTTTGGAAAAACGACTAAGTGACAAGAAAGATAAATACAGGGAAAAGAGAAATGAGAATTTGGTTAAGTATAGAAGACATAAAAGAAGGGTTAATATATTCACATCTGTAATAGATATCCCATTTCCTAGAAAGACCTTTTTTGCATGTTTCTAGAGAAGTTATATACTTATTTCATATACTTGGAAAGAAGTGCAAAGGTGGCGGGAACAAAAAACAATGGCTAGGAATTGGAAATTGTCTGAACCCTCCAACCCGACGATCTGTGAAAGAGATTTTAAGAAATGGTTCTGGAAAGCGGTCGGATGGGATTCAAAATAGGTTGACAATGATTCCTGAGGAGACATGAGGCCTCGACAGTCAAATTGTATTGATCGGAACTTTTGAGTGCATACTGTGTAACACAGAAGAGGGGTTGAAGTAGGAGTAAGAAAGTCAATTTGTATATCGTGGAATCTAGGGGGATGTTTGCAAGTCAAGGGACATTAGAAGTGCACTCCTCCTATCCAAGAATCCACAAGCGAAAAATTCAGGTAAGTATGAAAATGGAGGTGCGAAAGAGATTCCAAGAAATGGTGAAATATGGAAAGCGAACGCAGGGGCTTCAAAACAGGGTGACAATAGTTTCCCAGGAGAAGTGAGGACCCGAAGGTCAAATTGCAGGTCTCATAACTTTCGTGTGAAAACTGTGTATCACAGAAGAGGGTATGATGTGGGAGTGTGACAATAAATTTGTATATCGCGAAGGTTTGGGTGTTTTTTGCAGGTCACAGAACAATGGAAGTGCAATATAGAGCTCGCCTGCCCAGGAATCCGCGATCTGAAAAGTGGCTAGGCATCGAATGGCTAGAGGTCGGTCGGAGTCGCGATATAAAAGCACGAGCACAAATGTGAATCAGTGAGTTGGTCAATGCACACATTGAGACATTTTCGGAAAAACGACTAAGTAACGAGAAAGAGAGAGTAGAGGGGGAAAAAATGGGAATTTGGTTAAGTATAGAAGAGGGAAAAGAAGGTCCAATATATTCAAATCTGCAATAGATATTCCATTTACTAGAAATATATTTTATGTATGTTTCTGGAGACGTCGTATACATATTGCATATAATCAAAAAGAAATATGAAGGTAGTGGGCACGGGAAACAACAATTAGAAATTGGAAATTTCCTGAATACGGGAACTCGACGATTCACGAAAGAGATGTCAAGAAATGGTAAAATGTGGAAAGTGGTCGGATGGGATTCAAAATAGGGTGACAAGGGTTCCCGAGGACACGTAAGGCCCCGTCTGTCAAATTGTATATATCATAACATTTCAGTGAAAAATGTGTAACATCGAAGAGGGGATGATGTGGGAGTCCAAAAGTAAAACTGCATATAGTAGAATCCAGAGTGTTGTTTGCAAGTCACAGAACAATGAAAAGTGCAATTTAGACAAAGGGGAAGCGCTTGGGCAGAATCACCATATAAAAGCATGGATGAAAATGTGAACGCGTGAATCCGCCAATCCATGCAACAAGACATTTTCGAAAAAAACGACTAAGTAACCAGAAAGAGAAACTACAGGGGATAAAAGAGTGGGAAAATAGAAAGGCGAAGGGAAATTTTTGTAAGCGAGAATTGGTATCAAACAAGCCCCATTGTTGCAAAACCATCATTTTCTAGTAATTGTCAGCAAATGCTTTGTTGAAGATTAGATTTTATTGAAACTTGTGGGAGAAATTGTGTTCCTGATACATTCTTCCATGACTTTAACATATTAACTTAAGTATTAAACTTCTTGCATGATGGGTTGTTAGCATTAAAGCTTAATAATTGCATGTCTAGAAACAAGAATGACAATCTTGCTGCAACATTGTGATTTGGTCTTGCTATGTTCTATTTGCATTACAAATAGAATTGAACGTTGGTTTGCAACTGTCTGAAATTCAGTTTTGTTTCCATAAAATCCTGATGGATCGACATAATGAATTGTCATAGAATTGTTAAATTCTCCATTTTAGAGCAAATTACTTAAGAAAATAAAATATCGAAGAACTCTGAGACTATCGAACCATGCCAATGAGAAGAGGTGTTAAATTCAGAAAAGAAGCAGCAACCAAGACCTCAAGGAAATTTTTTTAATAGTAAATCCATTAAAAAAAATAAAATTGAGAATTTTATATCTATTCGTAGAAATTGGACCGAGTTATTTGGGCCAAAACATTGAACATATTTTCCATAAACACAGGCACATGATCTGCAACATGTAGGAGCCATCGAGATGCTCTTCAACATGCATACAAAACTGATTACCATGTTTTTTTTTAGGAAATCCTTGCAGTCTTCTCGATGGATCAATGTTCGGTGCCCCGATATCAATATTTTGTGGAAGACATGAGGCCACAAACAAACAAGACGGTGGTTTCGTAGTGGAATAAATCCCTGGCTTGAAGCAGATGAACAACAGTCCTGCGGTAAAATTGATAGTTCTCACAAGCTTCCCATGAGGAAGAAGACGAAAAACATTGCAGGGAAAACATAATAGCTCGAAACTAAAAGTTAGGACACACCAAGAAACCACCTCCTCATAGTCGAAAAATTCAGGGACACAGGTTGCACGAGCAATTCTAGAGGCCCAAATTAGTCCATTATGGGCAGAAGGAGATGACTAGTACGAATATGCCTTGCACCAGTGGGAGTTCTGGTCATCATTCCCTAAGATGTTAATTGTATATCCAGAGAACATGACAGTGGTCCCGCAATTGAATAATTTTTTGGCTTGAAATATATCTTTGGGAGAATCAATAGATCATTTCCTTACAATGAAATACTTCCGCCCAGAACAGACTAATTTGGACCACTGGAATTCCTACTTTCGAGCTGCAAAGCGGCTATTGCGTTCAACATTGGTTTCTTTTCTGAAACCCCTTCTTTTGGTGTTGTCAGGACCGCCATCACCGAGTTGGGAAGTGCCACCCATTATGGTTGATTTCAATTTGGGCACAGTAGTGGGAACATGCTCTTCATTGCCATCATCCATTGTCATATCAGTTTCCATCATATCATCTTCTTCCAGCTTGAAATCCATCGCATCAGCCTATGTGCCAACCATCAATGCATGCGGGCAGGTTGTCTGATCAAGCAGGGTTGCCTTGGAATTCTTTGGCTTGAAATATATCTCTCAGTGCACCAAGGGACCATCTCCTTTTTTTCTCCTGGGCGTAGGGATATGAGTAATAAGAATATTCCTTGGAATACTGGAACCTCTGGCCATCATGCCCAAAGGTGTTTGCTGTATTTGGACATAACTATTGTGGAACTGCTGCCATAAGTTAACGAGAATTTCTATTTTCTCCATATGATGTTTGAAATCAAAATTGGGGAGGGATAATATAACCTTCCGAAAATATTTGTTTAATGTGTATCAATGGAAGATCTCCTCGAGCCTTTTGCTGATCAATGACAATCTCCAGGGTTTGTACGTAATGAGTTGTTACCATTAAAGCTTATTATTTGCATATTTAGAAAAAAGTGTGAAGGTGGCGGTGAAGGCAAAGAATGATTAAGAATTAGATGTTTCGTAAAGGCGCCAACCAATTGACGCACGAAAGAGATTGCATCATGTCTGAAATGAATACTTGGAAAGGATAACACTCTTCTCCGCAAATCTTGGTTTAATTCGTATTAATGATAAATCTTCTCCGACCTTCTGGACATTAATGAAAATCTTAATTGTTCTTGCACGATGAACTACTAGCATTAAATCTTAATAATTTCATATCTAGAAAGAAGTGCAAAGGTGGTGGGGTTGGCGAAGAGCAACTAAGTATTGTACATTTCATCCACCCGCCAACCCACAAAACAGATTCCAAGAAATGGCCAAGTATGGAAAGCGGTCCTGCAGGCTTCAAAAATAGGGTCACAAGATATACTCAAGAGACGTGAGGGGCCGATGGTCAAATTGTATGTCACAATGAAAGAAATTGTATGTCACAATGACAAAGTTCGGCCATCAAATTGTATATCACGAAATTTCGGGTGTTTTTTGTACGTAGCGGAACAATGGAAGCGCAATGTTGAGCAAGCCTGGCCAGGAACCGATGATGGTAATAGTGGCCAAGTATGCAATGGACAAGAAGTTGGTCGGACTCGTGATATAAAATCATTAGGCATACATGGAACAAGAAATATTGACGGGCTCGAAAACTGGGCCACAAGCTCTACTCAGGAGATGTGAGGGCCCGATGGTCAAATTGTATCTACCCCAACTGTTGAATGCAAAATGAATAACACAGAACATGAGACAATGACGGATTTCGAGGGAAAATTTGTATATTGCATAACTTTGGGTGTTGTATATAAAATCACGAGACATTCAGAAAAAGGAACAAGTAAATAGAAAGCGAAAGAAAATGAGATAAAGGGGATTTTTTTTGCTAATTTGTAGATTGCGGAAGTCTGGGTGTTGTTTGTAGGCAACAGAACAATGGAAACACAATGTTGAACCCGCCTATCCGGGAACCTGCGATCCAAAAAGTTTGTTCAATGTGAAACGGGGAAGCGGTCGATTGGGCTAGTGATATAAGTAACAGTGGAAATATGAAGACGTGAATCCTCCAACTCCCGCACCTAGACATTTTCCGAAAAATGATTAAGTAACCAGAAAGGGAAATTAGAGGGAAAAAAGAAAGGGGATGGCAATTTTTGGAAGTCGGAATAGGTGTAAGAAAGACCCATTGATGGTATTAACAGTGACTATGAAGTGCATTAAACATGTGAATAGGTTCTTCAATCAAGGAATAGATACATCGAGCCATGCTTATAGTTTCTAGGATCTCTTTGTATAAGAGAAGCGTCGAAAAGCTACAAGAAAATCAATTTTGGGATGTTTAAGTAAATTTATTGTACTGTCAGCTTCATCAAAAGTATAACAACGATGAATTTTAATTTTAATGTCCTCTCGTTGATATGATAGTTCCATATGACTTCGCATAGTATATATTCTTTTATTTCAAGTTATTCCAAGAGATTAATTTTGCTAAGTTCATCGATCAAGGAAAAGTGCTAAAACCGAGATAAAGGGGAATTTGTTTGCTAATTTGTATATCACGGAAGTCTGGGTGCTGTTTGCAGGCGACGGAACAATGGAAAAGCAATGTTGAACTTGTCTATCCGGTAACCCTCCTATCTAAGAACCCGCAATCCAAAAAGTTTGTTCAATATGAAACGAGGAAGCGATCGGTTAGACTGGTGATATAAAAGTAAGTGGAAATATGAAGACGTGAATCCGCTAACTCCCGCACCTAGACATTTTCCGAAAAACGAGTAAGTAACCAGAAAGAGAAAGTAGAGGGAAAAAAGAAAGGGGATGGCAATTTTTGGAAGCGGGAATTGGTGTAAGAAAGACCCATTGATGGTCTTAACAGTAACTATGAAGTGCATTAAGCATGTGAACAGGTTATTCAATCAAGGAATAGATACAACGAGCCATGCTTATAGTTTCCAGGATCTGTTTGTATAAGAAAAGCATCGAAAAGCTACAAGAAAATCAATTTCGGGATGTTTAAGTAAAGCTATTGTACTGTGAGTTTCACCGCAAGTATAACAATGACGAATTTGAATTTTAATGTACTCTCGTTTATATGATAGTTCCATTGGACCGCGCATAGTATATATTCTTTTATTTCAAATTATTCCAAGAGATTAATTTTGCTAAGTTCATCGATCAAGGAAAAGTGCTAAAACGAGCCACATACTACATTTGCGTCATAGAGCTTATATTAAAGGGAAAAGTATGTCCTCTATAGTATTTAAGATCATACAAAAACTGCGAAGATCCTGAATGTATTATTAATTTTCTAGAACGAAGCATACAACCAAGAACCAAGTAAACACCAAATGTATTGAAAGTTGAGGCAGAAGGCAACGCATGAACACAGAAGGCGTCAAGCAAGAACCCACAAGGTTCCATAAAGCAGTACGCATCGACCTTTGCATCAAACAATTTGATATATATAAAAAACACATCGTGGCATTGGTTTTCTCTTACATCTAGTATATGTTCCCACGAGAAAATAATCGGGGCCATGGGATATGAACAAAAGTCTGCCAAACACAAGACAACACAAAACCAACAGAGCTTCACCAGTGTACGCTATCTATAACCAGACCTCAAAATGGGGAACAACAAAGTTGTCCATTACTATTTTACCATTAAGTAATATCACTATGGACATTTTCTACTGATAGTGCCATGGTCTATCACTACCAGTTTTAACAATGCCAAATTTCCAATATTATTGGAAATGCCTGATGATTTTGCCAAGAGGAGAAAGCTATTTTGACGGTTCAAAGGATGGGCCTGTGTTATTTATAGTAGGATAATTTTTATGGGGTTTGCGCTCATGCTTCCCATTTCTAGACTGAACAATCTTATGCGCATGTACATCACCAACAACTGCACTTGCCTGTATGAGTTCCAATGCCCAACCTCCCCAATCTCTATAGCGAGTTCTGAAAAATCTCAAGCTCATGTTTCAATCCATGCTGAGTCCTTTTTTTTCAATTGGGGCATCGAGAAAATGCAGATACCATACCATAAATGTATAGTTGGAGACCATTTTATTTATTTATTTGGGTACCCAAAAAAATTGCAAAAATCTTGCCATGGCTATATAGTTGAAAAACAATTGTCCAATTTGGGCACCCAAAAATGAGAAGACTCCTCCATCAAAGCCACAACTAGCCACCATTTTGTTTTTTAATTTGCACACCACAACAAACTATGCAAAATTCTTACTGGGAGATGCAAAAAAACATCAAAATAACAACATCGATTGCATTTGTAATTAGATTCTCCTTGTTGTTTCAAGTGCACAAGAAGAAACAAAATATCTGGAAAGAGAATTTTACAGCTATAGATGTAAACTCTGAAGAACTCGATTCCGACGAACAATCACCTGGTTGTTGAATAAAAATTACAGACACACATGAGATATTTTCGTTTCCTGCCAAAGCTTGATATGATTTTTTTTTCCAGTTGCTATGCAATATTGCATTGTCCTCATTTAAGGTAAATTTGTTATGTATCCGAAAGTAGCGCAACATGTAGACATTGTTTGCCTTTTTTTGTAGGTATGCTTCATATGAAAATTCTGCTAACTCAGGAAGCACATCTTGTAACATATGTTGTCTAATTGTACAATGTACAGTTGTGTTGCCCACGGTTCGGATGGAAGCATTGACACAATGTCTATATATGTATGAACATTTTTTACTGCATCACAGACAATCAATTGTATCATCACTTATGAAAGTATAAACAAAAGTAGGAGAGTTTCATTTCGCACATACATGATCAAAGGGGGGCGAGTACACATTCCCTGCAACCAAAACACCTTCAACCTTGAAACGTGAGAATAGTAGTTAATAGATTAAACAATATAATATAAAACTGCACAAAAAAAAAAAATGCAGAAATTTGGTGAAGGCAATTTGGATGAGCAAAGTGAGGATGAATCTGTAGATGTATACGCACACCAGTTGTAGAGCTAGTTAGTTTCTTGAGATCATGTACTATGTTTTCTCACAATTATGTTACAAATGTTGCTTGGGTTGTGTGAAAGATCATTTCTTTAACATCTATTTTCTTTGTTATNGGCAATTTGGATGAGCAAAGTGAGGATGAATCTGTAGATGTATACACACACCAGTTGTAGAGCTAGTTAGTTTCTTGAGATCATGTACTATGTTTTCTCACAATTATGTTACAAATGTTGCTTGGGTTGTGTGAAAGATCATTTCTTTAACATCTATTTTCTTTGTTATATTTTTGAAGAGCATAAGTGGAAATTTCCCTTTATGCAATTGTTGTTCCATTGACGAAAACACATTTGAATAGGTGTCGAACAATTGCAGCTGCAACATGAAACAGTGCAATATTTGTGTAACTTAACCGAGATACATGGACATGTGAAAGTAAAGGAAAAAACTGGATATGGATAATGGTACTATTGCCTTCTCGTTGTCTGACTCTCCATATTTTATATGGAGAATGTGTTGCGAGCCAAGTTTTCTCGTGAATGTGACAGTTGCGCCAATGGTTCTGATTGGGTAAATGTCGTTGCTCTATGCAAGTTGGCTGATAGTTGTGTCCGGGACGAAACGATATTATGAACAAATAGCGGGAATATTTTCCACAATACTTGTTTCGTTGAGCGATATAATCCGATCACAATCGCCACGGTCATATGTTGTTTTGGGCAATATATTAAAATTTATAATGGATATCCCATTACTTGGCAATATCTTTTTTGCATGTTTCTGGACAAGTTGTGTAGGAATAGTCAGTGTGACTGTCATCAGGGCCTCCTTGTCTGTCATGTCAGCACACATAATGGATCTAGTTTTGTTTCCCTTGTCCAAGTAGGTTCTATAGATGACTATTATGTCCTCGATAAACACTTGTCCAGTTCGGTGGTTGTTCAAGACCTCTATTGATAGTATTTTGGGTGTTACAAGTTTAGACCCAGTGACATATTTTGAACAAGAAAAGTGATGTGAATGGTAGTGTGCATTATTTTTTTTATTTTTTTTGGCATAAATGTACGAGTAGACACACAACTTTGATGAACTATGGAGCCAAAATTTTGCAACCAGACCTCTTAGTCTGCGGAACCTGTGCTATGTTCGACATCTCGCGTGCACTTGTTGATACTTCTTGTGACCTGCAAAGTATGTGTTGTAGATGACATCAACATATTCACCATGCTATAGATGAATAAATAGCTTAGGATATTTGTTTGGTAAACATATAAGGAACATAATGTATGCATATTTACCTTTGGCCTTGTCAGTCTGATGATGTTTGGGATGATTGACTACTCATGGCCATGTCACTAGTCCAACTTTTTATGATGCAAGCATGTGTAGATGAACATCAGAAGGACTAAACAAGTATATGCATTGTATATTGTCCATAATTGTTCTTAATGTCACATGCAGGGTCGAAGGAGATGGAATACGAAATAGGGTGTCAAGGGATACTCAGGAAACATGAGGAACCGAGGGTCAAATTGTATGCCTCAGATTTTTTGACTAAAAAAATGTGTAACAGTAAATAGGGCGTGATGGCGAGGTATGACCAATCTGTATATCGCGGAACCTCTGAAGCCAGAAGCGCAATCTTGAACCCACCAGCCCGGCACCCGCAATCAACAAAGTGGGTAAGTATGGAATAAGGTAGAAGCATGACCATAAATGTGAACCCGTGAGTCCGCCAACTCGCGCACCAAGGCATTTTCGAAAATACGACTAAGCAGAGAAATCAGAAAGAAAAAGGGATAATAGAAAATGGAAAAATTAGAAATGGGGAGGGCATAAAGGCCCATTGTTGCCAAATCATCATTTTCTAGTCCAATAGTATATGCCATCACCCGTTTTGTATGTTTAATTTACTAGCACAGTTGGTATACCTTTTCGAAGATTGTACCACATACCCCTCTATTGTCGCATATAACAATTCATCTTCATGTCCAACCAATCTATTTCTTTCAAGGTAGCAATGCCGAACATACAATGGACATGAAGACAAGTTAGTATGCAGAAAGACATCTAAAAGAAATAAATGCAGCAAAAAGAATATAATTCACATGAGAATAAGATGAAAGATATGTAGTATATACATACAGTAAAAAAGGTGCAAAGCCGTAGAACAAGTAGAACAAATACATAGACAATAAATGAAATACTAAACACTGGAATATGAAATAAGAGTATAGGTATGCACCTTTGTAACTCATCCTCTACATTCGTGCCAAAGAGTCCATCATCTTCTCCAGCCACTCTGTTTGTTTAAATGTAGCAATGTAGGAAAAATACAATGGACATGAAGGAAGTTAGTATGCAGGAAGACATGTAATGAAGATAAGTTATTATGTAGGAAGGTACACAATATCTACATACAATAAACTAGGTGAACACATATATAGACAATAAATGAAATACAAAACAATGGAATATGAAATAACAATACAAGCATGTACCTTTATATCTCCTCTTCCACCGTTGCAGTTAAGAATCATTTGTTTTCTCCAGCTTTTCTGTTTGTTTGAATGTGAGAACGCACAAAATACAATGATCATGAATGGAAGATGGTATGCAACAGAGAACAAGTAATATGTACATACAATAAATAAGAATCAACGAATAGAATAAAAGATAGTTAGAAACATGAACCTTTTCTTTTCTCCATCCATGGTTGTAAATATATAAAGTTTTTCCATGCCCAAAATATATTACAAGCCACAAAATATTAAGAATTTGCATGGCCATAGCTAAATGATTTTGGTTTTCTGTGGCAAAGTATCCAAATATGTTTCCAGACATGGAAATATAATTTTGTAGTATCTTTGGTGTACATATCATATCTCAAGTATAAGACAAATTGTATCGTGGTCACACTAGTCTGTGTAGAGGATACATAAGTTGTATTGTGATATGGGCACATTTCACCATATATGGTCAATAAGTGTGTTTTGCACATGTTTTATTTTAACAAAAAAACAATGGATATTGCAATTGCACATGCAGTTGTCCAATTATTTCTTATGCCACTATTTTGTATCATGTCAACACCGAAGTATTAACAAAATTTTACAGTAGAACATGCAGGCACAGAATAGGCACTAGATCTCGACTTCGCCAGACATGTCAAACAACACAACCACGGGTCCACTCATGGGTGCATGACCTGAACACCGCAAAGCGCCAAAAAAAAAATAGCTCCAATTGTCGACATAGGACCCCAACCCTGCAAAGCCGAAGTAAACAAAAGAAAACAACAAGCCCCAAACCAGCGAGAAAGCACGAACATGCCCAACTGCAACCCTAGGGCCCCAAACTCGTAAACTTGAGTCAAACAACAACAACCAACAACCGACAAACCAATGAACAAGCAACAACCACTGAACCAAAAAACACCATATGTATCTCCAACTATTACCAAACTGCAGCCGAAGCACAGAGGGAACCAGAAACATATGACGAGCATGTCAGTGGAAATAAGAAAACATTCTTACTTGCAAACTGCAAACACTGAACAACAAAGAAGGAATATAAAATGAAATTATGGCATTGAAACTTACTCCGAAATGATAAATGATAGAAGCGCAGGTCGAATTGTGGGTGCAACACCTGGACCCCGCAAAGTATAAAAAAAAAACAGATCCAATTGCGAATGCATGACCCCAACCCTGCAAAGTTGAAGTAAACAAAAGCAATCAACAAGGACCAACAGGTCCAACCGCAAGCGCAAGTACCCAACCTTGCAAAGTTGAACCAAACAACAACAAGCAGCAACAGACGAACCAACGAAGAAGAAGCACCCATCGAACTAGTAAACAATATATGTAGCTTCAATGATGACGAAATTGCATTTCAAGCCTAGAAGAAGTATGAAACATACAATGCCTATTCAATTGGCGGTGGAAAACAATATTGTCCAAATTCACTGCAACATTGTATGGAAAATTTCGAGGAAAAATGTACTCCGAGAAGCCTATTTAGGAAAACATTTAAGGCTGTCAGGTTGTCTAAGGGCCTCGCGGTATGAAAACATTTATGTTGCCAGACATGTTTCAGGACCTCGTGCTATGTAAACATTTAAGCCGTCAGGCCTATTCAAGCACCTCAAAAAAAGTGTCAATGATCTAAACCTTCGGTATGCAAACATTTCAATACAAATACAAATGACTAATAATAATAAAAATAAAATGATAATAATAATAATAGTAAAATGACATATTAATATGCAATCACTATAGTCCCTTTACGCATTCAGAAGGGACCAATAATAAAAAAAAACATTAAAAAATGACATCTATGCTCAGAGTTTTCGGTTTGTAAACATTTAAGTAAAAATGTATTAAAAGTTAAAGAGGAGTGTCTAAACTCAAAACTTTGGATATCTACACATTTACAACATTGGGAACAACAAAGCTGACAATAAGACCTCGAATATATTCTCCAATGAAACGATGACATATAAGTTTTTTTTTATACAAAAAATAATATTTTTACTTCTATAGTACGAACAATACAGATGATGCGAAAATTAATAGTCAAAGAACATATTAATATGAAATCAACGAATTATAGATCGCTATAATCGACCTGCACCTTTAGCAGAGACTAATAAAAATGAGCTAATTGCAAAATTAAAAATGAGTGACCGACCCTTTATGCCTACGTTGCTGATCATATGAGCGTTTGTTGCCGAGCGTTAAGTTCTTATAAGACATGTGCGCATTATCAATACCAGAGGTCATTTCAGTCCATGAGTGAACACATAAAATAAAGAAATGGTGAGAAAGTGAAAATATCCCTACACAATCTTGCCCTTAATCAAATATTAATATAAGGAAAAATGATCTAATTGGGCAATAAAAATGAGTGACCCACGCTTTATGCCTATGTTGCCGAGCATTCAGTTTCTACAAGGCGTGTGCGCATTACCGGTGACACAATGTGCATTTCAGTCCGTGAGTGAAGACATAAAATAAACAAATTGTGAGAAAGTTAAAATATCCCTACACAATCTTGCGAAGATATCCCTTCTTAGAGAGGCCTTTGTTGTCGGCCACCGAGACCCTGAAATCTAGTCCTATCCCGCCCTTCGAGAATATTCCTGTGTCATCACGATCTAGTGACGGCCTTTGAGGAGCCGACCATGAACCCGCCTCTCACCAACAACGTAATCCGCCTTGCGTGGAAGAAAGGGGATCTAGGCTCTTATGCCCTCTCTAGATACATGGAAGTATTCAAAGATCATAGACACGTCAACTATCATCAAATACCAAGTTGAGGAGAAATTCAGGTTTAAACGTTTTTTTATCAAATTATGTATAAATTGTAAATAAGTGGGGTTTAGTATCCAAGGAATATTAAATTCAATGGTTTTGATAACTTAGTCTTTTACATCACCAATCAAATAATGATGAAAGTTTAAATAAGTAAGCTTAAATAAATGACTTCATATGTAAATGATATAAATATGTTTATACATAATCTTAGTGTAGTGTATCTTTGATTTGAACAATCACACATAAGATATCTAAGAATTAGATAGAAAATCCTCTTTACTTAATTATATCAAAATACTTTCAAGGTAGGGCAACACCGTAGAATGATCCTCTTATAGAACAAATCTATTCTTTGTCACTTACCTCTTGAGGTAGGGTGACCTTTCAATGAGCTAAGCTCCAAACAAAATATACTTCAACACATTCTCCATAAGGAGGATTACATCCTTATTTATAGCTAAGTAGAAAACCCTAATCATAACCCCATGTTAAGTACCTAGTAGACCTTCTTTAATGAGGCCACCTTACATTTATTCTATATTAATTGCCATAATATGCCTTATTTTATTTAACAATAACAAACATAGTGGACTTATTCAACCTTACATTGAATGAACTCCACTATTATTATTACTCTAATGGGCCCTTCGAACTCCCATTACACTCGTAGGGAGGAACTAAACACTACAACCCCATAAGAAAAACATTTCCCTCAACACTTGTAGTGAGGAGGTACAACCATAAACCTGGGTCCCATGTGTGGGTGTTGATTGCAATGTTGAATTAGTCTAGAGAACTAGGGTCCCATGTATAAGGGTTGGTCACAACGCAAAAATAGTCCAAGTAGTTCATCCATAAATCTGGGTCACATGTCCAAGTGCTCATGCTAAATCCCAACAATTTACACTTGAGCTTAATGAATGGTTGAGTACTTCACTCCAAAGGCCCAACAAAATAAATAGAACCCTTCGTGTTCAAAATATATCCATATAGCCACAAAAGGTTGGTTGTGGATCTACAAGGAACATTATCACTAGAGAATACGACAACTGCAAAACTGTTAGTCATAATCGGCTCTTGACTTCCCTCAATGATGTTCACTATAGGTGGAGGAGTATGGTCATCAAAGATGTAATACCCATGTTTCCCCCAGTATGTAAATATATGTCAATTATCACCATGAGTCATGGCTAATATGTTTAATGTTTGGACCATGATGAACAATCAAAATGATAAAAATAAATTGTTGGTGGGAGGAGCACTTACACAGAAATGATTCCATGAGAGGGAAATGGTGAGGAAATTTCCTTTCCAGTTTAATATTCAAGAAAAGAAAAACCCTCATTTCCTTCATTTCCCTTGAAAATAGTAATTTCAAGGGAAATTACTATTTTTTGTTGATGAATGAGAGTAGCCCTCATTTGTTTACCTCTATTATTGAGTAAGATTTTTCCCTTATGGCATCATTTTTGGCTCAAGGGTGGCCATCTGCAAGGATAGACAAAGACAATTATGCCTATGGTTGGGTGGAAAGATATTCACCCATCAACAATTGCCAATCAATCTGAAAATCTCAGATAAGTATTTCTATGTTTAATTCCTACAAATATTAAGTTTAGTAATATTACAAATGTAATCTAAGTGTTGTGAATTCGATCTCCTATTAAATGATAGCTTGAGGAATTTATCTGTCCAGGAGAGTGTTCCAGTTGAAAAGTATAGTGTTGATAACTTTACTTGTTGACTGCACCTTCATTAAATTGATATCAAAATGCTATAATAGGTTCGCTGTCATATCTGTGCCACTTAGGATTTTCTCGCTAAGCACTCTCAACTCACATGCAAGATAATAAGAATCCAAGTGTTAGCAGTGAAGACTAAGCCAATATTGTCTTCATAGAACAACCTCTGAATAAGGAATTATAGTTGTTGATAGAAACCTAAAGATAGATCAGATGGCCTTGGCCACTCTACTAACCTAGGAAAATTTGCTAAGCACGAGAGTTAGTGAGTATTTTAGACCTCTGTTTGGCCTTAGAGGGATAGGCCAAAACATTAATAAGATGAAATTTTTTTAAGAATAAATATTAAGAAAAGAATGAGAAATAAATCTACAATTTCCTAATTGAAATAAATATACAAAATGTCATGAATTTTATTTGGGAATTCATAAACATTTATATTAAATTGTGTCTTGAAACTATGACAAATCTGTCATGTCCATATTGTTTACAAGAAAAATTATATTTTTATGGAGTAGCTATGATGCGTGTTACATTTCCTACAATTCAGGGAAGAATCCCTTAATTTGTGGTGGGCAGTAAGCTCTCATAGAAATTTAGAGTTTATTGTGAGGGATTTTTTTATCTAAAGCTAAAACTCCCTTAAGTTTTGGTGGGAGGTAAAACAAAGTAAAAGAACACAATTACTCCTTTACACCATGAGGATGGAGAGTTTATAAATATGATTTTAACTTTTAGAATGGAGA
>SNQJ01S0001912.1:43608-58808 GCA_010110895.2 Picea sitchensis | reverse complement strand
CCTTGGTCATAACGACTACGAAGCCTTTGTCGGCCTCCCCCCCTTTGGGGTCTTTCCCCTCTATTGTTCCCTACTTAGAGCCTTCTCGCTCTCCCCTCCCAAAGGGCTCCTGCCGTTCCCCGAAAAGGATTGATGCTCTGTCATTGCTCGCTTTTCTTGGGGTATTGGGTCAATTTCTAACAATGAGAATGAGGCCTATGACCTTTTTGCAAGGATAAGTTTGGCTAGATCCCTCAGGATATCCAAGTCATTGACCTTTGGTGATTCCATGTTGATTATAAAGGCCATTATTAAGAACACAATTATCAGGGACAATGTCCTCTTCGACACTTTGTTTCGCTCAATTTCCCTCCTCAAGGACTTTGACTATTTCTCATTATTTCATGTCAAACATGATCTAAAAAATGATGCCCACATATTGGCCAAAGAGGGATCACAACTCAACAAAGGTCATTACAATTTAAATGGAAATTATAGGTGGCATCACATCCCTTAATGTATTCATGGTTGGATTAATAAATTTGAGCTCCATTAGGATGCACTCCTCTTTAGTTGGTTGCAACTCGCACAAGTTTTTGTGTCTGATGTCAATGTTTTCATTCAATGTAACACATGCGAAGGCATCATTCTTGGCATTTTAGTCAGCATTTTTGATCTTCTCTGATGGTGGAGCGAGTTGGTGCTGGGCAATGGAGTTTATCTCTCAGTCTATGGTGTTTCTCTATGGGAATAAGGCCCCTTCGGGTGGTGGTTTGCTTGGTTTTGGTCTCTCGTCCAGGGGTTTCCTGGTCTCTGGGTTCCTTCTTCCTTCCCCTTCTCTACTTTACTTTGATATCTCAATTTATATCCCTGAAGTTTCATATTTTATTGTGACTCTTGATGATGGGTTATGTTCTAGAAATTATGACTTCACTTTAGGGTTTACTAAAAGGTTTTTAAAATTTGATCAGAGGTTACCTGTTCTTCTCCTTGTTTCTGGAATTGATTGTGAAGTCGGGGGGTGGAATGGTGTTTCAAAATATGTTTTGTGGCACCCTGTGTGGTTGTCTGTTGTTGAACCTCTTAGTGTCTTTTTCGAAGTCATCTATGGCACTTAGGCCTATTATGGAGCGAACCACATTTTCAATCTGTTTTCTGGGTTTTATCAGTGTTTAGTTTCCATTCCATCCCTAGTCTCTTCCCTGGGGTCATCCGATAAGCAACAAGGGTGTGGTTCATGGTCAATTTTATCATCCTTTGCCCTCAAATGCAATTAAGATAAGAGGGGTTTATGTTGCCTATTTTTTAACCTTGTGTTTGTTGTAACCGGGAGCGTTAATATCAATGAAAATTGGGCTACCTTTGATCATCATAATACAGACAAGGATCTGGGTAGTATTCTTCGTCCTCCAACCACTCTCTATTTCAAATAGGTTCATAGTTTACTGCAAAGACCCTTCATCAATTTTAGAAATTCTAGTTCTGTTGACATCGCTATTTCCGGTTTTAGAGGTTATTTTGGACAGTCTGTAACTTTGTTTGAGAAGCACATTGATATCAATATGAATCCATCCTGGAGTGAGATTAGGTACATATTACCCAAACATGAAGAATTAATTGCAGGTGATAATATGGATTTTCGACAGGTTTCTAGTAAGGTAGAAACTTTGGATCAAATTATGGTTTCTCTCCTTCAAAGAATTGAAATATTGGAACAAGAATGTTGTTAGTGTCTCCTCGACAATCTCAATATGCATCAATCAACCAAGCCTTTGAGAGTGAAGTTCAAGGAGCTCATGAGGTAGAGCCTATGAAAGTTGAAGGAAATGCACCAGATCATGAARAAATTCAGGAAGTACCTAACCAAGACTCCGCCCTCCGCTAAATGTTGTGTAAATGTCTTTTTTTGTTARGACACTTTGTCAAAATTTATAACARTCACAACAATCAAATATATGTTGTGTTTATTGATATGTACTTAAGTATGATAGAAGCAGTGGAGTCTTTAGGACTTGACTTGAGCCAAAAATTTGGTATTTATTGATATGTACTTAAGTATGACAAAAATAGTGGACTCTTTAGGACTCGAGCCAAAATTTTGATGTTTATTAATATGTACTTAAGTATGACATAAACAATGGACTCTTTAGGACTTYAACCAAAATTTTGTAAAACTTTTTGATTATTGATTCGCTTCGACACAACCCAATTATATATAAAAATATCACTTCATATATATTTAACTTATTCTACCATTAATTAATTATGAAAAAAAAAACCAATTTAATTTAATTTAGAGTCTTAAAAATTATTGCTTCCAAGTTAATGCCTCTTTGCGTGTGATAATGTATTCTTTCTTGGAAAGCACTAAAAGATACGAGATGAAATGCTACTTTCCTTAACAACCTATTTTTTTTTTATGAAGTGTACATTGAAAAACATATCATCACTTCCGTTCATTCTCAAATGAAACAATTTACGAGTATTATCTTATGCCTTTATTTCCATTATATCTACTTTTCAATATAATTTTTTAACCATCTTTACTTTATCCTTACTTTATTGAGAAATAATTATTAGTTATATTAAATAAATTATATATACAAACAACTAAGTTATACTTAATCATTATAAAATTGATTGCTGGTATGCCTTTTGATTTATCGTGCATGATACCATTGAATGCCATATTATGTTTTTGTTTTCGTCTCTTCTCTAATATCTACTTTTCAACATCTTCTATTATATGTGCTTTTCAACCTAGTTGTCTTTCATTTTATTAAAGTATAGTTGTTTAGCATAATGATGACACAAGTTGTGGTTTCATGATCTTTTCAGGGTCTTAAAGTTGCAGTGAACACTTTTATCTCACACATTCTTTTTGTTGATGATGTATTTATATTGGGAGCTGAGAAATTAGAGTATTGAATGACTTTAAAATTCATCCTTTCCAAGTTCTGTGATGCTACGGGGATGGCTATAAATTGCCACAAATCTTTCTTTCTTGTACAAAATGTCGATCAGACTTTTAAGCAGAGCTTGACTTCAGTTTTTAATATCAAGATTGAAAATCTTGATCAAGGTATGAAATATCTTGGCTTTTTCCTTAAGCCAAACAATTACAGGGTGAATGAGTGGATGTGGCTGCTCCAGAAGATTGAAAAGAGGATAGGGAAGTGGACTTTCAGATGGCTATCTCTCGGAGGTAGACTAACCTTAACCAACTCAGTACTACAGAGCATTTCAGTTTATTGGCTCAGCCTTGTCAAATTACCATCATCTGTGATACACTGAATTCAACTTATGCTCACAAAATTCATCTAGAAAGGAGGTAAGAAATGTATTGGTTTTCATCTTACTAAATGGAAAAATCTTTCCAAGCCAAAATTGTTTGGAGGTTGGGGAATAAAACACCTCTCTTGGTAATCATTGGCTGCCAAATCCTGCTGGAGAGGATTATTTGGTACTGGACTTTGGAACACTGTATTATGCAAAAAATATCTTAAGGGCATAGATCTTACCTCCTGGTTGCGTAGAGTTGTACATAATACTCAAGGTACTTCCATCATTTGGAAAAACTTTATGCTTTCACTTCCGATCATCAAAAGATGGTTGGCTTGTGAGATTGGATCTGGGAATCGTGTTGTCTTAGGTCATGATCCTTTTATTGGCTGCAATGAACATTATAAACTTTCACCTCCTCTCCTCCAAATTTTAAACAGCTCATGGATCTACTCTTTATCTCAAGCAACCCTTCCTAGTGATTCGAGACTTACACAACATTGGATTGAGTCTAATAAGATTGGATTAAAAGAGGAATTCAAATCCGAATGGGACAACTATGTTTCTACTTTATGGAACAGTGGCATCAACCTCACAAATGAAAATGACAAATTGGTTTGGTCCTGGAATAGGTCCTCAGGTATAGTCATTGCTAAACTAGCTTATCAATCCATTTTATTTTCTAATAATATGGAAGAGAAGAAATGGTGGTACAAATCTATTTGGGGTGTGAACATTCCAATAAAATTGGTCTGTTTTATGTGGATGTGCCTTAAACAGTGCATACTTACATGAGTGAATTACCAAAAGAGAGGAGGCATTGAACCTTCGGTCTACAATATCTTCTTAAAAAATGAAGCATCCACTGTACATCTATTTGTAGACTGCCCCAAAACACAAAACATTTGGACTCAAGTGAAAAAATCACCGAAGATTGAAAGTGATTGGAGGTATCCCAATATAGAGGAAAATTTGAAGCATTGGTTCTTTCAATTTCCAAAACTAAGACACATACCTTTCTTGGTTTTGTGGGGCATCTGGAAATTCAGAAACAAAATTTTGTTTGAGAACTGGAATAGATTGGATCCTGGGATAACCATCAAAATTATTCTTTCTCTAAAAGATTTTTCAGTCAATGAAGATGAAGATATATTGGATTTATTACTAAATCCAATATATTTTGATGATAATCCTATCGGATTTTTTGATGGTGCAGCTGCAGATAATATCTGTGGGATTGGGATTTATCTAAAATTTTCAAGTAAGCACATAGTCAAAGTATACTTCGTTGGAGGCACGGGTAACAATACGGAAGCGAAATTAATGGGTCTTTGGGGAATCCTTTTTCTCGGGAATCCTTTTTCTCTCGTCCTATCTTTCTATTAAAATTTTGATGGTTGTAGGTGACTCAAAGGTCACTATTGATTGGATAAATGACAAAGCCAACTTAAATCTAATTTATCTCAACAACTGGAAAGACAAAATTAGAAGCCTAAAGACTGGGTTTGAGACTATCAAATTCATGCACATTCATAGACAATTCAACAAAGTAGTAGACAACCTTTCAAAAAAGGCACTCAAAGTCAACATAGGATGGCTTTATTATGAAGAAATGCTTGATGAAACTACTGTTAGTGCTGGGAAAATACACATTCTCTAGGTTGGAATCTACAAGAAGTACCTTTTTGTAAATCTTGTATATGGACCACTTTTGACATTATAAACAACACTACAGTGTATAATGTGCAAGAAGGAAAGACAATATGATATTTTTGATCGATATTTCCTACATAAATATGTAACTAAAAGTTTCATTTGATTCTAATAGAATAACAATGAAACTTTTTTTTTCGCGTGAATTTTTTTTATTATATATAAATTATTAAAAAAAAGTCATATATACAACATAAAATCAAATTTATTTAAAAAAGTACATAACACAAAAAGATAAATTTTGGATTCAGTTAAGTAGTTCATCTTATTAAGAAATTGTAAATTCATATCATTATTTTATTTTATTTTGTTCTCACTCCCTTTGCGTGACACACAAGGTAAGCCGATATTTCGAACAAATGACTCTACATAACTGAGTGTCTTAACAATACACTCCATAACTGAATGCCCTACACTTTGCCTGCCATTAAGATATTATTTTTTTTGTTTGCTAGTTTGTCCGTGACCTGCGGGATTACCTTGTGGCTTGAGAAACTGCGACTCAGAGGCATCTAAGCCATCAAAATCCCCTGGGGATCGCACCCGGCTTGAGCCACACCAACCCTTAACCTGGCTGGATTTTTTGTCCCCGCAAGTTTCGAACCAATGACTTTAACATCACAAAGTGCCTTAACAACACACTCCGTTACCAACTGTCCTACACCTCGAAAACGCCACTAAAATATTATTAACTAATATTAAATTTATTAATATTTATTATAATTGTATATTATTTTTTTAAATAGTAAAATTTATGATAATTTAATTGTTAAATGATAATGAGATAAGTTATCATTAGATGCTATTTGCTAATAGAAAATCACACTACTTGAAAAAAAAAAATAGTAGATACCTTTAATTTTGAATAGTTAACTTATTTAATTACATTAAAAAAGCAATTCTTAACTAATTATGTAATACTCTTATTCTTATACTTATGACTATCTAAATTTAAAAAAAAAATTGATTCCAATTTAATATATATTGAAAGTATTATTGCATTTTGAAAATTCCATACACGTGAAATCATTGAGAGCATACCATCGACCTTTGGTTTGTGTGGGCTCGTTATATTAAATGGATGACGTATACATTCTACTTTCCCTTCAATTTTAAAACCACACCAACATAATATCTTATTGATGTCTACAATGGAGGCTCGCTAAGTTTGGTAATGTAGAGTTTCGTAACCATAAAAACTTGCTTTGGCCACCATGTGTAAGGTATTGCCATGTATCACGCTTCATATATATATATATATATATGTGGGGTCATATCGCTTTTACATGAAGGTATCTGTATCATATTAAATTTAATAACTTTAGCATATTTCCAAAGTTAGAAAAAGGGAATGTTGAAAAAATCGAGTAGAATATGTTTTTTTTATCATTATATATAGTGATAAAATAAATGATGTAATAAAAATAAAATGGAGAAGTGAATGGAGTAATAATTTTTTACAAGTATATAGTAGCAAAAAGATGTTATATGTGTATATTTTTAATTTTAGATATTATCTAGAGTTATTTGTTACTCATATATCTAATCATAATTTGTTATTAAAATGAAATAAAACAAAATACAACTTCTATAATTAAATGAGCACAAAAATAGTTGAAACACAATTTCAAGAGGGGAGGAGGTTCACAAAGTCACAAAAGAGAGCAGTTTCCTTAGAACATCATAGTTGATATCTTTTCCAAATCAAGGAGAGAACTAGTAGAGAGAAATTGGAGCTCAAACTTTGGTAGAAAAGGCACCATACAAAAGGATTCACCACTAACTCCATGAGTCAATCATTCCTAGGTTTTTTGTAAATCTTATTTTGTACTACACTCGATCTTCTTCCTATATCTACGGATGTAATGGCCATGAATATTGTAAAATCTTAGGAATACTGAAATAATTTAGTAGTTATGCCCCCTTTTCTTATTTATTTTGGTACTTCTTATGCAAATTCATAAAATCATTTTGTGGCTCCATCCCTTTGTAGAATCATATTTGCATTTCTAAGAAAGATTGCAACATATTGGTATTTATTGTGTTTAAGATGTTGATTAGTCCAACCCTAGAGGTAATAAATGAGATTATTATATCATTCTAAGCTTCACACATGGCCATTTTACCTTCTTTAATTTATTTTAAACTATTGGAATATCCTTTAAAGGCCCTAGTACAATGTCCCCTTCTTATATTCGTGAGTGAATGGGCTTCCACCCCCTCTAGAGCTCACAAATAGGTTCTATTATAGATCTTTCAATGGTTGAGAATGCCATCTTCTCAAGCTGTAGAAATATATATGCTTTCTTTAAACATCTTCTACATGATCCACCATTTGAAACGATTTTTATGTCTCGTAGTTATGGAGAAATATGTTTCAATGGATAAGGAATTTGCATGGTAGGTTCTAGATTTGATTGATCTTATGGGTATTAGGTAAATAGTCACTAAATGTTTCTATCATACATACACATAGGCCATATAATGCATTGGGTATTATTACTTAGGAAGGAAATCCCGCTTGTTATACACTAATGACTCTCTCTCTATGGTCGACTTATGTACGCCAATGAAGCAAGGATGGATTGATTCTCTCTCTCTCTCTCTATGCATGTGCATATCTAAAGAAATGATTCTCTTTCATGCCCATCGCTCCCTTCTATATCGATCGGTTTGGCCCCCATAACTTTCATAGGAAAAATACGTATGGTATGGGAGCAATGAGAGTCCTTTTTGATGGATGTATGTCTATTTATAGAAGCTTGGGTTTGGAACCCTATTCCTATTACACGTGAGAGATCCTTATACAATACATGTCAAGGAGCTTATATATCACTAGGATTTATCGAATTGAGAAAAGGAATAGGCCATGATAAATCTTCAGAGTATATACAATGGCTCGTACCAACGACTAAGCAACAAATCCATTAAAACCTATATGCCATGTGCCAATGGAAGAGTCCCATGTCTATCCATCTGGACATGGAATGTGCCACTAAAATTATGCATGTCATCATCAAAGATATACATTCCATTTAATTTTTTTTATAGAATCCACAATTTTTCATAGAAGTTGTAATGTGTCGATATAAAAGAGGGAAAGGTGGCTATGCAACTATAGAAATAAGTCCCTTATACCATCTTAGGTCAGGTGAGTAGGGATTTTTATTTTGTTGATATCAACATGGAATTAGGATGAAGAAAGCAGTTATGGGTGCCCTAAGGATTGTTTTGATCTTGGATGTGGTGTTGTTTCTTGGAATTGTATCCAACATTGATAGTCACAAGACTTTGAGATCATCCAAGTTTCTTTCTCACATGAAATCCTTCTCGAGATGGAGTTTAGACAGTTAGGATTCTCCTATTGCTAATGTTTTGAAGTATCTCAATTGGGTGGAGGCTGAGAGAGTTTCAGTTTCTCTCTAGAAATTGATTCCATTGCTAGCTAGAGTGCACAGGACTGACAATGCCATGATAATAAATGTAGATAACACATTTTCTACAATTTGAGTAATGGAGATGTGTTTTTCTTGAGATTTTTGTTTTTTGGTGTGTTAGGGACCTAACCCCTCATGTAGATATAATAATATATTTTCCATGCAATAAAGGCCCACATTAGTTAATAAGTCCTAAATATATTCTATGTAATAAAGGATGATATTAGTTAGTAAGGCCTATTTAATAAATGTGAACAAATCAATGTAAGAAGACCTACTAGAAGCTTCCGCTTCTAGAAAGATCTTCCTCTAGAATGTTCTTTAGAAGATAGAATTAGTATAAATAAGAGTAGGAGGCATGAGAAAACTTGTCTTGAGAATGATTGTAATAGAGCTATGCTCTGCTGGAGCTTTCCCCCTTGAAGAGGAAAGTGAACATTTCTTTCTTTGAATAAAGGGATTATTTATGGTGTTTCTCTTCTGATATTTTGTTGTTCCATTGATATCTGTTGAATATTTCAACTTCTGCATATTATATTACATCTGGTACATTACAAGTGGTATCAGAGCACTTTCCTTGACAATAATTGTGGGTTCATTTTTTTCTAGGGTAGAGACGTCTTCCAACATCTTAAAACTACAATGATATGTTGTTCAACGCATAAATCCGTGGTTGGGGATGCATACACACATGAAATACAAGAGGTTTTTAAGCTCACACTGTTGGACACCCTTGTAACCCTTGTTGGTACCCCTTCGAGTGGTAGTGCATTAGACAACACTTGTCTACATACTAGCTTAGGTATCATGAAACCCGCTATAGATCAACCGATTGACCACTTGACTGCTATAAAGCCACCGAGAACAACACTCAGGAAGATACTCTTTAGTGCCTAGGTAATCGGGTAGTATGACTAAGGGTACAGTCTATCCTCCTGATTTGGTGTCTTGATAAATTGGGCCGAGTACTATTGTTTGATCCCACACATATATCATAGAGCTATAGCACAGGGAAAACCCTTTTCTGTAGGAACCCTGAAAAACCCTAACCCTTGGGACAAAAATAGAACAAATAAGGAACATAAAGATCTATTGTTGTGCAACCTTGTCTGCTGCATTTTGGTTGAGAAATCACTACACATTTCTCGCTATTAATAATTTGGGAATTTTTCCACTACAATATTTTTCAGATCAGAGTATAACTCCACAAGAAAAAAAACAATTATGGGGCCTTCTTGCACCCTTATTTGAGATCTATCCCCTTGGATTCCTCTTTTCATACCGATCGTTGTGATACCTATCATTTTTACCTTTTTTTTTCACCTCGTGGACCCATACCCTTCCTAACACCCTTATCCTCCACTTATCCCATTGGTCTCCTCTCGTTGCCCTGACCATAGTGGTATATATCACTTGTCTACATTTTTTTCCATGGACGCACCCGTCATACCCTCATGGATGCCACCCACCAAGAAGAAACCAATTAGAAACTGAGTACTGACCTTACTTCCCTTCAGGCCCAAGTAAATAAGGTCTTTCCATCCATTCATGCAAAAATGAACCTTATCCAAGAACAATTCGGTAGCTAAATTGCTGAAGTCCATTCCATTCTACACCAATTCATGAACAAATTTTAGGGTCATTCCTCCTCTGACCCACCTCTCTATATTGAAGGTGTTGACTCCAACTAGCCTCTACACTCTCATTCCAACTCCCTACCTCGTGAACCCTGTCTACCCAGAGTCGAGGTAAAAAAAATTGATAGCTCAGATCCACAAGCTTGGGTTACTTAGATGGAACACTATTTCTCCCTGCATGGTATCACTGATGAGTTAACGAAGATTTGTTATGTAATTCTCTATTTGGATCCAGAATGATGGAAATGGTGGAAATGACATTGAAATTTATGCCAAGGGTATGTTTATTGGCCACAATTTGTTGCAGAGTTGTATGAACACTTTGACACAAACATCTTCCATTTAGGACGTTTGACCAAGTTGAAACATTCTGGAATAGTGGAATATTTTATTGTTTCCTTTGAGAACTTGGATTTACGCATGGAGGGCATGAAAAATTCTTTCTTCTAGGAATTCTTTATCAATGGCCTTAAGGATGAAATCTGAGCCCATGTCATCATGGCTCGCCCCCAGACTTGGTTGGAAGAAACTAAACATTCCAAGAATCTACAACACGTCATCTTGGCCCAGAGCAGAAAATCCACTTTTCTTCCTCACCCAAAACCAACCACCCCTACTCCTCAAGCCCCTCTTCTCAATGTCCAAAAATTAACACGAGAAGAAATGGTTGAATGCCAACTCAAGGGTCTTTTCTAAAATTGTGATGATAAATACTTTCCTAGGCACAAGTGTAAAGAACGAAAACTTTTTATGGACATTTCAGAGGATGTTTTTGATGAAGAGGTTGAGGTTTCACCTGAAGCAGAGATACCCCCAAAAAATGATCCTACATCTCCCTTTGATCTTCCTAAAGTTGAACCACTAATTTCACTGAATGCTCTTACTGTTTTTTCTTCTCCCCAAACCCTCAAATTGATTGGTTACGTTAAGAACATGAAAGTCATCATCCTAGTTGATAGTGGCAACACTCATAATTTCATTCATCATCGCCTTTCTCAAGAAGTCAATTGCTATATTCGTGTTAACAATTTTCAAATCATGATTTCCAATGGTGGTTCCATGAAATGTGGGGGGCGTTGTGAAAATGTGCACTTATAAATTGGTCAGTATAATCTGAAATATCACATGTTTTCTGTTAACATAGGTGGTTGTGACATTGTTATTTGTGATTGGTGTTGAATGGATATGCACTCTTGGCACCATCACCATAGATTTTAAGGAATTAACCATTAAATTCCAACATGAAGGACAAAAATATAAATTCCAAGGCATTACAACAGGGTCTTAGCAGAACATCAATCCCCATCGCATGGAAAAGTTACTCAAAAAAGGTCATTCTAGCATCATTTCCCAACTCCACTCCATTCAAGAAGTTGATACACCCCCGGTACACCCCAACCTTCAAAGCGATCCTTTCATGCCATCCCACTATTTTACAAACTCCCCAGGGCCTTCTCCCCTCCCACAAATACCATGACCATTCCATTCCTTTAATCCTGGGCAGTCCTCCTCCCAATGTTCGCCCTTATCATCATCCCTTTGCTTTAAAAAATGAAATTGGGAAAATTGTCCAAGAATTGTTAGAAGTGGGTGTTATTCATCCTAGTACCAGCCCCTATTCTTCCCCTGTTGTCATGGTCCTCAAGAAGGAAGGCGCTTGGAACATGTGTCCTTATTTTCATGCCCTTAACAAAATTATCATCAAGGACAAATTACCCATTCCTATCATATTTGACCTTATAGATGAACTCAATGGGGCTCAATAATTTACCAAACTTGACCTACGTTCAGGCTACCACCAGATACATATGAAAGAGGAAGACATCCCCAAGACTACATTTTTCTCTCATGAGGGCCACTATGAGTTCTTGGTCATGCCCTTCGGTCTTTGTAATGCCCCCTCCACTTTTCAAATCCTCATGAATCATGTCTTTCATCCTTTCCTCCGTCACTTTGTGTTAGTTTTCTTTGATGATATTCACATCTATAGTAAAACCTGGCCAACCCATTTCACCCATGTAGATCAATTTCTCCATCTCCTCTCAAGCACCAACTTTTTCTCAAGCAGTCTAAATGTACTTTTGGTGCCTATGAAGTTGAGCACCTGAGTCATATTATTGGAAAGGATGGTGTAAGTGTGGATCCCAAGAAAATTTAAGCTATGAAAAATTGGCCTCGCCCTAAAAATCTTAAAAGTATGCATGGTTTCTTGGGTTTAACATGCTATTATCACAAGTTTGTTCAGAATTATGGAAAAATTCCAATTCCTCTTACAACTCTTCTTAAAAATAATGCTTTCAGTTGGACTCCAGCAGCTAACCAATCCTTTAAATCCTTGAAATAAGTTATGTGAAATACTTATCCAGGTGGATATCGGTGGCCACCCACCTTTTCCGATTGGCTCAAAACAGTTTTCTGACAATTTTGCCAATTTACTATTTTTACTAGTTTTTAACTTCTGGGGCCATTTTGAGGGCCTAAATGAAGGTTTTTCGAGATCGAGCTTCTCAATCATACAAAACGGAATGATTGAGGCCCCAAAATGAATCTCCTCGACGATACCTTTCCAACGGGCTATCATACGCCTAAAATGGAGATCGTATGCAAAAGTTACGACCCCGAGAAGTTAATGCACTAACTTACCCAAAAGGGGCCCACATGACTTTTGGTGTTTTATCTCCTAGGGTTAGGTTTTTGGATGTCTAGGGTTTTGGAATTCCTATTTATTGTAAAAAGGCCTTCAGAGCCTCATTGTAATCATCTTCTTGCGAATGCGAGTAGCCGTCACATCTCTTCTCAGAGATAAGCCACCACCATTCTAGCGAGTCTTCACTCTGTATTTTTACAGTCTCTGTACATTTCTTTCATTAATAGAAATCATGTATTACTGTATATCTATGTTTATGGTTTCATCTTTGATACATTTCTGTTATATTATTGAATATTTTTGATATCTCTGTGCATTTATTTATTATATCTCCACTCTCATTTCATGCCGAAAATAATCCGGATCAGTGGTATAAGAGCAGGCTGTTCTTAATCGTTTTTTAGTGCATGTCCCCGATGAGGTTTGAGTATAGAAAGTTGGGTCTCGAGCTTGTCTCTCTTGAGGACAATCGCTCTCGCACACCCAAGAAACCCTCAATGGCGGAAGAAAAGAAAAATGACGGAGTAGACGATCCTATAAGTTTGTTGCTTGAGCAAGCTCTCACGCGACAGAGGGATGAAATGATGGAGAATTTTTCCCACATTCTTCAATGCCTCCTGATAGCATCAGGCGTATCTTCATCAAGCAAACACTTTGGAGGCACCTCACCTTTTAAGGTACAGGTCAATTTTGATATTCCTATATTTGAAAGTCATATAGATGCAGATGCCCTAGATAAATGGTTAAATCTGTTAGAAGGTTATTTCTCTGTTCATAATTTTTCCAATAGGCGAAAGATCATCTTCAAATCCCTTAAGGATCTCCCCCATGTCAAACATTGGTGGGAAACTTACTGGGAGTAGAGTTCTGTAGAGGATTTTGGAATATATGGGGCTGAGCCCACTTGGGATTTTTTTGTGGATGCAGTAAAAGAACAATATTACCCTGTTGGTAACTATGAGGACCAGTACATGAGATGGACCACACTGCGGAAAGAGAGGGGCCAAGCGGTTCCGAAGTTCACCAATACCTTCCATACCTTGTGCACCAAGTTGGGTATCAAAGAATTCGAGCGACATTTGGTTCTGAAATACTATGGGGCTCTACACAGATACATCCAAACTAAAATGGAGTTTCTGGACATCTCATCACTCGGTGCTACCTATCGATATGATGTTAAAATCAAGTAGAAATTCAGGCACCATAACAAACATGAGTTCGGGCCTGCAAATCTGAAATAATCAAAGTTTGACAAAGACATCCCTAACAAACAGTCTCCCAAAAACCAGTCGAAGCCATAGGAAAATAAGGGTCACGAGAAGACAAAGAAGGACACTGGAAAATGGTGTGATTTCCACAAAATCCCCTGACACAAAACCGATGAATGTCGCTAAAAAAATTCATTGGTGGCCGAGATCAAAGACAAGGAGATGAACCTTGATTCATAATCTGATTCTGAAAATACTGGTAAAGGATAGATCATTGACGCAGACCCCACTGCTATTGTCGCGACTGCAACAATTCAACTAGAAGAACCAACAGATCCTGAAGAGGGGGAACACCTTTTTCATTCACAGATGTGGGTGAAGGGGATCCTGCTACATTTTATTATTGATAGCGGAAGCCAGAAGAACCTCATCTTAGCAAAGGTCGTCAAACTATTGGGATTGTTGACAACACCACACCTGCAACCATACAACATTGGGTGGCTTCGCCAAGGACGAGATCTCCGTGTTAGCCAACAATGCTGATTTTCATATGACATCCAACCCTTCAAGGATGAGGTATTATGTGATGTTGCCCCACTGGATGTCTATGATGTTCTCTTGGGCCAACCATATATGTGGAACTGCCATGTTGTTTATGAGTCTCGACCTTGCAGTTTCATTGTTTCTCTGGGGGGTCATCTCTACAGAGTACCATAGGTAGTTCCGACTACTGTTCCACCTAAAAAGTGTTGCAAGGTAGTATCCCATACTGCAAAATTTAGCTTCTTCACAATCTGTTCAAAAGGAGAACAAAAGGACACTGCAACCACTACAACCTCACCCCAAGAACCTTCTATCCAACAGAAGTAGGTCGACAAGCCTATAACAAAGTGAAAAGATTCCTTCTTCACACTGTCCTCTCATGTATCTTGACTTGTTGAATAACCTCATCCTCAACAGGTTCATGACAAACTTCCACAAACAGAGCAACGCGACGTTTCCAGCAAGGCAAACAACTCACCAAGATGCAGATTCAGCAAATGCTTTTCCCTCTCTCCTGGGAACTCAATGCAATGGAGACCATTGCTTCCTAAAGAGGGAGGATTGATCCAGGTGGATGTCGGTGGCCACCCACCTTTTTCGACTGGCTCAAAACCGTTTTCTGACAATTTTGGCAATTTACTATTTTTAGTAGTTTTTAACTTTCGGGGCCATTTTGAGGGCCTAAATGAAGGTTTTTCAGGATCGAGATTCTCAATGATAGCCTATGGCATGTTTGATTCCAAAAAATGAATCT
>SNQJ01S0001912.1:0-20922 GCA_010110895.2 Picea sitchensis | reverse complement strand
AATAGGGTCATAAATAAATAATAACTAGTAGGTGGGACCCCTTGTGACTCCCTTAGTTCATAACAATCATAACATCATAACATAATCCATTAGTTAAGAAAACACACCCCTTGTGCTTCCCCTAAAACACATTCACTTTTGGCAATTTTAGCTCATGAAATTTGAAAATATTTGAAAATAATACTCATATATCCAAAATAAAACATGTTGTCCAAAATCCATGAAGTCCACTATCATAAAATAATAAATAACATAAAATTCAAAAGCCATATTTTCCAGTCTGTGATGCAACCCTTCCTTGGTTGCTGCTGTCACCTCTTGATTTCCCTGAATTTTCCTTGGGCTAGGCAAATCCTTTAGGATTTATCTCACTGATCACATGGGAACAATCATCCCTCAAATGCATTCATGAAGACACATATTTTTCAGATTCATTGGAGGGTGAGGAAGGGGCAGCAATAACTTTTCCTTTATCAAATGCCTAGTGGTCTTCAGTCTTCAATCTCTTGCTGGCGTGGGAGGAGCAAATAGAGTTAAGTTTGTCCAACCACGGTGTTGGGAAACTACCAGGTGAACAATCTCCTACCACCCATCATTTTCCAAGACTTCATGTTGTAAAGAGACATGAGGAGGCACAAGGATGCCGGGGGATTGAGGGGCTTGGAAGGGAGGCCTTTCAGGCCTCAGTTGGAATATTCCCTGCCCAATCCAATTAAAGAATCCAGCATGAAAGAATTGGCCAAGCTCTTATAAATCAACATCAAAATGTATAGAGAACCTAGGCCTTCTTGGGCCTCGGTTCTAGTTACCTATGCCTTTGTTTCCTCGACCATGGATACCCCGACTGAAAAAAAATCATCCTACATATGTTAACAATTAGAAAATAGTCTTTTAAATAACCATGCATGACAACTCCTTAAAAATACAAAACATATTTGGCTCAGAATGTATCAGGCTCATGCAATCTAATCCATACAAATTGTTCTAACATTAATCAATGAGCAGGGGGGTGAAACAGTGTTCCGGGAAATGTGAAGGGTTTGTATTGGGCGAAAACATGATATAATGAGAGAGGAGAAGAAATGGTCACTGCTCTATGATAACAACAATCAATTGTAAATCAACCAAGTAAAACCTCACCGCAATCCACTCAAGATACTATCACTTCATCCACTTAACACATAAATTCTCTTAGATGTAATCAATATGAGAATAAAGAGTGAATAAAATGAATATGGGATATGTGAGGGGGTTGTAATTAACAGAAAATGAGATAATGAGGGGGAAAAAAAACGTTTATTGTTCATGAGATTAATCAAGCAATCCATAACATATTTTGCATTAAGAAAAATATGTAGCAACCAACAATCAGATGACTGAGTAAAATTCCCATGTATTTGCTTAATTTCACTGTCCATTTACATCCCATAACCATTACAAAACATAAGTAATTCACACAATCTTTAAGAGGTTATGTTTCCTCTATTCGCACATTCTGCACTATATATCAGTCAACCACAATACTCATTCTCAATCTGTAATTATTAACATCCATCACTGCCATACATTTCCCAAATCCACATCTATAATTCAAAGTAGTATTTCCAGAGATAACAATGAAGTTACTATTTTGTGATAGAGCCAATCAAGATCTGTAATGATATTCATTCCCATATATATATAAGATAAAAATAATCAAAAACTCACATGCCACGCTTGAAAAGGCAATTGACTATACAACCAACAGTCATCATTTAGACACAGGCTATGCAGAAGTAAATTTCTGAAACCATGTAACCATGCCACTGTAAAAACAAAGATCTCAATGCGACTTAAAAGATGAGCCAAATATCCAACACGACTGTCATCAACAGTGATCAATTGCAATAAATAACACACTTGAAACTCAGTGGATATCACTGAGCATAAAACAAGTCATCCATACTACACACGGTGCACAACTGAGAGAATCCTAGTAATCACACACCAACATATGACCACGAAATAACTCAAAATATCATTCTGGGCTATTTATTAAGTCGCTTGTGAGTGACTAGGCCATGCATATTCAAACCTATTCTACCAATGAAAAAAGATGCAGTAGGAAGATCCAATCAAATAATTTACTTTGCAAAACATCATCTATAGGACGTGACATGTGTGAACAACACCAAACCCTTGTAACCAATGCTATCCATTATCCAAAACATCATAAGCACAAATACTAGTGATTGTACATTAACCAATAATTCACCACTATGGTAAGGAAAAAACAATCAACCGAACAAGCCGTGGTAACTGTGCATACACACACACCTAATTGAAAGAAGCAGAGGCCCTTCCATTGAAAGCAACTGATTTCTTTGACATCAGGCTGGTCATTGTGAACTTTTATAAGTCCAAATTGCAATGCAAAGCTCATGCTATTATCACAGAGGCAGTGACGAAAGGCTATACCAACACAACTGCTATATTACCAATGGGTGAGCTTACATTCGAAGTAATAGACCACAATAATCGGGAACAATTTAACAGGCTCGAAAGACTCCCTATGTGGTTCCTGTCTGGAGGGTTAAGGGTTTTCAAAGTAGCCATCATAGGAGGAAAGGCACCAACCATAGTGAAACTTCGAGGCTAAAGGCGTATGCACAAGGAGGACTATGACGCTTGTGAACGAGAGACAGTTCTTGATAGGGCCGAATAAGAAAACAAAGCTCTAGTTAAACCCAAGAATCACGAAGACAACTATCCAACCATGATTTTAAAAACCTTTTAACAAACGCGGTGGTAACAAAGAGCTACCACTCAGGAAGACCACCAACTCTGATGAACTCAAACAATTATAAGAAAAACCATCCATTTTCCATTCAAAACCAAAATTCCACACAGTTGCAGTACTCAGGACAAACATAAACCCATACAACTGAGCGAAAACAATTTCATAATCAGAGTGAAGTCAAGAATGGCAAAAAGAGACATACCTATTAATCTAAAACCTTAAGATGAGAGGTGGCCGAGCGGTTATTTAGTATTATATAATAATAGGCTTTAGAAACACTTTGTGGGTGAAATTACTTTGATGTTTTCAATCATCAACACAACGCATCCAAAATCCCCCAACGTATTAGATCCGAGAGCCTAAACACTAGTTCAACAGTTCATATCTAGATCCACTAGATTTGGGATATTTCAGTATAAATATGAAAATATTCCATTGCAATCTGATGAAAGACCTGGATGATATTTCCGATGACTAGGGTGTGTCTCTCAACACTGAAATCAACCCACTATTGGCTTCCTCTTGGAATCCATAATCCCACTGATTTGCTTGAACCCGTGTTTTCTCCTGAAAGCTCAAATGTCAAATCATAAACTGCATAATGAGGAATTAGGTCACTTTTCTCTTCATATACTCCTCCAAAACCCTAATTCTCTATTGAAATCTATTTTTAGCTCCATCACTTATGTGCCCCTCTATTTTTGGCTTAAATCACTTAAAGGGCGCTTTTACCCACTTTTCACTTAATGCCACTTTTGAATTATAAGGTTCTCTAGTGAAATGACATTAAATGACCTTGTTTTCCCCTATTCCTCCCTGGATATAGTCTGACAGGGGTGTTTAGAATACTCAACCCTCCTCTTTGGAGTTCCTACTCATAAATGGACATTACAATCCTCCCTTCCCGAGATTTCTTATCCTCAAGAAATACCAATCCATGTTGCTGCAAAATTTGCTCACTCTCCCAAGTAACATCCTCTACTAGAAGCCCTGTCCATATGACCAAACACTCCCTAATGACCTTGCTCCTCAACCTCTTCTCTAGGAACTCCAATACCTCCTTAGTAACAAACTCCAATTTCCCCTCCTCAGCCAAAGGTGGAAGCTTCTCTGAAGTTCTAATGAATTGTCCCACTACTTTCTTGAGACAAGAAACATGGAACACATTGTGAATCCGACTCCCCTTTGGTAGCCCTATCTTGTAGGCAACTTCACCTACCATGCGTATGATCCTGTAAGGCCCATAGAAACTGGGATTGAGATTCTATACCCCACTCTTCTTCAGAGATGACTTCCTATAAGGTTCTATCCTCATGAATACCAAACCCCCAACCTCGAAGCTACGCACTGTCTTGTGTCGGTATTCACTCACCTTCTATCGATTTTGTGTCATCTACAAATTCTCTTTCAGTACTTTGAGAATATCCTAACTCTTGACTATCCATTCTTTGGCTTTGGGATCATGGATATCTCCGAAAACCAAGTCAATCAAAGTGGGAGCATCATACCCATATAATGCTCGGAAGGGGGTCATGTCGATGGACATGTGCAAGGTGGTGTTGTAACAATTCTCCCCGAGATGTAGCCACCTTTCCCACGCTCTCTACTATTTTCTCACATAGTTCCTCAAATAAACCTCAACCCACTTGTTGACTATCTCTGTTTTCCCATCAGTCTGGGGGTGGTAACTGGTGCTCAGTGTCAACTCTATCCCCACCAATATGAATAACTCCCTCCAAAATGTGTTGATAAACCAACTTTACCTATCACTAACGATGTTATGTGGCAACCCATGAAGTTTTAAAACCTCTCTAAAGAATAAATGTGCAACCTATACTACGTTGTAATCTGTTAGAATGGCATAGAAATGCACAAACTTGGTCAATCTATCGACCACCACATAAATAAAATCCTTACCTTGAACCTTGGGTAGTACTGTAATGAAGTCAATGGATATGATCTCCCATTTCTACTCTGGAATGGGAAGTGGCCGAAGTAACCCTGATGGAAGAGTCTACTCTAAATTGTTCTACTGACAAGTCACACACTCACTGATATGTCTCATCACATCCTGTTTGAGACCCTTTCAAGAGAATATCTCTCTGACCTGCTTGTAGGTTTTGAAATAGGTTTTGAAAAACCCATGATGGCCTACTAGTGGAGAGTCGTGTACTGCAACCAAAATCTTCTTCTTGATACCTAATATTGGCACTAGGTAGAATCGGTCTTTGTAAAATATGACATTGTCGATGAATCTGTACCTTTCATCCTATACCTTCCCATCCAATACCTCACAACATGACTTGTTCTTGGAATATTCCACTAACAAGTGGGATTTCCAGTCTGCTGAAATCTCCATCAAGGAAAAATATGTTTGTCTCCTAGACAGTGCATCCGCCACAATGTTTTTTTTACCCTTGACATACTCTATGTCAAAATAAAATGCTTGGACCTTTGTCACCCACTTTTGCTGATGCTTGTTGAGATTATTATTCTCAAGGAAATACTTCAAACTATTATGGTCTGTCTTGCCCACAAATTTGTTGTCCACCAAGGACCATCTGAATTTGGTCAAGGAATGAATGATTGCAAGCATCTCCTTGTCATATATCGAATAAAACCTCTCAGGCTGACTAAGATTCCTTATCTCAAATACAATGGGGTGTCCCCCCTACATAAAAACTACTCTGATCCCCTCTCCAGATGCATCGCACTCTAGTACAAACGGTAGTGTGAAATACAACAATGCTAACACGGGACATGTGCCCATGACTTCCTTCATATGATCAAATTCCTTTTGTGACTCGTCTGTCTAGATGAAGGCCCCCTATTTGGTGAGGTCGGTGAGTTGTTCCCCCAACTGTGAAAAAACCTTCACAAACCTCCTGTAATAGATGCATAGCCCAAAGAAACTCCTCAACTCTGTCACGTTCTTGGGCGTTGGCTAATCTAAAATGGTCTTGATCTTATCTTGGTGTACCTGTACCCCCTGTGTGCTAATAATGTGGCTCAAGTATAATAGTTTTTTCATGCCAAACTCATACTTTGAATCCTTGGAATACAGTGAATATGACTCCATGATGCTAAATAACTCACCCAAATTCCTCAGATGCTCCTGCCATGTCTTGCTCTACATCAAAATCTCGTCGAAGAATACCAATACGAATTTCCTCAAGTGATCTCTAAATATATGGTTCATGCAAGAATGAAACGTGGCTGGTGCATTGGTTATCCCAAATGGCATAAATAGGAAATCAAAATGTCCATTGTGGCATCAAAATGCCTTCTTATCTATATCCTGCTCTCTAATGATGATATTATGATATCAAGAGCATAGGTCAATCTTAGATAAGAAAACTGCTCCATGCAGTTCATCCATCAACTTGTCAATGCATAGGATATGATATTAGTTTTTGATGGTTTTATTGTTCAAAGCGCGATAATATATACAGATCCTCATGGTACCATCCTTCTTCAGAACTAAGACAACTGAAGAAGTGAATGGGCTGCTATTGGGTTTGATGTGTTCCATCTCTAGCAATTCCTTGATTGATTTTTCTATCTCATCCTTGAACTTCCTAGGATGATGATAGGGTGTGATAATCATAGTCTTAGCATCCTCCTCCAACTCAATGGTGTGCTCAAACCCCCTGTCCGGTGGTCTCCCTGAAGGAATCTGACCAAACACCTATTGATGCCGACTCAACAAAGTCCTCATCTTTGTTTGATACTGTTGTTGGCCATCTGAATCCCTCCGAGTGGTGATTAAGCACTCTGTTTCATATGTTGCTTCCCCATGCATGAATATCCTCTCCATACTCGTCCTAAGGGTCTCCCTAAGGAATCAGACCAAAACACCACATTTAATTCAAAGTCCCTCATCTTGTTTGATACTCGTTGTTACACACCTAACTTCCCGAAAGTGGTGATTAAGCACTCTGTTTCATATGTTGCTTCCCCATGCATGAATATCCTCTCCATCCTCTTGGTTGAAACTATCCCGGGTGCTCCTATCAACATGCCCTCACTATAATTCTTCCCTCATTGTCTCCTCAACCCCATTTCAAGTTTTGGTAGTTGGTGTTGATTTTCCCAAGGTGATCAACCATTGGTCTCCCAACACCACATCTGTTTTATATAGGTCAACTACATAAAATGTATCCACATGGTAGTTACCTAGCTTTATGTCCAATTCTGGGACTTTGTCTACACACTCCACCGTGTAGCCCTCTGTCCATCTTCTATTGCAACATCAAACCCCTCAAAATCCTCTTTTTGAAGTGCTCACCTCTATAATAATGCAACACCAATGAAGTTGTGGGTTGCCCCACTATCTCTTAGGGAGATTTCCTATTGTCCTTGGATAGTCCCTCTGATCCTGAGGGTGTCATACCTGAGAATACCAGAAAGGGTTTCTATGACTCCTCCCTTTGTTGGTTCCGATCTATTATCCTTCTTATGAGGCTGTGGCACTACCGATGGTTGGGACCCTACCAATGTCAGTGGTCTCCTTGGAGGCTTCTCCTCCACATGTGATGGATCCTCCTATGAGCTAATGTATCCAGTGTCCTATTCCTCCTCATCACTATCTGTTTCCACCTCAATGTAATGGGCCCATGGACATGTGGTAGGGGAACCAAGGGTCCTTGCATGTTAATCATATATTCTTCCTCATAATATCATGCCTCGTATCATTATCCAACTTCTCCTTACCCTTCCACTCTCTTTGGAATGGTTTCCTATCCCAGTCCTGTTGTGGCACAAAGGGTTTGGTAATTTTTTTGGTTTTCGACACTGAGTCTAATAGATCTCTAGTGCGTAGGATGGAATGTTGTACTGTGTGAGGTCTATAGGCCTTCACCTATCCTCTCAAGGGTTCTGTGAGACCCTCTGTAAAAAGCATGATCAATATAGGCTTTGAAATATCTATCACTTCCACAACTACCCTCTGAAACTCTGTGATGAATGCCTTTGGTGTGCCAATTTGTCTCAACTGGGGTAATCCATGAAATGGATATTTGGATCTCTGCTACCAAACCTTTCCATGATCCTCTCTGTGAAATCCTTGTATGAAGTGATGTGACTATTACCTAATGTCACTAGTCCATGATGCCACCACTTATGTGTCTCTCCCTGCAAATGCAGGGAAGAGAAACTGATGGACGTCTCAGTTTATGTCATCTGGTTGAGCTTGTAGTATGTGTATAGTTTCTGTGCCCAAGCTCTAGCAATGCATTTGGATGATCCATCGAAACAAGGTACAATGATTTTATGTACTTTTTAGATGAAGTATATGTTCTTCCCCTGTGGTTGTTGTTGCTTTCCTCCCCTTTAAGGATCTCTAGGACGGTTCCTAATTCCGAGCTCACAATACTCAAACAAGGTCATGTCTTTATGAAACTCCGGTTCCAACGATGAATACTCTCTCCTATACTCAAATATATCCTCTTCCTGTGTGGTCTGACTCTGTACTACTGGTTGTTGTACTGCTGCTGAAGGTTCCCTCTGAAATATAGGGACTATTGGTCGAGGGATTCTACTCAATGAAATGTATGTGTGAGTAGGTGAATGGGGTCTACTACCTGCCCCTGAGTTCACGTGTGCTGCATGAGGGGCATTTGTTCCTGGAATTCTCCATGTAGTCAATCTATCAACCATTTATGCCAAGGACTGAGTCATTGTAACAACCCTGCTTAAATAGATGTATAGGATTATTAATTATAATTAATTTAATAATCTAACTGTCCTAAAAGTTAGCTAAACATTAATTGTTTCTTAAATAACATTAACTGATTAATTATTATTAATTACTTGTTCATGATTGTCAAGGATTAATTAATTATTAATTGACTCATTAATTAATTAAGTAAATAATTAAAGGGGGGTTAATAAATTATATTGTTAAATTAAAGCTTACGTATTCGGGAAGGGATAGGACATTAAATATAGGATAAAATAATAAATAAAGGGGATAAGGAACATGAATAATGGGATAAGGGGCATTAACTACGAAAGGATAAGATAATTAATAAACGGATAAGGAAAGTAATGAAGGAGGGGGAAGTCGGTGAAGGGGCAATATGACAGGGAGAGCCTTATGGTGGAAGGCATTCTTTTACGAAGGAGGCATTACCATTTCTAGGGGAATTTGAGGGGAGGTTTCTCGGGGGGGATTGCACAAAAGAGAGTTGAGTTCTGTAGTCGGATTGGATCAGCACAGGCACCGGTTTGCTGGAGGTTTTGGGCACGGGGGCAATTATATCCATATGATATCCTGGAGCTAGGAAGTTGTCCTAGTTGGTAGGGTGGAACAAGGTTTGGGAAGCATTTACAAAGTTCAACAAAGGTCAACAGGACAAGCGGACAAACAGAGGGTTAGCATCAGACCCAGGTATTTAAAATTATGCATTTGTTTTTTTATTCTGTTATAAAATTTTACTATTCATTGATCAATTTAAAATGCGTATGTGCTCAATTAAAAGGAATTATTGAATTTTATGAATCAAGTAGATATTACTGTTACAGTTTATGTAATTAAGGGAAATCGCTCAAAATGACTGCATATAATTATGTTGCTCCTTGAATTTTAGCTCTTGTTCTTCTTCTCTTGCAATAGAAACGCGTGACAAGAGAGAAATAACGGGGTCCGTATTTATATACAAATCGATGTCCCAAGAACCGGGCCACTAATGGTTTGTTCGCGGGTCTGGCCTACCAAGAATATTTTCCATGAGGATGACGCTAGTTCTGTTCCAGCAAGCATCATTCTGCTGGCGATATGGATCTCACTGCAAACACACCCAAAATAAAACAAGAAATTGTGGAGAGAGCTCAGTTCACCTCCTCTGCTCAGCTGCCCGTGCGAATGACGGTAGGGCTGTGGAATATGTTTGCCTGATGAACCTAAGACTGCCCCACGTAAGGGCATATGAAGAAAACCAATTACCTCGGTTTTTCTCATCAACAAGGGAATAACAGAGAATAACGATTGCATTCAGTGAAACACTATTATTATTGAAAATCTTGTGCAGGCACGTGAAAAAGAGGTAAAGTTAAGAGATGAAGTAGAAGTTGTGCATAAATTGAGTAGGCAAGGCGTACCATTCTTGATTGATTGATGATGAGGAGGCTTGATAATGCCTCGGAGTTGAGCTCAGTCGAGATAGTGGAAATGTATAAAGACTTCTGCATCTTTTTCTTAAAATGCTCATCTAGCAACTGCGCAGGCCTGATTCAAACCGCACCGTATTAAAACCGTTTCTATTGTTGTCCGAAACTAAAAACAATTATATTACATCTCCACACTTATAAACAAAAATCTACTGTAAATAAAACTGTCAGATCTCATAAATGACACATTTCTTTACCGTTTACAATGATCTTGAACCGATTTCCGAACTTCTTCGATTAAATTCGACGTTCCAACAAACAAATTTATCATTCCAAGCCATTTTTATGCTGAATTCTCTCATCATATCAGCCGTCAGCCTTCGACAACTATAAAACTCTCAGATTTTGATCTGGAAGGTGGATTAATTGCACGAATCGACAAAGGGGCCGACAACCTCTCCTACCAGCAACACGCCATGCACAAAGCCATGACCAGACCAGCACCAGTGCACACGAGGCCATGAAGAGGAGTCTCGAAAGGAATGAGCACCTGGAGGAGGGGGCACGTGGGCCTCATGCGAGGACCCACGATGTCGATTTCTATATATATAGTATTTCACGAGTAATTTTTTTTTTATTTTTTTAATTTTAATTATAATAAATTAATTGTTTTAATTTTTTTTAATTTTAATTATAATTATTTTAAAATAAGGTTTCAAGAATTATTTATTTTAATTTTAAATTCTTAAGTAAATTGTCTTAAATTAGTTTAAAATTTAATTAATTTAAATTTAAAATTCAATTAATTTAATTTAATTTTAATTAAATTAATTAGGTATTTTGACTTTTTTTTAATGAGTAAAACATTTTTTTTTTTCACTAAATTAAAGGGTTTTGAACCCACGACCCCCACCAAGCGAAGCGCCTTAAGAAGAGAAATAACACCAACGCGCCACACATATCACTTTTACAAATAATTTCGCATATAAATAGTAAGGTACTAGCCTAAAGAATAATCTCCGATTATCCAAGCGTCAGGCTCATGAAACCTTACACACAACTCATCGAGCCGAGCACCAAGTCCCTCCACTCCATTCCACCAGTCAAAGTCAACGCTAAATCTCAATGCAGCAATCGACAACGCCAACACTACGTGCCAAGGGAAAATCTCTCGAGTCAAGCATCGAAGGATATTTAGTTATGAGCGAAAAGTTAAAAGGGCTTAGACTAGGACAAGAGGGAAGGAGGCGACATATGCACTAGGAGAGTAAGCATAGGAAGTGGTGAGTATGGCGCAAGTCTAGCGTAGCTACAGGGCAAGGGAACCAATAGTTTTTTTTTCATAGGGGTGAAGAAATCAAGCTTAGACGCTTAATCCTAACCCTAACCTAGCCAATCCCCTACAAAGAATCGACAACGCCAACACTACGCACAAAGGAAAATCTCCCGAGTCAAGCATCAAAGGATATTTAGTTGTATGCTAAAAGTTAAAAAGGGCTTAGACTAGGACAAGAGGGAAGGAGGCTTACATATGCACTAGAGAGTAAGCATAGGAAGCGGTGAGTATGGCGCAAGTCTAGCTGTGAAGCTGTGGCAAGGGAACCAATAGTTTTTTTCATAGGGTAAAAGAAATCAAGCTTAGATCGTGCTTAAACCTAACCCTAACTAGCCAATCCCCTCTAAAGGAGTAATGTTCATTTACGCATAAGTAAAGAAAACTTCTACTCTAACCCTATTTCTAGTTTGAGTAGCAACTAATTGAAACATCCTAGAACTCACCCCTCATTAACCCTATTGATGCGTCAAAGCATACAAGATGGTCAGACTGAGGGAATCGAGGCAGGGGAGCATTGGCTCTGTGGGGCACCACCAACACCGCCACCAGCCACCACCACCATCGCCTCGAATCCATTCCTCATTGGCTTGAAGCCATTAATGAGACTTTGCAAGGACTGTATTAACCGACAAGGACCTGGCGGAACTCCCACCATCCTGAATGGGTAATCCAGAAGTGTCAAGGATTCGGGGAGGACCTCCACCCAAGACATCACGCGAGAATTACAAAAGATAAAACTTACAGAGTTTGCCGGGGGTCGCGCCATTGAACGTGTGGAAGCATGGTTGGAAGGCACGGCAAGGTTTTTTTCCTTAAGGGACTATGCGCCCAACTCAAAGGAAAAAGATCACCATTTTCGCTAAGAGACACTTTAAACCGGTGGGGGAAACCCGAAAGATAACTCCGCACCTTTACCCTGCACACAATATCTTGGGAACTTTTCGAGAGAGGTTCCGAAGGAAATATATACCAAAGATACCACGAGGAACAATAGGTAGGGACATTTCATGCCTTAGTACGTGGAAACAGAACCGTGAGAAGAATATGAGATCGATGGCGGAATTGGTCAAATATGTTTCATATGGACAATGACCAATCCATTGTGAAGAGCTTTTTCTATGTATTGAAACCCAAGATAAGAGCTATGGTGCGATGTGGAAACCGTCTTCAGTAGTGGAAGTAGTTGAAAATGCATGTTATGTTAAGGAACACATGAACTTAACCGGGGTACAAGACCGACATTTCGTGACACCGATTCAGACGTGCCCTCGAGGACATTTCCTAGGGAGGGCTCTGGCCACCCCATATGGTAGCGCAGGGCCGTGCCAAGGACAATAGCCTAGGGATTTCAATGGCAAAGTTGGAGTGAAGCATCTCGTTCATCTAACGGTGCGAAGGTGTCCACGCACTCATCTCAAGGAACAACCAGAAGGGTTCCATGGGAAGTAACTCATTTCAGAGATAGTCACATAATAGTGCATAGGTTCAATCTCGTTACCCGCTAGTGAAGAGGACCCCATTACCAGCCGCGGACTTGAGTTGCTAAATCAGGTTCGTATAGAGAAGGAAAGGCAATCATGGGGAGTATAAGTAGCGTACACCGATGCACGCTAAATGGGTTAATAATCAACATGCCGTAACATCAATCCACCTGCGGTGGGAGTCATCGTGCACGCCGCAAATCATATCAATGTCAAGATTTTGTTTGATGAAATGCATGATAGTTTCATTTCACCATGCAATGAAAAGAGTGGTTGGTGTTATGAGCAACACCGACTTTAAGCAAGTTGAGATGGTTTCGGGGGGAAAAACAAGCGGTTGGACCTAGCATCAATAATTGTATAGTAGACCCGGGAGTGTGTACTACCGGGTTGAAAGTATACATGCCAACGCTTCCCCGGCATAAGGACCTAATCATTGGAATGGATTGGTTAGTATCTCATCGAGCCTTGGTAGATTGTTTCAGAAAGAGGGTGCTTTGTGTCGACGTGATGAAGGAAGACCAAGAGAGATCCGTAATGTACAGAGAAAAGCGTCAGTACGCTTTATATCAACTATGAAGGTTAAGCGCTGCTTGAGACAAGGGTGTCAATTTTATGTAGTGGAAGTAGTGAATGATAGGAAGGGACCCTCCTTGGATTTGTACCTGGTATTGTCATAATTTTAGGATATTTTTCCGAACGAGTTACTATGGTTACCTCTTGAGAGGGAGCTGATTTTACTATTGAGCTAAAACCCTCGTGCGTAACTCCATCTCCAAGACCCTGCATCGGCGACATCATCACTAGAACTTCAGAATTGGAAATGTAGTTGAAAGAGTTACTAGACTAGGGCTAATAAGGCCCAAAGTTGTTTCACCAAGGCGCACCGATAATTTTGTAAAGAAGAAGGATGGATCCACGACTGCAGTATAGACCATGTGGGACTTGAACCGTGATATAGTGGAAAATAGGTACCCAATGTCATGCTTAATAGATGACCCCTTCGATTAGATGAAAGGAGCAAATGGTATTCCTCCAAGATTGACGGCGATCAGTGTATCATCAGTTAATGATTAAGGACGGTGATATCCCAAAAATGGATTTCGTAATTCTGATTTGGAAATTACGAGTTTGTTGCATACCCTTTCGGATTGACCAATGTGCCAACAAGATTCATGACTTCAAGGAATGGTGTATTCCATAAGTACTTGGACCGCTTTGTACAAGTCTTTTAGATGACATCCCTATCTATTCCAAGAATGAAAGAGAACATGAGGAACACTCAGAATAGGTAAGTTGTCCCGGCCTTTAGAGAGAACAACTGTAAGGGAAGTCGGTTTCTAAGGTTCCTCTTCCGTAAGGGAGATCCACTCATTTAGGTCATAATTACTCCTCGACGGGCGAAGACCTCCGCGGGACCCAGAAAAGGTAAAGGCTTATGGAGTGGCCAGTGTCTAAAAATGCCCATGAGGTGAGAAGATCTGTAGTTATTAATTAAGATTTGTGGAAGCTGGTTCTCAAAATAGCTTAAACTCCATCACCACCTCGCGTTGCAATGGGGTCAGGTATGAATGTACAGTAGAGTGTGATAGTGCATCATTGAGCTTAAGAGGTTATTAACTAGTGCTCACCCCACGAAGTCGGATATGGAAAGGACTCTTACAATCGCACGGATGCCTCAAGCAAGGGTTGGGGGCCATGAAAATGTAGGATGGAGGAGTGATAGCCTGCGCGTCAAGGAAGTTTAATAAACACAAAGAGCTATACACATGACCCATAGATTTAGGAGTTGGCAAACAGAATTAGCTTTGAAAATTTGGAGGCACTATCTAGTAGGGCTAAACTTTGAGCTCAAATGGACCATCAAAGTTTAAAACATCTCTTCACCCAAAGAGATTTGAATGCCAGTCAAAGGCGATGGAGCGAGTTTACGAGTGAGCACGACGGTATTTGTACATCAAGGGAAAAAGGAAAATGTGGTTGCGGCATGGCTTGGAGTAGGAGACCATCAGATCTTCTCCTTCAGAACCTTAAAGGTCAAACTCCGAGGGGAATGTTACCAACTCCTGTGAGCAGATAGTTGGCATTTAGTTGTTACTTCAAACCTCCGCAGCGGGAGGCAGTTATACCCAAAGTATGAAGGATTTATATGGAAACAGATGGACCGTTAAGATATCGAGGAAGGATGTACATCCCCGAGAATGGGGATTCAAGCATCATAATCGGCAGCCCATATGAGCACTTTACAGCGCGATCCGGTGTGAAGAAGATGTACTTAGATATGAGGAAGCTCTTCTTTGGGCGTGCATTAAGCGTGATGTAGTCCATTTCGCCACCAAATGCCTAGAGTGTCAAAAAAGTGAAAGCCGAAAGCACCATCAACCGAATAAAAGCCTCCTACGAGCACATGATGTTCCCATGTCCAAATGGGAAGTCATTTCATGTGGATTTCATAGGGTTTCACATCCCATAGACACAATGCCATTCTTGTGATAGTGGGATAAGTTAATCCAAGAGTGCCTACCATTCTAAGTAGGAGACACTTTACTTATGTCACCGATGGCACGGTGTTTGTAAGTGAGGTTATCCATTTGCATGGGATACCTAAGAAGATTATTTCAGAGAATCTACCCACTTCTAGGTTTTGGACAGCTTATTAGCCATGCTTGGGGACTCAAATTGAACTACACAACTTATCATCCCAAATAGATGGGAAAAATGAGAGAGTAAATCAAGTCATGGAAGACACGTTTAGGATGTATGTAATGGATAATCAAACCTAGTGGGAGAAGTACCTACCTTTGTGAGAGTTTGCCTACAATAACAATTATCATGGAATGCCACCCTACAAAGCTTTGTATGGGAAGCCACAGAACGCTTACTGAAAGCTGGGATAGACTAGAAGACCGAAAATGCTTGGGCCAAAATTGATTCAAGAAATGGAGGGAACAAGGATTTAGATTGAAGCGGTGACCAAAGGAAGCAATGTGATAGGCGTAGTGCTATGTGATGCACACAGATCTAATCGGGTTATGAAGTGGGAGACCAGTTTTCATTCAAATCAGGCCTAATAATAAAACAGAAGCTCGAAGTGGACAAAATTGTCACCTCGGTTTATAGGACTATCTGTGATCTAAGAGAAAAATTGGACCCGTTGCATATACCGCCCTCAGAACGGGCCACACCCCACTGTACAAAAAACGGCAATGTATTTCATGTATCCGTTTTTATTGTTGTTGAGGAATCACATAAACTAAATCGGAAGGAATTGTAGGTATTGGATTCGGGAACCCTCACAAGAGAACTGCTAATGCGATATTGGACCATGAGTCCCACTACAACTCAGAACCGGCCTCAGACCGAGTTAAGGTCCAAGGGGACAAGTATAGTCTAGGATCCGCCACTTGGGAAGACACCGAGACACTACCACGAGACTATCCCTCACTTCACCACCTCGAACATGTTTCTCAAAGGTCAAGTGTATGTAACACCAATCTTTGACTTAGACAACCAAGATGACCTATATTCATATATACTTTATTTCTAGTCACAATGAAACTATTAAAGGATACACTTAAACTTTAAACTTTATGAACTTTGCGAAAGTTTAAAATGTTATTGATGATGATGTATATGATGCATCTACTACTTGAATGTAAATTCTTACTAATCAAATGTTTTAAATGTTATTGATGACGATGGATATGTAATACATTGTGAGAATGAATAATTTTATGAATGTTTAAAAATACCATTAGAATGATGTTAGATTATGATGCAATCTATTTTGGCAAATGACAATCTTATGAATGGGTGTCAAAATCTGAATTATGGGATATTATGAGGTCTAAGTCTAATTGGAAAACTTTGATGTTAATTTATCGATACAGGGATACCAAATTGAAATGATGATAGTATGCAATTACATGATGATAATGCATAGAAATGTATGAGTTTGTGTTACAGACTAATCTAGAGGTTATGGGCTATGAAATAGCCAAGGGATAATGATGATGAAAGTGGATATCAGGACCACTAATCGAGAAACATTATGGTATGAATATTGTACGGGGAATTTATATTGGTTTGGATGCATTGCTATGATATGTGGACCAGTGCATGATTTCAGGTGATGACACTGCCCAAAACTGAATAAACGATGACAAAACCCCCAAAAACATGGTGCCACTGTGTATTCCATTGTAGGGTGTGGACCCTAGTCCTGTTAGGAGGGGTGGAGGCATTTCCCACTGTGTATCCTCCATTGTAGGGTGTGGACCCTAGTATTGTTAGGAGGGGTGGAGGCATTTCCCACCGTGTATCCTCCTAAACCTGAAGTCATGGGAGGATGGTGTTAGCTCATGCTCCCATAGACGTGTGATGATGACTGTCAGTTGCTTGCTGGGGAAGATTGGTCGAGATAGTGACACTTCCTCTTACGGATTCTATTTGGAGTTAGGTCAATATAGTTGATGCTCCAAGATAGTCCAGTAGAGGAAGGATAGGAATGGATATGGAAGTAGGTTAGGGAGGAAGGATGAGTAGTAATAGTTGAGAAGGTATGGAGATCTGTCTTGTGGTGGAATTTAATGTTTTCCCTTAAAAAAAAAGAAGATAAATGTGTATATATGAATATTCATTATTACGTAACTAAACCACAATTGTTTAAAATAAAATCGTTGAACCAGATAATAGTAAATAAAGGATTTCTCAAACAATTGATTGGTTCGTTTTCTTTTATAAAAGACTATTCTTGCTAATTGGATTGGATGCATACATAAATTACTAAAGGATGATAGTTTTGATTATTAGTACATGCACGAGACTTGTATGTACTAGCTACACATGCATTTCTTGTACATATACACTAGTATGTATGAGTTTTCTTGACTTACTTACTGATAATGTCGGTTACTTGTTATGAATGTGTGAACCATGTTTCTTTTCCTTTGTAACATAAGATACCTTAACTTTGGGATGAAGTTTCCTGAAGGGTGGGTGTATGTAACAACTCTGCTTAAATAAATGTATAGGATTATTAATTATAATTAATTTAATAATCTAACTGTCCTAAAAGTTAGCTAAACATTAATTATTTCTTAAATAACATTAACTAATTAATTATTATTAATTACTTGTTCATGATTGTCAAGGATTAATTAATTATTAATTGACTCATTAATTAATTAAGTAAAGAATTAAAGGGGGGTTAATAAATTATATTGTTAAATTAAAGCTTACGTATTCGGGAAGGGATAGGACATTAAATATAGGATAAAATAATAAATAAAGGGGATAAGGAACATGAATAATGGGACAAGGGGCATTAACTATGAAAGGATAAGATAATTAATAAACGGATAAGGAAAGTAATGAAGGAGGGGGAAGTGAGTGAAGGGGCAATATGACAGGGAGAGCCTTACGGTGGAAGGCATTCTTTTACGAAGGAGGCATTACCATTTCTAGGGGAATTTGAGGGGAGGTTTCTCGAGGGGGATTGCACAAAGGAGAGTTAAGTTCTGTAGTCGGATTGGATCACCACATACACCAGTTTGCTGGAGGTTTTGGGCATGGGGGCCAGGATATCCATATGATATCCTGGAGCTAGGAAGTTGTCCTAGTTGGTAGGGTGGAACAAGGTTTGGGCAGTGTTTACACAGTTCAGCAAAGGTCAACAGGGCAAGCGGACAAACAAAGGGTTAGCATCAGACCCAGGTATTTAAAATTATGTATTTGTTTTTTTATTCTGTTATAAAATTTTACTATTCATTGATCAATTTAAAATGTGTATGTGCTCAATTAAAAGGAATTATTGAATTTTATGAATCAAGTAGATATTACTGTCAAGTAGATATTACTGTTACAGTTTATGTAATTAAGGGATGTTAAATTCATATGGCCACTACAGTCATGGCCTGCTGAATGATCACCAAATTGCTAATAACGTACATGAAGGATGCATTTGGGTCCATGGGTGCTTTTCCACTACCTTCTGGCCTTTAATACCTGTCTCCCATCATCCTCTCTTCCTCATTCTCTTCCCTTCTCTCTGCATCCCTATGTGCCTCTTCCTCTTCCTATGAATTGAGAGGAAAGTGTAGCGCACCTTTTCTGGATACCAAGGTTTAAACACTATTAAAAGAAGACTATAACACCACTTTGCACATAACTCATACAGTTATTATAAATCCCATGCATTTAAACAAATAAACACATTCTACACAGAGTATTCATATGAGTTACTGCCATAATTAATAATCAATAACATTTCATACTAATTCATATACACAGCGGAAATCATGATAACATAAGCAGTAGAGTCATGCAAAAACATGATTAAAACATAAACAAATACTTATCTTTTTAATAGTGGTAGAATCCACCAACCAAGTGCAGGCCTTCCACGAACCTCCCAGCCTTAGACCACACTGCTCATCAGCTCAGCAGTGGGTCACCCCCGAGCTGGGACTACGCTCCATCCCAAGACAAGGAATCCTAGGCTAGGCTGAGGTTACAGGGAAAACAACACACAACCACAAGGAAGAGATTCTCTCCAAGGAACCTCCCACGCTCACCGCCCATAGACCCTCATTCCCCACATGATTATTCCACCCCAGGAGTATACACCTTCTCTTTCACTTGGACAGTCCTTCGGCTACTAATCTCCCTTGCCTTGGGTTACAGGAACAGGCCAGACCAGAAGTCTCCGGGCTCTATGGCAGCTACAAGGTTCCTTCCAGGAGTTCTCTCCTTCCTCTGCGCACTCTCTCACCTGGAGGGAGTCGCTCATAGGACAGACAACCTGGTCTTCCAACTTCAACCACCTCTCTCACCTGGAGAGAGTGTTGTACAAACTGACCAACAAGCCACACAGGGTCAAACACTACACGTACACCACAATCCACGGGAATCCAGACACGAACACCCCAGGGCAGCTCCAGAGAGGTGCAACAGTATAACCATGCTTAGCAGGGACGAGCCACTTCTGTTCTCTCAATTTGGCAACATGGAATAGACTCACATTCTGGATTCTCAAGGATGCGTGACAAGTCGTCCACGTAGGGGTCGATTCAGACTTCTCGGTTTAGAACAGAGAAGGGGTGTACCAACTTTCCAGAACAAACACAGACTCTTTCCCCAAATCCACACAGGCTTCTCATTCAGGGAATATACACACCGGTTTTCTTAGAGCCAGACACAGAAATTTTGAATCACAGGGATGCACGAAGGTTCTCTGCAGGAGTCAGGTTTGTAGTATTATCCAAGGCTCCGTACGCATTCAGACAACCGGGTAGAATGGGGGAGGAACCCTTCTCATGGCTCACCCTGGCCGTTTTATTCGCATGCGTCAGGGTTGACACTTGTCACCCATGAAACTGCATGTGTTCCACCAGCACACATCTCCCTTGCATGTTCTCCCCTTGCTAGAAACTTAGGATAAAACATAAAATGTACATGTCTTTTGGGATAATATTAATATATTATTCCCAGGCTTAAGCCCCCTAGGCTTAGCCCCTAGGCTCAACACTTAGCCCCTTTTCCCACCTTCAACCCCTAATTCCTTTCCCACCTTATGGATGCTTAGTCCCCCTTCACTCATTCATCGTGGTTGGTCTGCACATGGCGGCGTTTATATTTTATTAATTGTTATGTGTGATTACATATACAACAATAGGCTCTTGGCCTTCAACACTCAGGCTCCCTGGCCTAACAACACATAAGCCTCCATCTTATAAAAACTTGGCTCACCAGCCTATAAAAAATAATTACAATTCCTTTCAAAACATGGTTTACAGCGGGGCTCGGCTTTGGGGACACTACAATCCCCCTCCCCTTATTTTTGCACTGTCCTTAGTGCAACTTTACACAACATCTGCAAGCTTTTAAAAAATCTTCAAAAAGATGCAGGTACTCTGCCCGCATAACATCTGCATGCTCCCATGTCGCATCCTTAGGACCGTACCAGGTCCACTGGACCCTTACAAGCTCCATAGCTCGATTCCAGAGTTGTTTTATTTTCCTGTCCAATATGCGCATAGGATGCACTTGCAGGACACTTTCTGGTTCCACCTCAATCATATTCCAATCGATTACATGATTAACATCAGGTATATATATTTCTTAAGTAATGAAATATGAGACACCTTAGGTACAGTCATGGATGCAGTAATGCAACCATATATGCAATGTATATGTATGTATATACAAACAAATTC
>SNQJ01S0001911.1:137427-152412 GCA_010110895.2 Picea sitchensis | reverse complement strand
GAGGTGGCATCACCCATTGTACTATAAATATGTAACATTGGAGTGAATAAGGATGTGTTGGCTATTATGCCTTTTCTGCCATGTTGCTGTTCTTGTCACTAATTGATTGTGTTTAATTTCTTCAATTGGTATCAGAGCCTGGCTGGGCTTAATCCCTCACGAGAGTGCCCAGGAAGATGTGATAGCCATTGGAAGTTTGAGCAAGTGCGTGTTGTGTTTGAGAAGAGTACTGTAGTAACCATAACGAAATCAAATCATGATTGTATGCTAAATCTAGCATGAAAAAATTTCTATTTAAATTGGATACAAACAAATTCACTTGACAACAAATCATCAATTTTAACTTAATCAAACAAATCAAATCCAAACATGATCATATTCTAAATTGAGCACGAGAAACTTCTTGTTCAGAATAGATACAAAACGAATTCAATTGAAAGCAAACTATCAGTTTCATTGACTCAATCAGACAAACGACCAAATCAAATCCAAACGAAAACCATTCAAATCCAATAAAAATCTATTTAAGGCTAAACTGGGAATGATCAAATCGCATATTCAAGATGAAATCCCATTTATTTTTATCAAGGAAAAAATATACATGATGAACACATTATGACAGAGTCATTTCAAAATGTAAACAGAGATATTCGAAAACCAAATTCGAATCATTATATTAACCCCGATCATTCACACAACTAGAACGGTTTTGAAAATCATACCTGCATGATGAGCAGATGGATTGATCACAACAATTTGGAGTTGATAACGGCTGTGGCCGATTCAACATTCTTGAAAACGATGGAGCCTGTTGTCTTCTACTTCTTATCAGTTGCTTGGAGTTGGTCTCTTTGGCTGGTCAACACTGCAACTTGACTTTCCAGTGATTGGATTTTAGATTGGAGTAGGGGAACATCAATGTAGTATCGTTCCAACCATAAATCGCATTAGTCACAGGATGGATGTGTGGGTTTTGAAAGAGCAGGCGAGGGTTTGGACATATGGCTGAGGGTTTCGTTAGGCAATTTAATCCCTAGGTAACTAGGATCGTTCCTTAGGCAGGGGGGAATATTTGTCACGAAATCATAAGGTGGTTCGGGGCATAAACCCTGTGAGTAAGGGTACTCACTGGCTAGAAGACGTTCTATGTTAGAATCTGAATCCTCACTAAGGACGATAGGCTTTGACTCAGCAGAGGGTTTAGGTTTGTTCCTTGCCAATATCGAAATAAGCCGAGTGTTCTTTTTACCCTTGGCATTAGCTGTAGGGTTTTCCTTAGCCTTTTTTCTCATAGGTTTCTTTATAGCCTCGGCCTTCTCAGTTCCAATGTCTGATAAGTCAATAGCAGGGTTGACCACAGGCTTAGGAGAGGGTAATAGGATATGGAAGGGAACGGGTGGCTGAACATTGGTTTCAGTAATCACATGCTTGTCAACCTGGATAGGGTCTGTATCATCAAAACCATTTCGAGCAACGAAAGCTCTCCAACTATCACCATGTAAACTCAAATGATAAACAATGATAAGTTTAATGAGTCCATGGTGGAATAGGATATTGTCATCCTTCTCCTTTTTAAACCTTTTCGACATTTTATATAGGCTATGCTGAAAGTAAAAGGGCATATTCAATGAGTATCCCATAAAATTCATTAGCAAACGCAGGTGGTAGAGAAACACAAGTCCATATCGACCCTCACAGGTTACGAATTATTTGACTACCATCAAAGTATCGTGCCATCATGGTTTAAGTGCAGAGATGGGCAAACCTCTGTCACAAGAGGTGACCTTTCAGGAGACGAACAATAGCGTCCATGGCACTTCCTCGACCTTAGAATTTTTGAACCAACGTTGTCCCGAGGAGGGTAACCCTGTAGTAGAACTAATAAACTTCTCATCAATTTCCAACTGTATGTCGCCCACCTTGGCTCTACAACCATCGAAAGTCAAAGAGACTTGTTGTGCAACACAGAGATTAAAACCCTCGAATCGCATTATGAAGGTGAGCCACACATTTTCATATAAGTCTTTGCGGGCATTGTCAAACATTAACAAGGCTTGGTTGTCATTTGGCTTGATTTTCACGACTGGTGCCATGGGGCTGGGCACGCGGTAAGCCCAGGGTTTGGATCATAGCACACACAGGAGAAAAATGCACGAAGGGTTATTCGGGTTAACAGAGGTAAACAAGGAATAAGGGATAGGCATAAATGTCATCGTGCGAAGGTGGTGGAGCTTATCTCTGCCATGCAAAATAGTTATTGCCAAAGTACAACCGCCAGCTTATAGCTATTCTACCCATTATAGCATAGTTCAACAGTCTTGTCCCTTGCCCAACCAATGAAACCAACGCGCGTAATCAACATTGTGCCATATTTTTAAACCATCGACTTTCAATTCAAAACCAATACCAAATATTTAACCATGCACCAATGTATCAGCTCATATCAATAGTTTAACGAATGTGCCAAATGGTGTTCATAAAATAAACATGTCAATGGTTATGAAAACATGAACATAGGCATTATATAAAATATATATATATAAAAGATTTAACCACAACACCTATGTATTTTCATGAAACCAAAGGTCAAGTAGTTCAAATAACATGTAAATCCAAGAGCCAATGTATTACAAATTCAATGAAACCAAGTCACAAAATCAATCAAAGCATGAGTATCGATCAAAAGTTCTTGCCAATTGGATAATGATAAGTGCAATGTAAGCGCAGTAGACATTTTGACAAGAAAGATCATGACAGTTCAAATAATGATTTAAATGTGACTTCGAAAGACTAAGTTTTCACGCTTACAGTTGTGAAAACAAAACAAAGGCAAATGTGCAAACGTCGCAAAAAATAAAAAAATGTCGTTTACTTGAAAATTGCGATGAAAAATTGATGTTTGCAAAACATTGGTGTAGGAAGCTTATAAGACAAAGGAAAAATGTGAATTGGCTGCCAACACGATGCTATAAAAAAATTTCTACTGGACGAAACTTCGACAGGAGGTCAACAAGTATATCGAGTCTTGCACTGCCTATGCTATTGCCAAACTGACCACTAAGAAACAGGGCCTATACACCCCTCTTCCTACTCTTGAAAGGCCATGGGAATGCATCTCAATGGACTACATGTCGGGCCTCCCATCCATCAAGCGAAGAAATGATTGTGTTTTTGTGGTTGTTGATCACTTTTCTAAGATGGCAATTCTAGTTGCCTGCAAGAAGAGCATCACAGCAGAGGCCACTGCCAAGCTCTTCTTTGAACGAGTCTGGGTACATTTTGGAATTCTAGAAACCATTGTCTCAAAACAGGATAGTTGATTTCTCCGCACATTCTGATTGAGCCTCTGGTCACTGCTGGACACCAAGCTCACCAAATCCACGGCCTTCCACCCCCAAACAGATGGCCAAACAAAGGTTGTAAATCGAATGATTGTGCATATCCTTCGCATGTATAATTCAAAGCACCCTCTCACATGGGACGAGAGCCTTCCCTATGTCCAACATAGCTACAACCTAGCCTTGCATAGCTCAACAGGCCACAGCCCCTTTCAAGTGGGGTTGGCATTCCAAACATTGGGTCCCATAGATGTTGCAATTCCCCTTGTGATCACCTCGACTGACTCATCTCCTGCTCTAACTGAAGATGACAAAGCCACCCAATTCATTGAGTGGATCCATCACATCCACCAATAGGTTTAGGATATCCTACATAAGTCCAATGACAAGTACAAACAATGCCATGATCAACATCGGGTGCCGCATAAGTTTCAGGTGGGAGACAAAGTTTGGTTGCACTTGCAGAAAAGAACGCCTTATAGGACCCCATCGGAAGCTTCGACCACTCTGTTGTGGACCATAAACTATCACCAAGGCTATGGGGGATAATTCTTTTGAGCTCAACATTTCTCCTTTCCTTGGCCTGCACCCAATGTTCAACGTGGATCTCCTTCACCCTTATTTCCCACCATTATTGGACACCTCAGAAGTAGCAAAATAGCTTACAGCAACAGAGCTCAACCCCGAATGCATACAACAGACATCCAATGATCAAATTGTGGACAAACAGATCAAGGGCACTTGACAACAAAGGATCCAGCTTTATCGAGTCGTCAAAGCAGGGCAGCTCCTGCACCAAGGCAAGTGGCTCACTCGGGGCCAAATTCAGCAGAAATTTTCTCATCTAATGGTGGACCTCAACGCAATGGATACCAATGCTTCATAAGGAGGGAGGATTTATCCATATGGATATCGGTGGCCACCCACCTTTTCCAATTGGCTCAAAACAGTTTTCTGACAATTTTGGCAATTTACTATTTTTAGCAGTTTTAACTTCCAGGGCCATTTTGAGGGCCTAAATGAATTTTTTTCGGTATCGATCTCCTCAAGGATAGGCAAAGGCATGATTGAGCCCCCAAAATCAATATCCTTGATGATACCTTTCCAACGGGCTATCACACGCCTAAAACAGAGATCGTATGCAAAAGTTACGACCCCGGGAAGTTGATGTACTAACTTACCCAAGCGGGGCCCACATGACTTTTGGCGCTTCATCTCCTAGGGTTAGGTTTTTGGATGTCTAGGTTTTTTGGCATTCTTTCTTATTGTAAAAAATCCTTCAGAGCCTCATTGTAACTTTTCTTCTTGCGAATGCGCACTACCGTCACATCTCTTCTCAAAGATAAGCTGCCACCATTCTAACGAGCTTGTTTCCGCTGCATTTTATAGTTTAAGCTTATTTCGTTATTGAATAGAAAGCCAATTTTACTGTATCTCTGTTATTTTGTAATAAGCACCTTTTAATAATTTTTATTCATTTTGTTCTTCTCATAAAATCCAGATCAGATAGCTAACAACAACTTGGTTAAAAGTTTCATAGTGGTAACATATAGGATTACGATATTACATCAATACTGCACCCATGGTGTACCCACTGGCATCTTTCTCGATCTCAAAGGGATCTTGAATATTTTGCAGTGCTAATACTGGTGCAGTATTGATCTTTTCCTTCAAAGTGTCTAAATATTTTTGTTGCTTTCCTCCCCACAGAAAAGTGTTCTTCACACTGGTTAAGGCATGCAAAGGAACTTCTATAAATTAGAAGTTTGAAATGAATCTCCTCCAATACTGGACTACACCTAAGAAGCTTTGTATTTCGGTTACGGTTACACTTTTGGGCTCATGCCAATTTACAATTACATCAATATTGGAAGGATCAATTTTCAATTGTCCTCCTCCTACAATATGACCTAAGTACACAAGTGCAGTCTTACCAAATTCACATTTGGACAGTTTTACATGCAACTTTTCCCTTTGCAAAGTATCCAATACTTGCTTTACATGCCTTACATGTTCATGTCAAGTCCCACTAAATATAAGAATGTTGTCTAAATATACAATCACAAAAGCATCTAGAAATGGCATGAATACATCATTCATCATACGCATGAAGATTGACAGAGAATTACAAAGCCCAAATGGCATAACTAAGGACTCAAACAATCCATGTTCAGTTTTAAAGGTGGTTTTCCATGCATCTTGTTCTGCAACCCTGATCTGATGGTATCCACTGTGCAAATCCAACTTAGTGAAACAAACAACATTCTTTAATTGATTAAGTAAATCATCTATATGAGGAAGAGGGTATCGATTTTTCACCTTTATTTTATTTAAGGACTAATAATCGACACACATTCGCCATGTGCCATCCTTCTTTGGAACCATCACGATTGAAGAACCACAAGGATATGACTTGGGCCTGATGACCCCTTGATCCAATAATCCTTGTACCTGCTTCTTGATATCTGTCATCTCTACAACTAACATCCTTTACATGCCCACATTAGGAAGAGGAGAATCCTACTGAAGATGTATTTCATGTTGGATTTCCCTCTTAGGAGGTAATCCATCTGGTTCCTGGAAAATATCATCATACTTAGAAACAATATCAATTAATTATTTCTTATGAGAAGGATCACATCCTTGGAAAGAGTCGGATGTTCCGACATCTTTCTCCCTTATGAACAGGAGTACATATCTCTTATTAGTGTTTATGAGTCTCTTCATTTGTTTGCCACTAACAAGTGTTGTGTTTACCCTCATGTTGTGGGATCTAACAATATATTCCACTACCCCCTTAGTAAGGTCATATTTGTTCTCATGACAAAAGAAGAGTACTTTTCTATCATAAAGATAAGGACTCCCGAGCACTATGCCACATATATCAAGTGATCAACATCCAAATCCACTTCATCAATCAACTTTGAAGAAATAACAAATCTGACCCTACATTGCTTGGTGACATTAAGATTTGCTTGATCACATACCCAACCAAGAGGATAAGGCTTTGGATGTGGTTTAGTTTCAAGACCCATCTTTTTGACAAGTGCTTTAGATATCAATTTTACTTGGGAACCCAGATCAAATAATGTATCTATCTTAGTGTGTTTAGATACAAATCTTATATGAAATAATTCATTCCTCTTTCTTTCATCATCATGAGATTCACTATTGGAACTTGAACGAGCATGAAGGGAATCTTTACCTTGTACTCCAATTGTTGTGATATTTCCTTCGTCTCCTAAATCATAACCAAGATCTTGCTTCATTGTAGCATCAGTCTTTGTCTTCCCCTTTCCAGCAATGTTCATCATCGTGACCATTCTTCTTGCAATGAGTGCAAGATAGCTTTCCTTCTTCCCTCTTTATAGTGGCGGTATTTTTGTCCTTCCTTTTAAACTTCTTAAACTTCTTTTGTGGGAGGTTGGAAGGTTTCTTTGTGGGATCTTCTTGAACATGATTTCTCATGTTCTCAAGGTGAGTGGCTTGCACACAAACTTCATCAATACTGGTAGGGTTAAATAGTAGTAAAGTATGACGAATATAACTGTGAAGCGTGCCAATATACTTCATTAAAGTTTCATAAGAATCCAAAGGAATATTTAATGCAAGATATTTCTTCCTAAATTCTTCCATGAAACTTTGTACAGTTTGACCTTTACTTTGTCTTAAAGTTTGTCATTCCATCATTTCTTTATGTAAATAACCCAATGGATAAAATTGATTCCTCATCGTTGATTTAAATTCCGACCATGAGGAAAGAAGATTACCACACTTACTTATGTCCTGAAGCTTGCTCTCCCACTATACAAGAGTGTTGCCTTCCAACCGAAGAGAAGCCAATTGCACTTTAACTTCATCTTCATCAATCTGTTGAACACATCAATATACTTCAACCTGTCGGATCCAATTATCTAGATTTTCAGGATTAACATCTCCATTAAATATAGGTAAAGCAAATTTTACATCAAGCTTTAATAATGGTTTCTTAAAAGAATATTTATTGCTAGAATGATGAGAATGATGAGAATGCTCAGAGGAAGAAAAGCTATAACTTGATGGTGAATATGGAGGCTCAGGAGGGTCTCGTATTACATGGACTCGTTCACTTGTAGGAATACATATCTTTCCAAGATGGTAGAGTAGTTTTCCCTGCACACAATAGTTCTCTACCTATGCACCATGGGTTAGCTTCTCATATACTTCTTTAAAATATCCATCAATGGCATATTGTTCCACATAGCTATCATGAGATAAAGAAGCAATCCTCAAAATAATAGAAGTAGCAATAGGAGGTCTAGAAATCATATCAGCTACCTTGTTACTCGTACCCTTTTTGTACTTGATTACACAATGAAATTGTTGTAGGAAAACCATCCATCTATAATGTCGAGCTTGTTGTAGTTTGGTCTGTGCTTGGAGATACTGTAAGGATTGATGATCTATATGTATGATTGTTTCCTTCCCTAACAAGTAGTGCTTCCATTTATTTATGCTTTGAACTAATGCATACAACTCTTTATCATATGTAGGATAGTTAACAACAACTTGGTTAAAATTTTCAGAGTGGTAACAGATAAGCTTACGATATTGCATCAATATTGCACCCATGGTGTATCCATTGGCATCTGTCTCGATCTCGAAGGGTTGTTGAAGATTCAACAGTGCTAATACTGGTGCAGTACTGATCTTTTATTTCAAAGTGTCAAAATATTCTTGTTGCTTTCCTCCCCATAGAAAAGTGTTCTTCACACTGGTTAAGGCATGCAAAGGAGTTGTTATAAAGGAGAAGTTTGAAATGATTCTCCTCCAATACTGGACTGCACCTAAGAATCTCTGTATTTTGGTTACATTTTTGGGCTTGGGACATTTTACAATTACATCAATCTTGGGAGGATCAATTTTTAATTGTCCTCCTCCTACAATATGATCTAAGTACATAAGCATAGTATTACCAATTTAACTTTTGGACAATTTTACATACAACCTGTCCCTTTTCAAAATATCCAATACTTGCTTTACATGCCTCACATGTTCATCCCAATTCCCACTAAATATAAGAATGTCGTCTAAATATACAATCAAAAAATCATCTATAAATGTCTTGAATACATCATTCATCACACACATGAAGTTTTTCGGAGCATTACAAAGAAAAAACAACATAAATAACCACTCAAACAATCCATGTTTGGTTTTAAAGGAAGTTGATGGCGTCACCCCAGACACCTACCTCAGCAGGTCCTGCGCCTGACCTCTCGGTCTTAAGGATTGTAGTAAATTACCCTCGAGCTGGAGTGGCTCCTTTGATTCTCCCTTGGAATCCTTATTAATATTTCACCCATAGGTTTGTCCTGCTCTTTACAACCCTTAGGCCTGAGCGCTTCTCCATTCTCAATAGAAAATAACAATCGGGTTTCGGGGTTTTCCAATCCTCGATGTCACCAACACTTGCTTCCTCAAATCCCCGATCTTCGATATCCCGATGCACTTCCTTTTTGCTTCAACGCCTCCTAGCTATGCTCCCAGTCCACACAAGCCTGCCTTATATGACCACAATCCTATCTCTTGTTGGGATTTAGGGTTTCGAGTGTCAATATGTATTGGGCCACTTGTCCACGGGATCCCTGACTTCCCGACTTTCGATTTCCCGACAATTGAATTTTTCCTTTTGGGGAATTTCTCGAAGGCTTCGATCTCGGCCACGCATCCTCAAGGATGGACAGTCCTCGCTGCTCCTCGCTATTTCGCGATTCACGATTTCAAATGCTCTGGTTTCCTTGTCTTCAGGATTCGCAAAACGCTGAATCCCGATATGTCGATTTGGCTTCCCTGTTGGGATTTCCCCCGATAGCCTCGATTGTTGCCACGCGTCCTCTTGAGATGAACGACCCTAATTTTCTCTCGGGGTCTCTGTGACTTAAAATTCGCGATGCCTCGTTCTGACGAGATGATGTCAGCTGAGTCCCACACAAAGCTCTCCTTTTTTTCAGAAAATCGGACTTCGCAATTCTGAAATGCAAGTTTTCCTCATCTCCAGAACTCACGAAATGTCGATTCCCGACTCTCTTCTAATTTTTGACACGCGTCCCAAGTGGATGGACGGTTCAGATCAACCCTCGGGTTTTGTCAATTATATAAACCAAATCCGCTTACCTATGTGAGTCCCGATGATCGAAATTTCGATGGGGCTTCCGATCCCGTCCACGTGTCCCAACTGATGGACAACCCTGATTCAACCTTGGGATTTCGAGACTTTCGATGCCCTGATGACACAAGTTCTTTGTCAACTTAAAACCCTGGTCACTGAAATGCTGACGGGCTCTCGATGATTGCCACCTGTCTCCTCAAGGTGGACGGTTCTGATTGATCCCGGGATTTTCACTATGAAAATTCCCAATCACTCATCCTCGTGACTCCCGATTTTGCGAATGCCGAAATTTTGATGGCCATGCCTCTCGTCGGAACTTTCCTCCTCCCGTTCGCAAAGCTTAAACTCCGTGCAACTCCTGTTCAATCCAAAGGCTGACGGGTGTTTGAATGATATCTGACGGTCTGCAATCTCCTGAGCTTGAACTCCAAATGCAACCGTAACCTCCTCACTTCTCTGGCAGATCTGACAGCTGGTGGGATTTCACTAATTCTCCCCATAGATTTCTGACCGTCGGTTTCTTTCCTTTGATGATTTCTACGAAGGAAACCAAGGACTCCTCCCTGGACTTATCTTCTTGCACTACAAACTTTCGATGCCTTTCAATGTTTTCAAAGGCTTTACTCCTCCTGAGCTTCTTCACAACTTCGAACCTCAAAGAGGGTCTTTGCACACACTCCTTGCGGCAATCTCCAAACACATATAAGTGTTGAGTTTCTCCAACCCTGCGCACTCCTGCAACAGTGATCTCTCAATGGCTTCGCTCAGTTCTCTCCTCTAAGACTCCTCTTAGCCTGCACACTCCTTGCATAACTCCTGTGCCTGACTGCACTTCTGTGGAAATGAGAACAAATGTTACCTATCTGAACCCTCTGTCAACGCACTCCTTTCGGACACTTCGACTGTGCTCCTTGCAGGAATTCTTGCTCAGATAGAGAAACAATTGAAACTCATTCCCTCTTCCTTTCAGAATTCAACTTAGAACATGAAGTCATATACACAACATATCAAGGAAAATGTATAACAGGAAGAAAACATTCATGAGCATAACATTAATACACAGACAACAACACAAACCATGAATTTTGAATCAAAGCTTTCTATTAATCCAAATATCTGTACATGGGTGTTCTTACACATCTCTCTGCTTCTCTTCTATGATCCAATGATTCTAACTATGTTACAATACACAATGAGGGTGTCTATATCCCGTTTCCCTCTTGCGCTTTCAAACAGTCTAATCTAGAATTAAATTCTATCTACCTGCATTAACTATCTTAAATTCCTTCTACCTACTAAGGACGAGAGCGTATGGCTCAAGGACTGATTACATTACACAAGTGTGCTTCATCTTAATGGCTCATTTAATATTGCACAACAACTTCAAGGTGTTTTCAAAATTTGTGTTCTTGCTTTTCCAGCTGTCCAATTGTCTTCGCGTTGGCTCGCTTGATGTGGGAGATGCTCCTGCATCATACTCCCTCGCTTGAAAACTTTCATGGGCTCCTGTCCATGAGATCCTGCATGGTATGTCCATGCTTCTATATCTCTGCTTCATTCCCCCAGCTGGCATCTTCAACTGGATGTCCCTTCCACTTGACCAAATATTCGAAGTATTCTTTCCTTCTGGTCTTCTTGCCAATTATTTTGTCTAGTATGCTTTCCATCTGTGGCATCTCTGCAACTGGCATCTGCATTCGCCACTAAACCTCTGACTATTCATCACTTGTTCCTGCTTCCTTATCTTTGTATGGGTACAAATCTGAGACATTGAATATCAGAGAAATTCCGATCCCATCGGGTAATTCAATCTCATAAGCATTTGCCCCAAATTTCTTCAAGACCTTACATGGCCCAATTTTCTTCATCTTCAGCTTATTGTATGTTCCCCTCGGGAACCTTTCTTTCCTCAAATGTGCCAGAACTAGATCACCAACCTCAATCTGAAGTTGTCTTCTATGCTGATTGGCTCTACGCTTATACTCCTGACTTGAATTCTGCAATCGTTCCTTCACCTGGCTGTGAAGTTCCTTCATCGCCTCTGCGAATTCCTCTGCACTAGCGCTCCTAGTCGCAGTCTGTTCTGAATCTCTCAGTTCAGAAATTCCGCTTGGCTGCATGCCATAAAAAACTTGAAATGGAATTTTCCCTGTTCTTCTGTTTACTGAGTCGTTATATGCAAACTCTACCTACAACAATATGTTGTCCCACTGGTTGTGGTGCTCTGTCACCAATCTTCTCAGTAAGTCTCCTAGACTTATGTTCACCACTTATGTCTTCCCATCCGTCTGAGGATGATAAGCTGAACTAAATGCCAAGTTAGTTCCCAGCTTCTTCCATAACGTCCTCCAAAAGTTCCCTACGAACTTCGTATCTCTGTCCGAAACTATGCTTTTCGGTAGGCCGTGAAGACGAATGACTTCTTTGAAAAATAGATTTGCAATGTGAGTTGCATCACTGGTTTTATGACATGGAATGAAGTGTGCCATCTTGGAAAATCTATCCACCACCACAAATATTGAGTCAAATCCTCTTTGTGTCCTTGGCAACCCCAATATGAAATCCATGCTAATTTCATCCCACGGCCTTTCTGGTATGGGCAATGGTTGATAGAATCCTGCATTCTGCTTTCTTCCCTTCGAATGCTGGCAAATTCTACATCGGTCCACGAATCTCTTGACATCTGCTCGCATTCCTGGCCAAAAATATGACTCATTCAGCTTTGCGAACATCTTGTCATGGCCAAAGTGTCCTGCCAATCCTCCACTGTGTTTTTCCTTCAGCAGATTCTCCCTCATGGAGAATTTCGGAATACACAGTTGATTGCCTTTGAACAACAATCCTTCCTGGATCATGTATTCTATCCATTGGCTTTTGTCTCTGAGAACTGGATTCTCAGCTGCTTCATACACTTCTTTAAAATCCTGATCATCTGCGTACATGTCCCTGAGATCATCAAAACGCATCGCTTTGACTTTGAACTCCTGCAATAGTAAACACTTCCTGCCCAAAGCATCAGCAACTTCGTTAGCAGTACCAGAAATATGTTTAATCACAAAAGTGAAATTTTGCATATATTCAACCCATTTGACATGTTTCTGATTCAACTTTTCCTGTTGAGTCACAAACTGCAATGCATGGTTATCACTGTACAATACAAACTCTTTCAGGATCAAGTAATGCCTCCATTTTTTCAATGCCCGGATGATAGCATAGAACTCCTTATCATAAGTGGAGTACTTCAATTTCGCCTCATTTAGCTTCTCGCTGAAGTATGCTATCGGCTTGTCTTCTTGACTCAAGACTGCCCCAATTGCAAACCCACTTGCATCGCATTTCACTTGAAATGTCTTTTGAAAATCAGGCAACACCAGAACTAGTTGTTCCATGATCTTCCTTTTCAACAAATTGAAACTTTCTCAGCCTCTTCAGTCCAGTGAAAAGTTTTGTGTCTTTTCTTCACTGTATCCATCATCGCTGCGCTAATTCCACTGAAATTCCTGATGAACTTTCGGTAGAAACTAGCCAATCCATGAAAACTTCTCACCTCAAAGATATTCTATGGCGATGGCCAATTTTTGATTACCTGCACCTTATCTAGATCCATCCTCAACTCATCTGCAGAAATAACAAATCCCAAGTAAATGATCTCTGTCTTCATGAATGAGGATTTCTTCATTTTTATAAGCAGCTTCTCTTGCTGTAATCTTTTCATCACAATAGTCAAGTGTTTCAGATGCTCGTCCCTTGTTTTACTGAAGATCAGTATGTCATATAAATACACAATGACAAATTTCCCAATGAACTCCTTTAAGACTTCATTCATCAACCTCATAAAGGTACTCGGCTCATTTGTTAAGACAAACGGCATAACAAGCCATTCATATAACCCTTCGTTGGTTTTGAATGTGGTCTTCCATTCATCACCTTCCCTCATGTGAATCTGATGATAACCACTTTTCAAATCAACCTTTGAAAAATACTTTGCTCCACTCAAGAAATCCATCAGATCATCCATCCTCGGCAATGGAAATCTGTACCTGATGGTTATCTTGTTAATGGATATTGAATCAGTGCACATCCTCCAGCCTCTGTCTTTCTTCAGACTGAGTACTGTTGGAACAACACACGGACTCAAGCTTTCCCTGACCAAGCCTTTGTCCAAAAAATCCTGGACTTTCCTTTTTACCTCTTCATCCTCTTGCGGCATCAATCTATACACGGATTTATTCGTCAAACTAGCTCCTGGTATGAGATCAATATGGTGACTCACACTTCTGATCGGTGGCAATGAATGAGGTAATTCATCCACTACTATATTGGCGAACTCTTCCAACAGTTCCTGAATTTCTTTTGCTAAATCATCCACTTTTGTTCTAGTCAGAACAATTCTAGGCTTTCTGACCACAATGAACTGCGGATCTTCCGTCTTCTTAACCTATGTAAGAAGTTCCTTTCCACTCATGAGAAGTATTGTGTTGCTTACTTTCGGCTTCACCTCCCTATATTTGATTGGAAGCAACATGTGTGTCCTTCCATTCTTCTCCAGGGTGTATGTGTTCATTCTCCCATCATGAATCACATTCCTGTCATACTGCCATGGTCTACCCAGTAATAGATGACAAACATCCATAGGAATAACATCACATAAAATCTTATCATTATATCCTCCTATCTTGAATTCAACTAAACACTGTTTAGTGACATTTACCTGATGTCCCTTTTGTAACCATGAAACTTTATATGGGCTTGGATGATTAGTCGTCTCCAGCTCTAGCTTCTCTACCATCTCAGTTGAAACGAGAATATCTGTGCTACCGCTATCCACAATGACCTTGCATACCCTGTCCTTGGTCTTGCAAGAAGTCCTAAAAAGTCTGGTCCTTTGGACTGAACTTTCCACCTCCTTCTCGGGTGTCAAAAGGACTTTTCGCATCTTCAACAATCTTCCACCTTCAGTGTCTTCTGCCTCAACATCTCACCTCTATGCTTCGATGATGTGAGTTTCTCCAGTCTCCTTCTTTTTGTCTGGACACTCGTAAGACTTGTGCCCATTCTTTCCACATGTGAAGCATGTGATTACTCCATCTCTTCCTCTTCCTCTACCTCTAGTACGAGAAAAAGTATTATTGTCAGCATAATCTCCTCTCTGCTCAGTATGTTGCCTTCTCTATTCATCATATTGCTGCCCTTGCTGTGAGGTTCCACCTCTCTCTGTCCGTGTCTAAGTTTTCTTCCAGTCCTCCTTGGGCTTCTGATATTTATCCTGGGCAACTGATTTTTCTCTGGGCTGACTCCTGCCTCGGCCCCTCTGACTCTGTTTTCGGCTCAGCTTCTCTTCTGCTTTCATAGCCATCTGATAATCATCTTCCACCATTCGAATGGTTACCATGCTCATCTCATCCTGAATCGTATATCTCAGTGTTGGGTATGTGTTATATTCTTTGCACGAGTAGTAGTGTCTGAGCGCCTGTGCCGGGTGCGCAATGGGGTTAG
>SNQJ01S0001911.1:118625-137417 GCA_010110895.2 Picea sitchensis | reverse complement strand
GGAGTGTTGTTTAGATTCGTCGAAGTTTGTAGTTTGGCCACAAGACTTGGCGGGCCCTTTTTATTTTTGAAAATATGGTTTCGGGCCCTCATTGGGCATTTTGCCACTACCACATGGCAGACCATGACTGGGCCACTTGGAAACCAACCATTGACCCACACTAACCACTTGCACAGTCACCTGCCACATTTTTGAGGGGTCCTAAATCCCTTTAACTCAACAACAGGAACCAAACCGGCCACCGAGGCCCAATTAGACTCTGTAGCACTTGATAGTGGAATGTTTCTCCCGATCTGTCGATCCGACCAAATAATCGATGGGATTTACGTAGTGATTTGTAGGATATCTTCTTATGAAGATTCCTCGATTTTAAACATTCTCTTTTTGTATTTTCTTTTACTATATGGGTCTAATAAAAATATGTGTGTTGGTATAAATTAGCTGGTAAAAGGGGAAATCTTAACTATTGAAGAAGGCTAAACTTGGGATAACCCTTGTGCTCAAGCATGCAGACAAATATTTTCACACTTGTGACAAGCCTAGTACTAATACATTAACTTGTTGGTATTTCAATTATTGATTGAGATACAATTATTGAAAGAAAACATACATGCAATAAAATGATGGCGAGAAATTTTTTTTCTTTAGCTCTAATCATTAATCACACGTTAACACAACGATTTGCTTTCCATCATTAGAGAGAAGAACTATAAAAATATTGAATCAAATAACTTATCAATAGATTCAGAAACTCTTACTCATTACATCATCCATTTATGAGATAAAGTCGGAAGTAACTCCTCCTTAGATCCAATCACACATGTCTTTGATAAAAAAAAAAAAATAGAAATTTGTCTCCAGTCCTGAACATGACTTCTCAATTAAGGTAGTTCGTAAATAGTTCTTTAGAATTCCAAAAATGGGGGTCTTTGCAAAAACTATCAACTTTTCTAAAAGTTCAATCCTCTTATTTATAACAAATTATTAACTAAAAATAAATATCAAAAGTGCATTGGGACCCAGGGTAGATGCTCTCTCAAGTTCTTTCTCCTCTGTAATTTGGATTGTAGCGAACAAGGACACCTCTGAACTCTCCTCATCATCGTAGATATTTATTAAATCATACAAGGGGTTTGGTACACTTGTCCTACATGGTGTCCTTTCTATCTCAGGCTGGTTTGAAAATTCCCTCTAGTGATCTGGTCTGTGGTAGTGGTACTTCAGGGTTTTATGGCCCGGTGATTTATTCCAGTTGTATTGGCTCTCCTCTGCTTTCGATTAGGTCACTAGTAGAAATCCTTGACATCTCTATGAGATCAAGGTCGTTTTGTAACTGATCAATGATTCTATGTGCCACTTCTATCAAGAGAAATCCTCTTCTTTGTGCCTCTATGGTTTCTAATGATCATAATTCTTCCCTAAATATGAGAGCTTCTTGAGTCGATTTCTCTATCATCTCCACCTGCCCGCCCATTCTCATAGCCTTGAACCTGGTCATGTTCAGGTTGGCCATCCTCTCTACTACCTCCTCCTAGTCCTGAGCGCATTCTATGAAAACTTCATCTTCGAATTTGTCATGCGTGTATGGACAACAAGATGATACCTATGAAGCATGTTGGGGGACCAAGCCTTTAGGGTCATTCTTACAGATTCGTCCTGTTGGGAACCTGGATTCAAGTTGGCTCAACCCTTCTTGTTTGTCTTGAGAAATGTCCTTTACTAGGTAGAAATCCACATGGAAATAATAGGGTATGAAGGCCCGCTTCTTGTCCTTGACCAATGTGGCTTTATAGCCTTGCAGGATAGTCTGATAGCATATCTCTCCCACAATGAGCCTATCTGGGACATGAGCGGGTAGGATATGTGGTGCTCTGGTGGCCCCGAACACCCTGATGTAGGTTGACCATTTATCTAAATACCAATGGCCTACCTTTGCCACTATTTTCTCGGCTACTGCAGATAATCTTGGGCATTCCTTATTAAAAATAATAAAATGAATACGGTTGATGAATTCATAGCAGATGATTGCGTGAGATTTTTTATACCTGTTCTCCCATAATATGCTGAAATAAACGTGGATCAGGAGCTCCGCAACATGCCAACTTAAATTCATGCCGGCAAAGACATTTCTTGCACAGATGAAATCGAGAAGGTATGTGGCCATGTGGAAAGAGGGTGCTTCCCCTTATTTCGACGTCTAAGCATGTTGTACATATATGATCAATTGTTTAGAAATTATCTCTCCCCAGTTGAAGCTCCTTCCTAAAATTGCCATTGTGTACGCCAAAGGCATCCATGCTTCCGAAAACTTGGAGCAATCCTTTTATCCATATAAACGGCAAATGAGAGCCATCAAATAGATGTATGGATCCCTCAGGTTAAATGTTCCATACCATCCATTGCTTTGATTAGTGAACTTATTGTCCTCCTTCCACCATGAGGCCATCAACCGACTGGTGTCATGGAGTTCATATAATTTCACAATGAATTCCGTGTTGAGCCGCTACTCTGGGTCCCTAAGCTTATAGTATTTCTGGGCTTCTGTCGGGAGGAAAAATCCAACACATCTGCCATTCTCATCATTGATCAAGAACTTATGCCCGTCCGTATGGTCAATGAGCCATTTCATAACCTCTATGCAGGGGAAAACTAGGGTTCTTCTTGACACCGTGTGTAACTACTACCTTCGAATGTTCGGGAACACCTGGCCATCGAGAACCCTCACGTCTGGGTCACTGTGTGGGATGTACTATGGGTACTCTTCTCGGATAATTATGTTGAAGAGATCCCCCCACTGAGGGAGAATTTCTTTGGAAATGGTGCTTGCTTTTGTATCATCGAAGGCTGGAGGCTGGAAAAAATCTTTCTTTGTTGATGTTTTAATGACAGGCTTCGCCCTGGGAGCGTACTCCAACTTACTCACGGTCCCTGAAGAAGAACCTTCACCTGTATCAACTTCCTTTAGCTTGGGTTCCCTCAGCAAGCATCTGGTGGTTGGATTTCTCGGTGACATCTTACCTGTAGCCAAAACATAGTTTAGAGACCGTGCAAGAAAACTTGATGCATACATAAATTACGAACAACGAATTGAAAAACTTGAATTCATACCTCTGCAGCTTGTTAAACCTGGTTTTGATAATCAGAGGGTCAGTACAGTCTTGAGAAACTTTCTTTTCTCCTTTGGATTCTTTGGAATTCAACTTGTGCGCATAATGAATTTGTTCAAAAACCATGCTAGAGATTTAATCAGAGATGAACTTACATTGTCACATTAACCATTCAATTTGGGTATGAGTGTAATTTCATTAAATCTGCCACCAAATCTTCAAAGATGATTAAACTTAAATTCATCGTGGGTTGACGGTGCCGGTGCGGGTGGTAATGTGTTCTATCAACAATTTCATTTTTTTTTGTATAATCGACGCACGAGGTAGCAAAAAATGTGGGACCAGGCATTAATAGGTCTATTAAATGGCCAATTCTGATCATATCTTATGCCACACACATCCCATCATTCCACTCTTTTAGTTGGTGGATCGGAGGTTGGGATTGTACTTCATACATTTTCATTGATATCTCCTTGCAAAATCTCCGACGCCGATCAATTTTGTTGTACAGAGCTAACATGTCAAAGATGACTAGGAGGTGTGACTAGGACCCAGGGAACCTTAACATGACTTGGGATGAAACTAGGCCATACGACCCCCTTACGTGGTAAAGACATGTGGCATTCGATACTGGCGACTTAATTTTCTCATGTTAATCGGAATCGGGACCTTCTTTAAGCTATACATTCTAAAACCAAATCTTATATAGCCGACACCGGAAAATATCAAGGATTGACAATCGACGATAAACCTATCCAAGTGCTTTTCGATCAATTCTCATGAAAAAGTATCGATGTTGAAAATGCATCGGGGATTGATGATCAGGGATATGTTTGTCACAGACAAAATAATTGTTGTAACCTTTTTGGATTTCCCCGACCCCGATAATGCACATCGGTCATCAACTATCGGTAATTTCTTTGCATCCTTCGTTAATGTCTATCCTTCCCATATTTTTCCGAAGCTGAAGGGGATCGCCTATCTCTTGAAACTTCATGCGAATAATTTACGCAAACCAAATTGGCCTTCTGTCGATGCCGATGGGGATCGACACTTGGCTACTGTTGTAACTGTCTGGTTCCTTTACTTGCTTGAATCTTTTTCCAACACCGAACCTAAGCGCGTTAGGTACAGTGTTAGCTTCTGATTAGTAATTCAAGTGTCAAGTTATTTTAGACATGAGGTTTCACGAATTCAAACAAACCTAACTTGATGATAAGAGTCATGAAAACAAGACAAATATAAACCATTTCCCAAAGTGAAATCGATTAAGATAGTGAAGAAAACAAGTGGTACCCAAAAAATGATAAAATTTCACAAGGATTTTAGGGTGTGTTGAGTGCTCAAAAAATGGTAACTTACTGGGTGAAAAAAGAATCTATGTTCCTTCCCCGGGCTTAGCTAATGCAGAAGCTAGTTAAGAACTTAATTGGTTTTGTTTTTTTAATCAGATTCTCTTCTATCCTTGCATTTGAAATTACTTCAGTTAGTGGATCCATGCATGCCTATGGGGTTTCAACCTTTACTCCTCCTTTTATCCCTTTAACCATGACCCACACCCTCTTTTGAAAAGAGTCGAGTAAAGCATTCACTGGCACCAGACCTTTTAGTTATCATAATTCACTTGTTGCAGTGTTGCTCCGCTGCCAGCAAGTGTCCATAGCCCCGATGGATTCACCTCGATGTCATAGACCTTTCTCTACTACCAGTGAGTGTCCATATCCCCGACAGAGTCACCCCAATGTCATATAACTTTCTCCACTTCCAGCAACTATCCATAGCCCCTATGGAGTTATCTGCATACCCTCTCCTAGTTTTCACTCATTTGATATAATTGATTTATTTTCGGCAGAGATGCCTTGAGCGAGTGGGAGAGGACGTCTGTTATATGCAATATGAGATGGTTAAGTTGAAAATTTTCTAGCTCTATCTCGAGGTACATGTGGTCCTTTCCAGCTTACTATATTTCCCTTTATGTTTTACTAGACCACCAATCGAACACTTCATCACTTGCCAAGGTTGTTTATTTGCAAAGGTTAGATACATAACTCCATTAATACAACAACAATTCACCCAACGTTTTCTCATGTTTTATGTAAGCATGAGTCAGGAACAGAGTTTGTTATACCATATGAATTAAATCAACCAATGCCTTAAGGAACACAACTTCAAAGCGCAAACAATATAACAAAAAGGAAACAAAAAACAAAAATAAAGGACTCTGCAATCAACTTGAAAATAAAATAACATGAAAACATACACACTTTTTTTTTAATATAAATATTGTTTTAGGGCTTGGCCATTCACCAGGAGGGCGTTAGGTTCCCCCCTCAGATTTTGCAACTGATACGTTCCTTCCCCAAGTTTCTCAGCTATCTGAAAAGGTCCGAGCCATAGATTTTGAAACTTTGAATGTTTTCCCTTCGACTCATTCGCTCTATCCCATTTCAGGACTAAGTCTCCTACTTCAAAATGCTTCTCTTTGGACTTATGCTTGTCAAACCACCCTTTAACTATCTACTGATGAGAAATGAACTTTGATTTTTCTTTCTCCCTTTCTTCTTTCAGCATGAGAAGGGTATCAATTCTTTGATGAATAACAGATGAAGGTTGTCCTCTAGAACCCTGAGCAAGCTGAAGAGATGGAAGATATAGCCCGTTCAGGAGAATGGCTTCTTGTCCGTATACCATAAAGTATGGGGAATTCCCTCTATCTTCCTTGGGTGTAACTCTATCGGCCCATAAGGCGTTATGAAGTGAACTATGCCAATTCCTATGATTGTCTTCAACTTTTTTCTTCAATATCCTTACTAGGTTCTTATTGGTTAATTCTGCCACTCCATTCCCCTATGGATAGTAGTTTGTAGATTATCTGATTATGATTCATTCGTCTAGAGTGAACTCTGTTAATAAGGTGGAAGAAAAGTAAGCAGAATTATCAAAAACAAGAATGGAAGGCATATCGAACCTTGTGATCAGTTTTTGTTCTATGAATTGTATTACCACCTTTTCATTTACATGAGTCAGAGGGACGGCCTCTGCCTAGTTCGTGAAATAGTCTATGGCATTCAATATGTATCTATGTTGTTTCCAAGAACTCGGTGTAATTTTTCCTATGACATCTAACCCCCATTTCTTGAAAGGTATAGAGAAGGCCATAGGTCGGAGGGGGATATTTGCTCTCTTTTCCCTCCCCACGCTCATTTGACAAGTTTTACAGTTCCTAGCATATGTGTGAGAATCTCTAAATAGAGTAGGCCAATAATAGCCAACTCTCAGTAAATTGTGAGAGGTGGTATTCCCTGCAAAGTGTCCACCTACAGGACCATCATGGAGCTCCTTTAGAACCTTGTCTGTGTCTTCACATTTGAGACATATTAAATGTACCCCATCATAATTAACGCAGAAGAGGACCAAATTTATGAGACGATATTGTGTCGATTTTAGTCTGAGAGCTCTCCTTTATTTAGGGTTTAGGATTTCTGGGCAAGTCCCATGATGTAGGAGATAAGTTAGTTTCTCATACCAAAACTCCTACCTCGGGGGAACATATAAATATTCACTACTCCATAACACCAATTCATTCTCCCACTCGGGGTCTTCATTTGCTTGGTCCTGGGATTCAATGACCAGTTTACATGATCCTTGTCCTTTAACCAATTTGGTAGGTTTTATATCTAGATCAATTTCTTGGACCACTACCATCCAATTTCCTCTTCTTTCCCTGACCTCCTATTGAGTGAATAGGGATCGGACCGTAGGATGAGGCACAATGACTTTGGTGTGTTTTTTTAGGATGTAAGATCTGAAATGTTTTACTTCCTTTTACACCACATAAGCCTTCTTGTCTATAGCAAGGAAATTTAGTTTGGCCCCTTGGATATTAGTGCTCATAAATGAGACCGACGCCTCATTTTTGTCATCATCCCTCTGAGTCAATACTGCAGCTAACAATTGGTTGGAGGAAAAAGTATAGAGGAAAAAATATCTGCTAATTTTAGGACTTCACAACACTGGAGCTTGGGATATTGCAGTCTTAATATTGATGTAAGAACTTTTTCGTTCGTCATTCCACTTAAATTCAACATCTTTGTGAATCATTTTTTGTAAGGGTTTGATATTTTCAACGAAATAGGGGATGAATTTCCCAAAATTGATTTTCCCAAAGAAGGATTGCATAACCTTTTTGTTGTGGGATAAGGGAAGCTGAGCTATTTCCCTAATTCGTTCTGGGTCTATGTGAATTCCTGCTTGAGATATAATATGACCTAGTAGCTTCCCTTCCTCAACACCAAATATAGTTTTCTTACGCTTTAAAGATATATTGTATTTCTTACACCTTTCGAAAATTTGGGTTAGGTGTTGGATGTGATCTTCTCTATTCTTTGAGTACACAGTCACGTCGTTGATCCAGATTATTTTCGGCATGAAATGAGAGCGGAAATATAATAAATAAATGCATAGAGATATTGCGGATATCCAATAATATAACATAAATTTTTTAGAGATGCAACCATAAACACATATATACAGTAATACACGATTTCTATTAATGAAATAAATGTACAAAGACTATACAAATATAGAGTGAAAGACTCGCTAAAATGGTGGAAACTTATCTCTGACAAGAGATGTGATGGATACTTGCATTCGTAAGAAGATGATTAAAATGAGGCTATGAAGGCCTTTTTTACAATAAGCAGGAATACCAAAAACCCTAGACATCCAAAAACCTAACCCTAGGAGATGAAGCGCCAAAAGTCATGTGGGCCCTGTTTGGGTAAGTTAGTACATCAACTTCCTGAGGTCGTAACTTTTGCATACGATCTCCATTTTAGGCGTATGATACACCATTGGAAAGGTATTGTCGAGGAGATTCATGTTAGGTGAAATATTAAAGGAACTTGCATATTGCAAACCTGTTTTCCCAAAAAACATCGTTTAGGGCCTCAAAATGGCCCCGGAAATTAAAAACTGCTAAAAATAGTAAAATACCAAAATTGCCAGAAAACTATTTTGGGCTAGTTGGAAAAGGTCAGTGGCCATCGATATCCACCTGTATCAATCTTCCATCCTTAGGAAGCAATGGTATCCATTGCATTGAGTTCCTGGGGGAGAGGAAAAAACGTTTGTTGAATCTGAATCTTGGTGAGTTGCTTGCCTTGCTAGAGATGTCGCGTTGCTTAGTTTGTGGAATTCCATCACGAACCTATTGAGGCTGAGGTTGTAAAACAAGTCGAGCTACATGAGAGGACAATGTGCATAAGGAATCTTTGTGCTTTGCTGCAACCTTGTTGACTTTCTTCTGTTGGATAGAAGGTGCCTGGGGCGAGGTTGTAGTGGTTGCAATGTTCTTTTGTTCCCCTTTTGAACAGATTGTGAAGAAGATAAATTTTGTAGTATGAGATACTACCTTGCAACACTTTTTAGGTGGAACAATAGTTGGAACTACCTCTGGTATTCTATAGAGATGACCCCCCAAACTAACAATGACACTACGGGGTCAAGACTCATAAACATCATGGAGTCTCCACATATATGGTTGTCCCAACAGAACATCATAGGAATCCAGTGGGGAAACATCACATAATACCTCATCCTTGAAGGGTTGGATTCTGTATGACAATCGACACTATTGGCTGACACGAAGGTCTCGTCCTTGGAAAAGCCACCCGATGTTGTATGGCTGCGGGTGTGGTGTTGTCAACAATCCCAACTGTTTGATGACCTCTACTAAGATGAGGTTCTTCTGGCTTCCGCTATCAACAATAAAATGCAGTGGGGTCCCCTTCACCCACATCTATGAATGAAAAAGGTTCTCCCCCTCTTTAGGATTTGGTGGTTCTTTTGGTTGAATTGTTGTGGTCATGACAATAGTAGTGAGGTCTGCATCAATGATCTGTCCTTTACCAGTATTTTTAGAATCAGATTCTGAATTAGGGTTTGGCTCCTTGTCTTTGATCTCGGCCACCAATGATTGTTTTGAATGACATTCATCAGTGTTGTGACAAGGGATTTTATGGAAATCACACCATTTTCTAGTGTTCTTCTTTGTCTTCCCGAGACCCTTCTTTTCCTGTGGTTTGGACTGGTTTTCGGGAGATTGTTTGTTAGGGTTGTCTTTGTCATACTTTGGTTGTTGTGGATTTGCAGACCTGAAGTCTCATTTGTTCTGGTGCTTAAATTTCTTCTCGATTTAAACAACATATCGATAGGCAGCATCGAGTGATGAGATGTCTAGAAAATCCATTTCAATTTGGATGTATCTATGTAGAGCCCCACGGTATTTCAGAACCAAATGTCGTTTGGAGTCTTTGATACCCAGATTGGTGCATAAGGTATGGAATGTATTGGTGAACTCTGAAAATTCTTGGCCCCTCCCTTTTTGTAGTGTGGTCCATCTCATGTACTGGTCCTCATAGTTTCCAACAGGGTAATACTGTTCCTTTACCAGATCCACAAAAAAATCCCAAGTGGGCTCAGTCCCATATATTCCAGACTCCTCTGTGGAACTCTAATCCCAGTAAGTTTCCCACCAATGTTTGACATGGGGGAGATCCTTAAGGAGTGTGAAGATGATCTTTTCTCTGTCGAAAAAATTGTGAACAAAGAAATAACCTTCTTACAAATTTAACCATTTATCTAGGGCATCCACATCTATCTGAACTTCAAATATAGGAATATCAAAATTGACCTGTAGCTTAAAACGAGAGGTTCCTCCAAAGTGGCCTCTTGATGAATATGCGCCTGATGCTATTGTGAGGCATTGAAGGATGTGGGAAAAATTATCCATCACTTCGTCCCTCTGTCGCGTGAGAGCTTGCTCGAGCAACAGACTTATAGGATCATCTGCTTCATTGTTTTTATTTTCTTCCACCATGGAGAGTTTCTTGGGCATGCGAGAGAGATTGTATTCAAGAGAGACAAGCTTGAGACCCAACTGTCTATACTCAAACCTCATCGGGGAAATGCACTGAAAAATGATCAAGAGCATCCTGCTCTGATACCTATGATTCAGATTATTTTCTGCATGAAATGAGAGCGGAGATATAATAAATAAATGCACATAGATATCGCAGATATCCAATAATATAACAGAAATGTATCATATATGCAACCATAAACACAGATATACAATAATACATGATTTATATTAATGAAATAAATGTACAGAGACTGTAAAAATACAGAGTGAAAGACTCGCTAGAATGGTGGCAGCTTATCTTTGAGAAGAGATGTGACGGCTACTCGCATTCGCAAGAAGATGATTAAAATGAAACCATGAAGGAATTTTTTACAATAAGAAGGAATGAAAAAAACCCTAGACATCCAAAAATCTAACCCTAGGAGATGAAGCGCCAAAAGTGATGTGGGCCCCGTTTGGGTAAGTTAGTACATCAACTTCTCGGGGTCGCAACTTTTGCATACGATCTTTGTTTTAGGCGTATGATAGCCTGTTGGAAAGGTATCATCAAGGAGATTCATTTTAGCTGCAACATCAAATGAACTTGCATATTGCGAACCTGTTTTCCCAAAAAACATTGTTTAGGGCCTCAAAATGGCCCCCAAAGTTAAAAACTACTAAAAATAGTAAATTACCAAAATTGTCAAAAAACTATTTTGGGCCAGTTGGAAAAGGTTGGTGGCCATCGATAGCCACCTGGATCATTCATCCAAGTAAACTACTACACATTTTTTTATTAGTCCCCGAAACACTACATCCATGGCCCTTTGGAAGGCTTCCCTTGCATTGATTAACCCAAATGACATGCATTTATAAGCAAAGGTTCCCCACTTAGTTCAGAAGGTAGTTTTCAATCGGTCTTCCTCTGAAAATAGAACTTGGTTATAACCTGAAAAATCATCCAGTAGGGAAAAAACCTCAGAACCAGACACGGTCTACAAGAGTTCCTCCATCGGCGGGACTAGGTAGTTGTCCTTTTCTGATGCCCTATTGAGGTTTCTGAAATCCACACATAGACAGATCTCCCCAGACTTTTTCTTGACGGGAACCAAATTTGCTACCCAGGAAGACTGTCTAACCTGATATATGATTTGAGTATCTAGTAATTTATTTAACTCCTAACACGTGAGGGGTTCCAGAGACAGGTGGTACTTCCAAATCTTCTATTGGAAGGGTTTTACTACGGGTTTTAACGATATTATGCATTGGATAATATGAGTATCATAAGTTTTTAGAAATCGGTAGGACCATGCAAAAACATCTTGATATTCTCTAAATTTTTTGAGATAGGCCTTTCTTTCTTCTTTAGACATTGTATTTCCTAGATTTATATTTCTAGGGTTTTTCGGGGTTCCTAGATTTATAGTCCCGTACATGGGACATGAGCCCTCTGTCTTTGTCTTTGTTGACCCTTTAAATCTTTCCCTCAAGTCAAATAGATTCTCCAATTTGTCTACCCCTTTCGATATCTTGTGAAACCTTAGTTCGTCAGTTGAGTGATATGTTTCCCCTTTTTGTTCATGGGGGTTGGTTTCTACTAGTTTCTCTTGGAAAAATTCATCGTCAATAGCCGGGTCTTTAAAATTTTCCTCATTGATTAGGAAGTTTATGATCTGTTCATATCTTTCAAAGACCTTCCAATTAGAAATATTGTTGGGCACTGATGGTTTGTAGAGTAGTTCCACAGTGAATCTGGAGGCTTCATAGTCTTATAAAGGGGATAACCTCGAAGCAGTAGTGGCTAGGGAATCAACAAGAGTATTCTTTGTTCTGGCGATCGTTGTAACATTAAAGGCTTCAAAATGTTCTATTATCATGTTCACTTACTGTTGATCATTCCTCAGGTGGAGAGAGTTGCAATGTATGGTATTATGTACTTGCCTAATGATAATCGCAGAGTCCCCGAAAATGTTTATCTCTTTAACATTTAAGTCTATGGCTTTCTTTATTCCTTGCACTAAAGCTTCATACTCAACAGTGTTATTAGTGCATTCAAATTCCAGTTTGCAAGACATGAAACTTCGCTTCCCCTTTGGGTTGATGAGGATACATCCTTCTCCCCACCCTTTTTGTGATTTAGACCCATCAAAGTAAAGGGTCCATACTTGTGAGAGAAAATCATCAACTTCTCCATTCCTACTAACTTCCTCCTCTCCACCTATTTTGTCTGTAGTTTCCAACAGAGGTTCTTGACAAAAGAGGGTTTCTTCCGCCGCTACTGATAGATTTACTTGAAAATCCATTTCGGAGTTTTGAGTAAGAGGTACATCAAATGGGAGAGGGGAGAAATTACCGAAATCGTAATCGCAGGAATAGTTTCTTAGCACGGGAAAATCTTCCGATGAGGGTTCATTGAGGGATTCTAAATTAGTGACAGTATGTTTGAGATACCTTTCCCTGTCGATCCTAATAATGTTTTCATTTCCAATTAATGGCAACCATAGGTGAGCCCAGTCCATGCTAAAGTACCTATTCAACTTGTCGGACCAATATCGACTAAGTAACAATCCATAAGCTTCTGGTATATCTACTACAATGATGTAAATTACTTGAACAAATTTTGGGTGTGTGGCCATTCTGATAATGACATATTTGAGTTCTCCAATGACTTTCACCTGAGTTCTATCTAGTTGTATAACATGTTTATCACTTTTGAGAGGGACTGCATTTAGTTTCTTGCAGATAGATAATGGCATGAAATTCAAGGATGCCCCTGAGTCAACTAAACAATTATGGAGGTTTCTATTGAAGACTTTGAACGTTGAAAGGAACGGTGGGACAAAAGGCTTTCCTTTCTTATCTACAGAGAAAGCATTCACATTCATTTTATTCCTTACGTCTATGGGAGCTGGGGTTTCTCATTGGTTAGTGCTTGTTGTAGTGGTTTTGAATGACTTTAATGATTGTAACATAAAGTCCTTTTACTGGGGACTTCTACACATGTCCATCACCGATACATTTTCCTTTAATCTTTTTAAATCTTATACTATGTTGTAGTCTAGCTTGGGAGATTCTCGTGTATGGATATTTATAGGATTTATTTGGGAGACAAAAGGTGTTTACGAGTGATTGGATGTTGGTTTTCCTCTCAAAGTTTGGGAAATGGTAAGGTCGTTTGAGACCGACTGATCCCTACATCACATTTGCACAACCAAGACCTCAGCAGATGGTTCTTGAACCTCAAATATATCATTGGAAGGCATTGGCAGGTCAGGGTCCCACAACAACATGGTTGTTTCTTCCGACGGGTCAACTTCTTCTTGATTGGCAATATTCACCGCTGACCCACTTGATTGTTTGGTAAGGTAAACTTCGTCTAGGAACTGATTGGCCATCAAATTCATGGAATTCACTCATTTTGGACAGTCTCTTTCTAAATTTTCTCTTGATGATAGGTACAGAACGAGTCAGATGCTACATTGCCCAGGTCAATGTTTAAGTTGGTTGAGAGAGGTTAAATTTCTTTGAACGGTGGGTTTCTCTTAAAAAGGGTTTATAAGGCCTTTGGCCTTGGTTTCCTTCCCCTGCACTTCTTTTCATGTCTACCATTTCATTTGATAATTTCTTTATCATCCGTTGTAGGTATTCTATGTCTCCGCTCCCCTTTTTGGGACCTTGTTTTGTTTGTTTCCCTGGGGGTCTAGTCAACAAGAGTCCTATCCTAGGTGGAGGTTGAGATTACTTCTTAACTAGTGAGACCTGGCCCTCTTTGCATCCCTTCATTTGGAATTCAATTGTTTTGTCTTCCTCGAAATTTTCAACTAGGGTATGCTTGCACCCTTTTTACAAACATAGAAATAGAAGTAGGGAGAGCATTAGTGTATACTTTTATTTGCAACTCCTGAGTGGGTTTACCTTCGGGTTGGAATTTTTTCAAGATAGTGGTGAATCATTGATTGAAGTCTTTAACCTTTTTCTTTGAACTTGTGGTGGCGGAAAACAACTCAGCCATCAAAGCTCCTGTAGTGGTTTCTTCTGTAAATTTGTCTAAAAAATCCTTTTGAAACTTCTTCCAACTAGTTATGGACCCTACAGGAAAGTTAAAATGCCACTTAGAGGATGAATTCTCAAAGGTATAGGGGAAAATCCTGCAAAATACGTCTTCATGTTGAAAATTCATCAATGTAATAGCTAGTATGAATTTTTTGATATGGTCTTCAAACAATCCTAAGTTTTCAGGGTCAAATTTAGGGAGTGACTTTTCTGGATGTTGGGGAAGGTTATGTACTCGTTCGAGGATTGTCAGAGCATCACTGGACAACCAAGGTTGATTATTCTGAGGTGGGTGTCCACTTTCTTCATCATGATCATTGTCATCCTCCATGTTGTCTGACTCTAAAGCTGAGCGTTCCGAGTTAAACCCTTCCTCATCAGATTCAAAATCATTGGGCTCAGAGCTGTTACCAGCTGGTGTTTCGGGGATTAGATTAAGGAGATGTTCGATCTCGGTGAGGGAAAAATCTATCAGGTCTTCTATTGTGTGAACAAAAACATGGTCAGGGGTATCGACCACTGGTATGCTTACTTTATTTCTACGATGAAGTAACGGAGCTAAGGGTAGTGCTCCAATTTTTCAGGCGTAAGCTCTTGTGATTCTTATGAACTGGATCAACTCCTCATTCGGAAAAGCATAAGGTATTTCAGGGAATAAATATTCTTCCTCTTGTTGGGGTGAGTTACTTGTTTCAGAAGTACTCAATGTATGTGGGTTGTCTTGAGAATGACTAGACATGCATCTGGGTTGTTTTGAATCTATAGGCTATGTAAAATATTATATCAGAAATATTGTTAGGCATTCATTCATTCAGGCCCTCCTTCTAGTGCCAGTTCTGTTGAGGGGTCCTACATCCCTTTAACTCAATAGCAGGAACCAAACCCACCACCGAGGCCCAATTAGACTCTGCAGCGTTTGATAGTGGAATGGTTCTCCATATCTGTCAATCCGGCCAAATAATCGATGGGATTTACATAGTGATTGACATGATATCTTCTTATAAAAATTCCTCCTTCAGTTTAAACGTTCTCTTTTTGTATTTTCTTTTACTAGATGGGTATGATAAAAAGATCTGTGTTGGTATAAACCAGCTGGTAAACGGGGAAATATTAACTACTGAAGAAGGATAATATTGGAATAACCCTTGTGCTAAAGCATGCAGAAAAATATTTTCACACCTATGACAAGCCTAGTACTAATACATTAACTTGCTGGTATTTCAATTATTGACTAACATACAATTATCGAAAGAAAAAATACATGCATTAAAACGATGGCGAGAAAAATAGTTTCCTTAGCTCTAATCATTAATCACACATTAACGCAATGATTCACTTTCCATCATTAGAGACAAGAACCATAAAAATATTGAATCGGCTAACTTATCAATAGATTCAGAAACTCTTAGTCATTACATCATCCATTCATGAGATAAAGTCGGAAGTAATTCCTCCTTAGATCCAATCACACACTCCTTTGATAAAAAAAAAATAAAAAAAAATTGTGTCAGTTATTGAACAAGAATTCTCAATTAAGGTAGTTCAAAAATAGTTATTTACAATTCCAAAAATGAGGGTCTTTGCAAAAATGATCGACCTTTTCTAAAAGGTCGATCCTCTTATTTATAGCAAATCATTAACTAAAAATAACTATCAAAATTCCAAGCTAAGTAAAACAAAACATCGCCACATGGCGCTTCCATATCTCTATCTTCTAAGAGTCATCAAATGGTTTCACTGAAGTGGATGAATCTTATGATACTCTGACCATTTGACGAAGAGTTCCCCACATGTGTTGGCATATGGGAATCTGTGTTGGTCCATCAGGGCCTAAAGGATCTCTTTCACTTCTACTTCTCGTGCTCGATACTTAACTATTTTAACACTTAACTGCTATAATACTATTCGATACTTGATCGGGTGCTCCATGAACTACTGTACTTGTTCTGGTGCCATGTTATACACCTTTTATATCTCTGTAGTCCACATCGAGTCTTGTTCTGCATGTTGTTTGATTATGTCATGCAAGTCGACAAAGTCCTTGGGTGAGCCAAATTCTGGGAGACTGATTCCTTTCATCTCATGATTAATCTTGACCCATCTCTTTTCGCAATCGGCCCATTTTTCTTGGATCTCCTGCTGAGGTTCTTGGGCCATTTTCACCCAGTATTTTCCTGCCTTCCTTATCTGATCTATGTTGTTGTCCCTTAGCACCCTAATGTCGTGCTCTTCAGTGTCTTGACCCTTTTCAACCAGGATGATGTAATCAATTCTTTCCACTGACTGGTGGGCCTTCTCATACCACCTTTGCATGTATTTGCAGGTCGTTAGTGCCATAAGAGTGTATTCTTTTAATTCGATTATCTATGCAGTGAAAAGGTGTCGTTCATTTGTGAATTTTCTATAGGCATCTTGGAATTCGTTTCTCAAAAACACCATGGCCTATGTGGAGTCCTGATAGTATTTCTCCAAATGGCGTAGATGCTCCAACTCCTTTAGTGCATCGGCCAAATCCTCCTCATATTTTCTCTCTCTATCTAGGGTGGCATCTGTGATCACCATCCCTACATCGATAAGCTTGGACGTCTTGGTGTGCTCTGTGTTGATCAATTTTTCCTTTGTTGTGATGAGGATTGAACTGTCCAATGTAAGACTCCTTTTCTTAGTGGTTATTTTCATGATGGATTTCCTCTTTTAGTCATAGGCGATTTCTTGTATATCAATGATCTCATCGACGGGTTTAGTGATTTGTTGTTCTCCCCAAGTCAAATTATTTCCTAGGCTCCCGAATATGTATATTGTTTCTAGGCTAGGTTCCTAAGCCTCTTATTTATGCCCCAATGGATCGACCTCTCGTTGTTACTCATCGGGTGGTAAGGTACTGACCAAAATAGAGGAATCAAAGGAAGTTTTGGTACTTACTTGTTGATCGGTTGTTGAAATGTCGATTTCCTTTTTTGAAATTTATTCTTCCTGTTCACCCGATCCTAGCTCATCCCTCGAGTTGTCCATTAGGGTTCCCGATATGTCAAGTTTCTTAGGGTCCAAGGAAATTTCTACCTTATTCTTTCTTTGTGGGAAACTCTGAATTGGAGCATCGAGACCCGAGGTGGATTCTCTCTCAGGGTCTTTCTCCTCTGTAATTTTCACTGGAGTGACCAGGGACACCTCTGAACTCTCCTCATCATCGTAGATAGTTATTAAATCATACAAGGGGTTCGGTACACTTGTCCTACCTGGTGTCCTTGCTATCTCGAGCTAGGTTGAAATTCTCCCTGGTGATCTGATTTGTGGTGGTGGTACTTCAACGTTTTCTGGCCTGGTGATTTCTTCCAGTTGTATTGTATCTCCTCTGGTTTCGATTGGGTCACCAACGAGAATCCTCGACATATTTATGAGATCAGGGTCATTTTGTAACTGATCAATGACTCTCTGTGTATCTTCTATTAAGAAAAGTCATCTTCGTTGTGCCTCTATGGTTTCTGTTGCTCATACTTATTCCCTAACTATGCGAGCTTATTGAGCCGATTTCTCTATCGTCTCCACCTATTCGTCCATGATCATAGCCTTGAACCTAGTAATGTTTGGGTTGGACATCCTCTTTGCTACCTCTTCCCAGTCCAGAGAACATTCTGTGAAAAAATCATCTTCGTATTTGTCATGCACATATGGCCAACATGATGATACCTATGAAGCATGTTTGGGGACCAGGCCTTTAGGGCCGTGCTTGCAAAATTGGCCTATTGGGAGCCTGAATTCAAGTTGGCTCAACCCTTCTTGTTTGGCTTGAGTAGTTTCCTTTACCAGGTAGAACCCCACATGGAAACCGTAGGGTATGAAGGCCCGCTTCTTGTCCTTGACCAATGTGGCGTTATATCCCTACAGGATAGTCTGATAGTAGATTTCTCCCGCAATGAGCTGGTCTGGCACATGAGTGGGTAGGAGATGTGGTGCTATGGTGGGAATATCTTTGTGCATTTATTTATTATATCTCCGATATCATTTCGTGTCAAAAATAATTTGGATTAGTGGTATCAGAGCAGGCTGTTCTTGATCGTTTTTTTCAGTGCATGTCCCCGACGAGGTTTGAGTATAGCAAGTTGGGTCTCGATCTTGTCTCTCTTGAGGAAAATCACTCTTGCACACCAAAGAAACCCTTAATGGTGGAAGAAAAGAAAAATGATGGAGCAGACGATCCTATCAGTCTGTTGCTTGAGAAAGCTCTCACGTGACGAAAGGACAAAATGATGGAGAATTTTCCCCACATCCTTCAATGCCTACCAATAGCAACAGGTGCATCTTCATCAATAGGCCACTTTGGAGGCACCTCACCTTTCAAGGTACAAGTTAATTTTGATATTCCTATATTTGCAGGACAAATAGATGCAGAAGCCCTAGACAAATGGTTAAATCTGCTAGAAGGTTATTTCTCTATTCACAAATTTTTTGACAAAGAAAAGATCACCTTCACACTCCTTAAAAACTTATTGGGAGCAGAGTTCCACAGAGGAGTTTGAAATATATGGGGCCGATCCCACTTGGGATTTTTTGTGGATGCAGTAAAGGAACATTATTACCCTGTTGGAAACTATGAGGTCCAGTACATGAGATGGACCACACTGCGGTAAGAGAGGGGCCAAGAAGTTTCGTAGTTCACCAATACCTTCCATACCTTGTGCACCAAGCTGGGTATCAAAGACTCTGAACGACATTTGGTTCTGAAATACC
>SNQJ01S0001911.1:103813-116226 GCA_010110895.2 Picea sitchensis | reverse complement strand
ACATCTTGTGTTCTTTGTGTTCACTGTGGTGATGACTTGTTGATGATATATTGCTGATATATGTTGCTGATATGTTTTCACATATAACTGGTTATAAATGACAACAATGGGTAATGAATAAATGTTGAATGTTGATTGATGAGTTTTTGTGCAAGAGAGAAGTTTTGGGAAAAAGAGCCCCACACTCATTCACCCCCCCTCTAAGTGTGGTAGGTGTGTCCAACAGAACCATCAGATCCTGAAGAGGGGAAGCACCTTTTTCATTCACAGATGTGGGTGAAGGGTACCCCGCTGCATTTTATTGTTGATAGTGGAAGCCAGAAGAACCTCATCTCGGCAGAGGTCATCAAACAATTGGGATTGTCGACAACACCACACCTGCAGCCATACAACATCAGGTGTCTTCGCCAAGGACAAGATCTTCATGTCAACCAAAAATGTCGATTTTCATATGGAATCCAACCCTTCAAGGATGAGGTATTATGTGATGTTTCCCCACTAGATGTCTGTGATGTTCTCTTGGGCCAACCATATATGTGGAAGTGCCACGCTGTTTATGAGTCTCGACCCCGCAGTGTCATTGTTTCTATGGGGGGTCATCTCTACAAAATACCAGAAGTAGTTCTGACTATTGTTCAACCTAAAACATGCCACAAGGTAGTATCTCATACTTCAAAATTGAGGTTCTTCACAATCTATTCAAAAGGGGAACATAAGGACACTGCAACCACTATAGCCTTGCCCCCTGCACCTTCTATCCAACAAAAGAAGGTCGACAAGGTTGCAGAAAAGAAAAAATATTCCTTCTACACACCTTACTCTCATGTAGCTCAACTTGTTGAACAACCTCAACTTCAACAATTTCATGACAGACTTCCACAAACTAAGCACCGCGACATCTCTAGCAATATGAGCAACTCACCAAGATGTAGATCCAGCAAATGATTTTCCCTCTCCCCCAGGAACTCAATGAAATGGAGACCATTACTTCCTAAGGAGGGAGGATTGATCCAGGTGGATATCAGTGGTCACCCACCTTTTTCGACTGGCTCAAAATAGTTTTCTAGCAATTTTGGCAATTTACTATTTTTAGCAGGTTTTAACTTCCAGGGCCATTTTGAGGGCCTAAATGAAGGTTTTTTGATATGGAGGTCCTCAATGATATCCAAAGGAATAATTTATCCCCCAAAATGAATATCCTCGATGATACCTTTCCAACGAGCTATCATATGCATAAAACGGAGATCGTATGCAAAACTTATGACCCCGGGAAGTTGATGTACTAACTTACCCAAACGGGGTCCACATGAATTTTGGCGATTCATCTCCGAGGGTTAGGTTTTTGGATGTCTAGGGTTTTTGGAATTCCTATTTATTGTAAAAATGCCTTCAGAGCCTCATTGTAATCATCTTCTTTCAAATGCGATTAGCCGTCACATCTCTTCTCAGAGATAAGCTGCCACCATTCTAGCGAGTCTTTCACTCTGTATTTTTACAGTGTCTGTACATTTCTTTCATTAATAGAAATCGTGTATTACTATGTCTCTATGTTTATGGTTTCATCTCTGATATATTTATGTTATAATATTGAATATTTGTGATATCTCTGTGCATTTCTTTAGTATATCTCCGATCTCATTTCGTGCCGAAAATAATCTGGATCACTGCATCATTCATGGAACAGGAAAGGAAGTAATTCTTCTCCAACTCCAATCACATACATATGATGAAAATAGATTGTCTTTGGTTCAGAAGGACTTCTTAATTCACAGCAGTCTCAAAATAATTATCAACAACCAAAAAGGAATAGTTCTTACAACAACCATCAACCTTTGACTAATCCGTCGATGTCTCTATTTATAATCTAAAATTCAACCGAAATTAATGGCTAAATATAGTTCGGACCAAACAAAAGTTTCCACATGGTGTGGTCATCCAACAATTTCTTGGACAGTCCATCTGGGATATTTCTTAAAAAGAGTGGCTTCTTTCATATTTAGAGCAACAGATCTTCACAGGTTTGAGCCCATGGGACTCTACATTGTTCCATTACGACTATGTATACTCCTCTGATATCGACTGCATGCGTTTAGAACTTCATCAAACTAGATTTTAGTAGTTACAATATAGTTTGAGCTTTGATCGGGTATTTCACGAATAGTTGTACTCATCTTAGCTTCATGTCAGCTGTCTTCGCACATCTTTCATCCCACAACAAGTCTCATTCGGTGGGTGTCTTGAGTTGATAACTGATCGGGGATGCCGCACTCGGAGAGCCCATAAACCTTTATTGTGTCGATGATTCAGCTTCGGTGTTCTCTTCGAATCCTTCGATGAAATCTTAGAATGAACTTTGTCTGATAATTGGGGAGGTTTCTTTCCTTCAATTAAGACGACGGAGTTTAGCGATTTCAAAGCAATTTGTGATAAGACGTAAATAAATTGAAAACACTAATACGTACCTGTGTATCCCACTAGTTTCAGTCATTTAATGCTTACTTGATCTCAGTCGCTCCTTTGAATGACTTGTGATGACCTGGCTGAAGCTGTCACTCCTTTGGTTAAATGGAATTACATCAGTGCATCATGGGGTGGAAAATCAAGTACAACATTATGAACGCTTTTTAAATAGTCATATTAATTATTCGACCTTTGGTGCCCAAAAGATACATCGAAGGCGAGCGTGCGTGAGTATACTTCCCAAAGGGTCGGACACCATAAAAGAAAATCCATTAAATGCTTCTAGAATCCATATTATCAAGTGTGTAAAACATCATTAGTCAAATAATGGAGGTCTGGAGAAAGGTCAGGAGGATCGTACCGGGCATTACCTCTAACTCTGTTTGGTGGCGTTTACATGCTCTAGATTGCATCTGTTGAACAACTATGGTGCGTCGAATCTTTAATCACCATGTCATGGGGCACGAGTGTATTATTGGCACACTCTGTTTTGCTCCTCTATTTTTTCTATAAATTCAAGGAGTTATGGGGAAAACTTATGCTCATGCCGAGCTTACATTCTCATGAGTTATGGTATGGAGAATTTTTCTTGGTGAAGTCTTGTATAGATGTTCCCCGTCCTTTGTGGACGCATGATTTCTCACGTTGTTGCATAATGGGATCCCCTTTCAACAGAGGGCAGGGTCTTTGGAGTAGCCGGAGTGTCAGGCCCGAGCCCTAGCGTGCTTGGGATTCTTTTGGGTCAGCTTCCCATGTCTTTGAAAGCCCAATAGGAGGTGCAGGTTTTGGCTCAGAGATGTGTCGGTGTCCTCGATGGAGATTGAAGATGAAAAGGGTGTGTCTGAGGAAGGTATGCTTATAAACACATCATCTCAGGAGCCGAAACCACAGAGAATAGGGAGGCCTAGAAAGGATACAGCCAAATGGGGGGAAACCCGCCTTTCGGTTGAGTTGAGCGCACGTCCAACTGTCGAGGAGTTTGTTGAACTTTCTCACTTGTCGAAGCCAGTTGGGATTATCGACAGAGGAGACGGAAGAGGAAAGGGAAGGGAAAAATCACTGGGTCCTCACGTCAAGAGTCCCATTCAATAGTTAGAGTGGGATAAACTTGTGAAAACCAAACTCTACCAAGAAAATAGAGAGTTGCGGCATCAGTTGGTGGCAGAAGACCAGGAGATACCGTCGTTGCAAGGTCACGCAGGAAACATAGTTTGGCTTCAGAGACGGCTCTGGCAAGCCCAGGATACAATTATGAAGTTGCGCGAGGCACAACATGTGACGAAGGAAAGGAACACAGTGCCAGGTGCTAGTAGTGTCCTAGGGAAAGGTTCATGTGAGGGAAAGAGATAATCGATGATCCTACGCCTTACATTCTCCTAGGTGTTGCTCTAGACAAATTTTCCCTTTTTGTTATTTTGTTGTAAAGGTACTCTTGGGTTTACTGCTACCGGGTCGGTTGGTTGCGGCATGGATTAGTTGTATGTAATTTGAACTTGGAGGGAGGCCTTAATATTAAATATCAGAAGTATTTTGAATGTATTAATCTTTCTCATAGGAAGTTAATCCATGTTTTCTTATCACAAATTATTGGTTCGCACACATTTTTAAATTTTGCAATTGTTATTGTTGTATTGTGGTTTTGTTGATAAGTTTATTTTTGTGAGATGTATGATATCAATTGATGCTTACATGGAATTATCAACCCTGGGCCATTTAAAAATAATTAATTATAAAAGGTATTTGTTGGTAGGGAAGTATCTTACTTGGGACTTCGCTCGTGTCAACGTATCGGGGATCAATTGATTACTCCTTACCTTTGCACAGTGTTTAATATTACACTTTTCTGCCAAAGCCAAATGGATCGATCTTCGATGAAATCCTTCCTAAGGTTGCTCGTAGGCAAGAAACTCTTTTAATGGCCGACGACGATAAATATCAGTAGTCGGCTACTTTGACTTCCCAAATGATTTTCACCACCTTCACCTTTTGCCTATGCTAAATTTCTTAAGCGAGTTGGGGAAACTTTTGGGTCGTCTATTCCTTGAGTAGTTGTTAAGTATTTTACAGTTAATATGATCCTTCGCTATATGTTCAAGTGAACTTTTAATCAATTAAAATGTGAAACATATAATATAAGTGAAGGATCAGTTTAATGCTGAGGTGAAAACAATCAAAAGTAAAATATAGGGTGGTACCCAAAAGGAAATGGTCACAGAACTTTTAGGATGTGTTGAGTACTCAACAAATGGCGATTTACTGGGCAGACGCAGAATATATGTTTCCCCTAAGGTATTACCGAACCTTAGAACACATATCTTCAATACTTCTTTTATTCGTACTAACCAAAGTTATTATTTTCCTCTTTTTTTTTTATTATTTATTTATTTTATTTTATTATTGGAAGTATTGTTTTAGGTATTGACCGTTCACTGGGACAGCATCAGGTTCCTCCCTCAGATTTTTCAACCGATAAGTACCTACCCCAATCTTCTCAGCCACCTGGAAAGGCCCAAGCCATATGCTCTCAAACTTGGAATGTTTCCCTTTGGGTTCATTTTCCCTATCCCACTTTAGGACTAAATCTCCTACTTCAAAGTTCTTTTCGTTAGCTTTATTCTTATCTAACCATATTTTCACTATATTTTGATGAGCCAAGGATTTTGACTTAGCCTTTTCTCTCTCTTCTTCTAGCATGAGCAGAGTGTCGATCCTCTGTTGCATGGCTGACGAGAGTTCCTCATTAGAATCTTGGGCCAATTGGAGAAATGGTAGATAAAGCCCATTTGGGAGGATGGCTTCCTATCCATAGACCATAAATTATGAGGAATTTCCTATGGCTTCTTTAGGCGTGAACCTATCGGCCCATAGGGGATTATGAAGTTGATTATGCCAATTTCTCTGGTTATCTATAACCATATTTTTTAGTATCCTTACCAGGTTTTTATTAGTTGATTATGCCACATTGTTTCCCTGCAGATAGTAATTTGCAGAGTACTTGGTTATAATTCCTTTATCCAGAGAAAACTCAGTCAATAGGGTAGAATAAAAGTAGGCTGCATTATCAAAGAATAGAATAGAGGGGATTCCAAAACTTGTGATCAGTTGTTGTTCTATAAATTGGATCACTACCTTCTCGTTTACATGAGTCAGAGGAATGGCCTCTACCCATCTGGTGAAATAGTCGGTAGTAATAAGAATGTACCTGTGGAGTTTTGAAGAAATAGGAGTAATTTATCCTATGATATCCAACCCCCACTACTCAAAAGGCATGGAGTCAGTCGCAGACTGAAGTGGGATTACCACCCTTTTCTCCTTCCTGACACTTAATTGACAAGTCTTACAGTTCCTAGCATGAGTGTGAGCATATTTAAACAAGGTGGGCCAATAATAGCCAACTCTCAAAATCTTATGGGTGGTAGTGTTTCCTGCAAGGTGTCCTCCGGCGGGACTGTCATGGAGTTCCATCAGCACCTTATCAATGTCTTTTCGTTTGAGACATCTCAATAATACCCCATCATAGTTGATCCAGAAGAGTACCGAATTTATAAGATGATACTGTGTAGATTTCAATCTTAGGGCTCTCCTTTCCTTAGGGTTAAGTTTCTTGGGACAAGCCCCATGATGAAAAATATAAGTCAAATCCTTGTACCATGAGTCTTGTGTTGGGGAGATGTATGCTACTTCGTTGCACCATAGTGCCATTTTGTCTTCCCACCCGGAATCTTCATTTGCTTGATCCTGGGCTTCGGCTGCAAGCTTTCACAAACCTTGTCCTTTTACTAGTTTGGTAGGTTTTATATATAGATCAAATTATTGGACTATTGCCATCCAGTTCCCCCTTATTTCCCCCATTTCCTGTTGGGTAAATAGGGATCAGACTGCAAAGTGCGACACAATCACCTTAGTGTGATTTTTTAGAATGTAGGACCTGAAATGATTTACTTCCTTATAGACCACGTAGGACTATTTATCTACGACAGGGTAATTGAGCTTGGCTCCTTGAAGATTTGTACTCATAAAGGACACTGGGGCTTCGTTGCTGTCATCATCTTTCTGGGTCAAAATCGCCACTAGCGATTGGTCAGAAGTGAAAGTATAAAGGGAAAAGTCTCTATTAAAATAGGGACTTCGCAACACCGGAGACCAGGATATGGTGGCTTTGATATTGTTGAAAGCGTCTTTTCATTCATAATACCACTTGAAATCAACATCATTGCGAATCATCTTTTGCAAGGGTTTGATAATTTCGGTGAAATCGGGGGTGAATTTCCTCACAAAGTTGATTTGTCCAAAAAAGGACTAATTGGAATTCTTGTTATGGGGTAGTGGGAGTTGAGCTATGGCCTTAATTCATTCTGGATATATGCAGATACCTACTTGAGATATAATATGACCTAATAGCTTACCTTCCTCGACACAGAAGATGGTTTTCTTAGGATTTAGCAATATACCATATTTTCGGCACCTTTCAAAAATCTGAGTTAAGTGCTGGATGTGTTCTTCCCTATTCTTCGAATACACTGTTATGTCATCTAAATATACTACCATGCACCTATTGATAATCCCCCAAAAATCCACATTCATGGCCCTTTGGAAGGTTTCTCTTGCATTGATTAACCCAAAAGGCATGCGTTTATAAGTGAAGGTTCCCCATTTGGTTCGGAAGGTGGTCTTTAAATGGTCTTCCTCAAAAACAAACACTTGGTTGTAGCCTGAGAAAATTTCTGGTAAGGAAAAAATCTCCAAGCCTGACACGGTGTGTAGGAGTTGCTCCATCGGCGGGACTGGATAATTGTCCTTCTCTGAAGCTCTATTGAGGTTCCAAAAATCTACACATAGTCAGATTTTGCCCGACTTTTTCCTTACCGAAACGAGGTTTTCCACCCAGGCAGAATGTCTGACCTGAAAAATTATCCTCACATCTAAAAGCTTCCTTAATTCTTGGTACATGAGAGGCTCTAGGGGCGGGTGATACTTTCAGAGCTTTTGATGGAAAGGTTTCATTTCATGTTTCAATGGGATGGTGTGATGAATAATGCGGGTATCGTACATTTTCAAATCCTTGTAGGACCATGCGAAGACATCCTGGTATCGTATGAATAATTTGAAGTAGGATTTCCTCTCTTCCTTAGACATAGTTTTGTCGAGATTAACACTCTTCGGGTTCTCTGGAGTCCCAAGATTCACAGTTTCATGGAGGGGGCAAGAGTTACTAGTCTTCGCATTTTTGGGTCCTTTAAAACGATCCTTTAGATCAAACCGACTTTCTATATTAGCTACCCACTTTGGGATTGTGTGAACCTTCATCTTTCCAACATCTTGTCCTATTTGGGGATTAGTTTCAATTGTTTTCTCTCAAAACTCTTCATCATCTATGGCTAGGTCTTTAAAATTGTCTTGGTTGGTCAAGAAGTTTATGATTTTCTTGTCACCTTCAAAGACTTTCTAATTGGAAATAGTGTTCGGCACCAACGGTTTGTAGAGAAGATACAAAGTGAATCAGGAGGCTTCATAATCTTCTAAAGGCAATAGTCGAGAATCGGTTGTGGCCAACGATTTGGCAAGAACGTTATTTTCTCTCGGGATTGCGGTGATATTGAAAGCGTCAAAGCGCTCTATTAGCCTATGCACCTCCTGCTGGTAGTTCTTAAGATGATGTGAATTACAATGAATAGTATTCCTTACTTGTCTAACAATGATCTCATAATCCCCTAAAACCTTCAACTCCTTGACACCCAGATCGATGAATTTCTTTAATCCTTGCACTAGAGCTTCATACTCAGCAATGTTTATGGTACATTTGAATTCTAGCCTGCAGGATAGGAAATAACGTCGTCCTTTAGGATTGGTAAGGAGACACCCTTCTCCTGAACCTTCTTTTGATTTATCCATCAAAGAAGAGGGTCCAAATTTGTGGAAGGTAATCGCCCTTTCTTCATTCTATATCGATTTTTTGCTTACTGATCTCTCGTCCCGTAAGCTCGATCGCAAGATTTTGGCAAAATCGAGCGTTCTCTATTAGCGTCGGTGGTTCTTCTTGAAATATTATTTCGGATTTTTGGGTAAGAGGAACAACAGACATTAGAGGAGAAAATTCCCCGAAGTGGGAATCATAGGAGTAATTTCCCAATACCGGGAAATCGGTCGATGCGGGTTCATTCAGGGTTTCTAGGTCGGTGATCGTATGCTTCAGATATCTCTCTCAATAGATTTTGATCATTCTCTTGTATCCCTTTATATGTAACCATAGGTGTTCCCAGTCTGTAATAAAATATCCATTCAGATTTTTGGACCAGTCACGACTCAAAAATAGTCCATATGCCTCTGGGATATCTACTACAATGATGTCAATTATTTGCACGAAATTAGGGTGTGTCATTATCCTAATCATTACATCTTTGAGTTCTCCCATAACTTTGACTTGGGTTTTGTCTAGTTGTATGACATGATTATCACTTCTGAGAGGGACAACACCCAGTTTCTTACAAACAACCAAGGGCATTACATTAGAGGATGCTCCAGAATCTACCAAGAAATTGTGAAGATTCCTGTTAAAAACTTTGAACGTTAAAAGGAAAGGTGGTACAAAAGGATTTTCCTTTCTGCCTTCTAAGTAGGTATTTATGGTTGGATTTCTTGCCACATCTGCTGAGGATAGATATTTCTTACGGATGTTGCCTATAGTTAGTTCTTATACCGAGCTCAAATCTTGCAACAAGCAGTCTTTCTATTGAGGAATCCTACATATATCCATAACTGATATATTAGCCTTCAGCGTTTTGAAACCTTTGACTACGTTGTAATCCATCTTGGAAAATTCCTTGGTATGGATGCTTATAGGTTTTTTGCAGGGAGAGAAAGGTATTTTTGGGCGATTGAGAGTTAACTTACCTTGCGAGGGCTAGGTGACGTTGACATTTTTTGAGCCGAGTTGACCTTTACTACGCATCTGTGCTACCAAAAATTTCATGGGTTGTTGTCGAGACTCAAATAGATCATCCAAAGAGGGGATTATGTCGGGATACCATATCAACATGGTAGTGTCTCGTGGTGGGTCAACTTCTTCTTGATCGACAATATTAATGGCCAAACTACTTGACTGTTCAGTCAGTGAGACTTCATCCAGAGAACGATTGGCCATTAAATTCATGGCGTGGACCCATTGAGGGTATTCTATTTCAGAATGGTTCTCCTGGTGATAGGTGTAGAAATAATCAGACACAACATTCCCTAGGTCAATGTTTAGGTTTGTTGGGGGAGGCTCAATTTATTTGAGAGGATGGTTTCTTTTAAAGAAAGGCTTATAGGGTCTCTGGCCTTGGTTTCCTTCCCCTACTCTTCTTTTCATGTCTATAATCTCATTTTATAGTTTCTTGACCATGTGTTGTAGATATTCTATATCTCCATTAGCTTTATTGAGAGCCTGTTCAGCCAGCTTCCCTGGCAGTCCAATCAAAAGGAGTCCTCTCCTAGGAGGGGGTTGACTTCCTTTTCTTACTAGAGAGGCTTGGCCTTATTTACATCCTTTCATATGTAATTTTATCGTCTTGGCCTCTTCAAAATTCTCCGCGAGGGTTTGATTGGCATCTCTTTTAATGAACATTGAAATAGAAGTCGGAAGCGCATTGGCATAAACCTCAATCTGCAATTCTTCAGTGGGTTTCGCCGCAGGATAGAATTTGTTTAAGATGGTTGTGAATCTTTGATTGAAATCCTTGACCATTTATTTTGGGGCCATGGTGGCTGCAAACAACTCAGCCATCATGGCTCCTATAGTAGTTTCTTCCACAAATTTGTCTAGAAAATTATTTTGTAATTTAGTCCAGCTAGTTATAGATCCTACCAGAAAATTAAAATACCATGTGGAAGAAGAGTTTTCAAATGTGTAGGGAAAAATTCTAAATACTACGTCTTCATGTTGATCATTCATAAGTCTGATCACAAGTATGAATTTCTTGATATGGTCTTTAGGTAAGCCTGACGTTTCAGGGTCGTACTTGGGAAGCATTTTTTTCGGGTGTCGAGGAAGATTGTGTACTCGTCTAGGGATGGTCACGACATCTCCAGCCAACCAAGGATGGTTGTATTGAAGTGGAACTTCTCTTTCCTCCTCACGACCGTTGTTCCCTTCCATATCTTCAGAGTCGGAGTCAAACTCTTTTTCTTCCAAAAATTCGTCAGGGTTGGGGATATCGCCAGCTGGCATTTCGGGGATGAGATCAAGAGGTTCTTGGATTTCGATGATTGCAAAGTATATTAAGTCTTTGACGGAGTGTACGAAAACTTTGTCTGGAGTATATTAAGTCTTCTTTGTTGTTTTCTCGAAGGGAGGATGGGAGTTAAGGACAACGCGTCGATCTATCAGGCGTAGGCTCTGGTGATTCTCCTGAATTGATTCACTTCCTCGTGAGGGAGGGCGTAGGGTATTTTAGGGTGAAAAGGTTCTTCCTTGGACTTCGGTGAGTTACCTATTTCGGGAGTACTCAGTAATCGTGGGTTGTCTGTTGGATGACTAGCCTTGCATGTGGACCATAACGAATCTGTAGACTGTTCAAAATGTTATATAAGTTATATGTTCAACCATTCATTCTCAGGTCCTCCTTCTAGCACCAATTCTGTTGATGGGACCTAAATCCCCTAATTCAGCAACAAGAACCAAACCCGTCACCGAGGCCCAATTAGACTCTGCAACATTTGGAGTGGAATGGTTCTCCAGATCTTGCAATCTGGCCAAATTATCTATGGGCTTTGTGTTTTCTGGTGAAGTCTCTTCCTTCAGTTAGGACAATTCTTTTTCCGTATTTCTCTTGGGTGGGGCTGGTATGAGAGATGCAAGCCAGTATAAACCAACTTGACAAATAACAAGACAAATTTTTTAACTAGTGGGAATAGGTCGAGCATGGGATAACCCGCTGCTCAAACATGCAGATAGTTATTCTATGCCATAGGGCCTAGTACTAATACATTAACCAAATGAGAATCCAACTATTGTCTGAGAAAAACTAATTAACAGAAGAAAACACATACGTAATCAAGATCATGGTAAGCAAAATAATTCATCTACCATAACATTCATCACGTAACAACACAATGATTTATCTTCATCATTAAAGCAAAAAACATCAAGACATTGCACCAGATAACTTGACAACATAATTAATTTGATCCGGATTTATGTAGGAACACAATGAAATACAAAAACACATAAACACAGAGATGTAGCGGAAATAAGACTTCATTTCATTAATAACAAATGACTGAAATATGCTTACAGACAGAATGGAAATAAACTAGCTAGGGCGCTGGTAGCTTATCTCTCAGAAGAGATGTGGCCGCTACTCGCATCCATGAGAAGATGATTAAAATGAGGCTCTGAAGGCCCTTTTACAATAAATGGGAATGCCAAAATTCCTAGACATCCAAAAACCTAACCCTAGGAGATAAAGTGCCAAAAGTCATGTGGGCCCGGTTTGGGTAAGTTGGTGCATCAACTTCCCGGGGTCGTAACTTTTGCATACGATCTTCGTTTTAGGCGTATGATAGCTCGTTGGAAAGATCTATCCGAGGCCTACAATTCTCAAGACAAAATAACCTCATTAGATGCTATTTTGTGACAGAAACATACCCAAAAAAACATCGTTTAGGGTCTCAAAATGGCCCCAGAAGTTCAGGACCCGAAAAAACTGCTAAAAATAGTAAACTATGCAAAAATTGAAAAAATGAAAGAAGAAATGGTGGGGGTCCAAGTGGAATAGGTGGGTGGCCAACAATCTCCACCTGGATCATTCCTCCCCCCTTAGGAAGCAATGTTCCCCATTGCATTGAGTTCCTCCATGAGATGAGGAAACTTCTGCTGAACTTGGTCCCTGGTGAGCCATTTGCCTTGGTGAAGGAGTTGGCCTACTTTGACAACTTGATATAGCGGTATCCTTTGTTTGCGGGTGTGCTTGATC
>SNQJ01S0001911.1:79622-99500 GCA_010110895.2 Picea sitchensis | reverse complement strand
CAATGAAATATAGAAATACACATAAACACAAAGATGCAGCAGAAATAAGACTTCATTTCATTAATAACAAATGACTGAAATATGCTTACAGACAGAATGGAAATAAACTAGCTAGGGAGTTGGTAGCTTATCTCTTAGAAGAGATGCAGCGGCTACTCGCATCCATGAGAAGATGATTACAATGAGGCTCTGAAGGCCCTTTTGCAATAAACAGGAATGCCAAAAGTCCTAGACATCCAAAAACGTAACCCTAGGAGATGAAGCGCCAAAAGTCATGTGGACCTCGTTTGGGTAAGTTGGTGCATCAACTTCCCGGGGTCGTAACTTTTGCATATGATCTTCGTTTTAGGCGTATGATAGCTCGTTGGAAAGATATATCCGAGGCCTACAATGCTCGAGACAAAATAGCATTGTTAGATGGAATTTTTTGACATCAACATACTAAAAAAAACATCGTTTAGGGCCTCAAAATGGCCCTGGAAGTTCAGGACCCGAAAAAACTGCTAAAAATAGTAAACTGTGCGAAAACTGAAAAACTGAAAGAAGCAATGGTGGGGGTCCAAGTGGAATAGGTGGGTGGCCACCAATATCCACCTGGATCATAATTGCTCTTACTCATTTACTGCATCATTCATGGAACAGGAAAGGAAGTAATTCTTCTCCAACTCCAATAACATACATATGATGAAAATAGATTGTTTTTGGTCCAAAAGGACTTATCAATTCACAGTAGTCTCAAAATAATTATCAACAACCAAAAAGGAATAGTTCTTACAACAACCATCAAACTTTGACTAATTGGTCTATGTATCTATTTATAATCTAAAATTCAACCGAAATTAATGGCCAAATATAGTTCGGACCAAATAAAAATCACCACGTGGCGTGGCAATCCAACAGTTTCTTGGGCAGTCCATCCAGAATATTTCTTGAAAAGGGTGGCTTCTTTCATATTCATACCAACAGATCCTTGTAGGTTTGAGCCCATGGGACTCTGCATTGTTTCATTAGGGCTACGTATACTCCTCTGATATTGACTGCATGCGTTCAGAACTTCATCAAACTAGATTTTAGTAGTCACAACATAGTCCGAGCTTTGATCAGGTATTTCACGAACAATTTTACTCATCTTAGCTTCGTGCTAGCTATCTTCGCACATCTTTCAACCCACAACAAGTCTCGTTTTGTGGGTGTCTTGAGTCGATAACTGATCGGGGACACTGCAGAGAACCTAGAAACCTTTACTGTGTCGATGATTCAGTTTCAGTGTTCTCTTCGAATCCTTCGACGAAATATTAGAAACAACATGTCCGGTAATCGGGGAGGTTTCTTTCATGCAATTAAGATGGTGGATTTTAGCGTTTTCAAAGCAATTTGTGATAAGACATAAATAAATTGAAAAGACTAATATGTACCTATGTAGCCCGCTAGTTTCAGTCATTTAATACTTACTTGATCTCAGTCACTCCTTCGAATGACTTGTGATGACCTAGCCGAAGCCATCGCTCCTTTGGTTAAATGGAATTATGTCAGTGCATCATGGGGTGGAAAATCAAGTACAACATTATGAACGTTTTTTAAATAGTCATATTAATTATTTGAACTTTGGTGCCCAAAAGAGACGTTGAAGGCGAGCGTGCGCGAGTATACTTCCCAAAGGGTTGGACACCATAAAAGGAAATCCATTAAATGCTTCCAGAATCTGTATTATCAAGCATGTAAAACATCATTAGTCGAATAATAGAGGTCTGGATCAAGGTCGGGAGGATCATACTGGACATTACCTGTAACTCTGTTTGGCAGCGTTTACATGCTCTAGATTGATTCCGTCGAACAACTATGGTGCGTCGAGTCTTTAATCACCATGTCGTGCAGCACGAGTGTCTTATTGGTAGGCTATGTTTCTCTCCTCTGTTTTTTCTATAAATTCAGGGAGTTCTAGGGAAAACGTATGCTCATGTCGATCTTACATTCTTGTGAGTTATGGTATGGTGAATTTGTCTTGTTGAAGTCCTGTATAGATGTTCCCCATCCTCTGTGGATGCCCGAGTTGTCACGCTGTTGCATAATGGGATCCCCTTTCAATAGAGGGCAGGGTCTGCATAGTAGCTGGAGTGCCAGGCCTGAGCCCCAACATGGTTGGGATTCTTTTGGGTCAGCTTCCCATGTCTTTGAAAGCCCAATAGGAGGTGCAGGTTTTGGCTCAAATATGGTTTCGGCGTCCTCGACGGAGATTGAAGCTGAAAAAGGTGTGTCTAAGGAAGGTATGCTTGTAAATGTGTCTTCTTAGGAGCCAAAACCACAGAGAAGAGGGAGGCCTGGAAAGGATATGGCCAAGTGGGGGGAAACCCACCTTTCGGCTGAGCTAAGCACATGTCCAACTGTCGAGGAGTTTGTGGAACTTCCTCACTTGTTGGAGCCAGTTGGGATTATCAACAGAGGAAATGGGAGGGGAAAGGGAAGGGGAAAAGCACCGAGTCCTCACGTCGAGAGTCTTGTTCAACAGTTACAGCAGGATAAACTTGCAATAGCTGAACTCTAACAAGAAAATAGAGAGTTGCAGCATTAGTTGGTAGAAAAAGACCAGAAGATACCGTCATTGCAGGGTCACATAGGAAACATGGTTTGGCTTCAGACATGGCTCCGAGAATCCTAGGATACAATTGTGTAGTTGTGCGAGGTGTAGCGTGCGGTGGAACGAAACATAGTGCCAGGTGCCAGTAGTGGACTGGGGAAAGGTTCACGTGAGGGAAAGACATAATGGGTGATCCTACGCTTTACATTCTCTTGGGTGTCACTCTGGAAAAATTTTCCCTTTTTGTTATTTTTTTGTAAAGGTACTCTTGGGTTTACTGCTACCGGGCTAGTTGGTCATGGCGTGGCTTAGTTGTATGTGATTTGAACTTGGTGGGAACCCTTAATATTAAATATCGGAAGTATTTTGAATGTATTAATCTTTCTCATAGGCAATTGATCTGTGTTTTCTTATCACAAATTATTGGTTCACACACATTATTAAATTTTGAAATCGTTATTGTTGTACTGTGGTTTTGTTGATAAGTTTGTTTTTGTGAGATGTTTGATATCAATTGATGCTTACATGGAATTATCAACCCTAGGCCATTTAAAAATAATTAATTATAAAAGGTATTCATTGGTAGGGAAGTATCTTACTTGGGACTTCACTTGTGTCAACGTACTGGGGATCGATTGTTTACTCCTTACCTCTACGCGGTGTTTACTATTACACTTTTTTTCTGAAGCCGAATGGATCAGTCTTCGGAGAAATCCTTCTTGAGGTTTCTTGTAGGCAAGAAACGCTTTTAATGGTCGATGTCGATAAATATCGGTACTCGACTACTTTGACTTCCCAAACGATTTTCACCACCTTCACCTTTTTCCTATGCCAAATTTCTTAAGCGAGTTGGGGAAACTTCTGGGTCATCGATTCCTTGAGTAGTTGTGAAGTATTTTAGAGTTCAAATGATTCTTCGATGTATGTTCAAGTGAACTTTTAATCAATTAAAATGTGAAACATATAAGATAAGTGAAGGATCAGTTTCATGCCGAGGCGAAAACAGTCAAAAGTAAAATATAGGGTGGTACCCAAAAGGAAATGGTCACAAAACGTTTAGGGTGTGTTGAGTACTCAACAACAAGGTAGCAACAAATGTGGGGTCAAACATTAACTGGTCTATTAAATGCCCAAATCTGATCGTATGTTATGATGCAAAAATCCCATCATTTCTCTCTTTTAGTTGGTGGATCAGGGGTCGGGATTGTACTTCAAACATTTTCATTGATATCTCCTTGCAAAAGATCTGACGCTGATCGATCTTGTCATATAGAGATGACATGGAAAAGCTGACTAGGAGGCGTGACTAGGACCCATGGAACCTTAAAATGACTCAGGATGAAACTAGGTCGTACGACCCCCTTACGTGGTAAAGACACGTGGAATTCGAGACCGGTGACTTCATTTTATCATGTTATTTGGAATCGGGACTTTCTTTAAGCTATACATTCTAAAACCCAATCCTATCTATCCGACGCCGAAAAATATCAAGGATTGGTGATCGACAATAAACCTATCCAAGTGCTCTTGGATCGATTCACGCGAAAAAATCTCGATGTCGAAAACGCATCGAGGATCGGTGATCGATGATATGTTTGTCTCAAACAAAATGATTTTTGTAACCTTTCTGGATTTCCTCGACCCTGATAAATCACATCGATCATCGATTATCAGTAATTTCTTTGTGTCCTTCGTTAATGTCTATCCTTCCCGTATTTTACCGAAGCCGAAGGGGATCATCTATCTCTTGAAAATTCATGTGACTAATTTATGCAAACCAACTCCGCCTTCTATTGATGTTGATCAGGATAGGCACTCAATGACTGTTGTAACTGTGTGTTTCCTTTACTTTCTTGAATCTTTTTTCGACGTCGTTCCTGATCGCGTTAGGTGCAGTGTTGGTTGTTGATTCCTAATTCGGGTGTCAAGTTATTTTATACATGAGGTTTCACGAGTTCAAACAAACCTGACCTGATGATAATATTCATGAAAACAAGACAAATATAAACCATTTTCCAAAGTGAAATTGATTCAGATAGTGAAGAAAACAAGTGGTACCCAAAAAGTGATAAAATTCCATAAGGATTTTAGGGTGTGTTGAGTGCTCAACAAATGACGACTTACTGGATGAAAGCAGAAGATATGTTCCTTCACCGGGCTTAGCTGACGCATAAGCTAGTTAAGAGCTTAACTCATTTTGATTTTTTAATCAGAGTCTCTTCTATACTTGCATTTGAAATTCCCTGTGTTCATGGATTCATGTCTGCCTGTGGGGTTTCAACCTTTACTCCAACTTCTCTCCCTTTAACCATGACCCACGCCCTCTTTTGAAAATATTTGAGTAAAGAATTCACTTGCACTAGGCCTTTTAGTTATCATCATTCACTTGTTGTGGTGTTGCTCCACTACCAGCAAGCATCCATAGCCCCGACGGAGTCCCCTCGACATAACAGAACTTTCTTTTCTACTGGCGAGCATCCATAGCCCCGAAGGAGTCACCCTAACGTCAGAGAACTTGATCCACTACTAGCGAGCATCCATATCCACAATGGAGTTATCTGCATACCCTCTCTTACTTTGCACTCATTTGATATAATTGTTTTATTTTCAGCAGAGAAGCCCTGAGTGAGTGGGAGAGGAGGATGTCTATTATATGAAATATGAGATGGTTAAGGTGAAACTTTGTTAGCTCTGTCTTGAGGTACATGTTGTCCTTTCCATCTTACCATCTTTCCCTTTAGATTTTGCCAGACCACCAGGCAGACATTTCATCACTTAAGACAACAGTAATTCACCAGGTGTTTTCTTATGTTGTATGTAAGCATGAGTTAGAAACAAAGTTTGCTATACCTTATGAACTAAGGTAAACCAATGACTTGTGGAACAAAACTGCAAAGAGAAAACTATACAACAAAAAGGAAACAAAAACAAAAATAAAGGACTCTGTGATCAGCCTGAAAATAAAATAACATGAAAACACACACATATTTTATTTTTTTTTAATAGAATTATTGTTTTAGGGATTGTCCATTTGTTGGGGACAATTAATTATGAAACAAAGATTTTAAGTTTGGAAATGATTTACCTCTTACCAATACCTGCATTTCTTTCTTGCTCTTATGACCTTGATGCTTCTTCCCTAAACAAGAATATACATTTGTCAATTCAGATACCACTTCATAACTCCCTTCCAACTTATAAAGGTTATCAACCTTTGTTTCATCACTACTAAACTACATTTTGACAATGTGAGAGCTCCAACTTGACCTCTATACTAATATCCACAAGAATACAACACTCCCAATGAAATCAAATTTGATTTAAGCTTAGGTACATAACTAACATCCGTTAATTCCCTAACAATACCATCGAACATCCTGATTCTAATACTACCAACCCCAACAATTTTTCAACGAATACCATTTCCCATAAACACTACACCCTCATCAACATATTGGTAAGAAATGAACCAATTTCTATGTGAGCACATGTGGTGGGAGGCACCTGAATCTAACTGCCATTCTTCTTGATATTGTAAATTACTAGAAATGGATAAAACGTGATCAGTCATACCTGAATTTGTTACAACCAAATTTGCTTCCTTTGTAGCGTTTTCCCCATATTCCTTTCTCTTCCAACAATATTTCTTGAGATGTCTTGTTTTGCCACAGTACCAACATTTTGCTTTACCCTTTTTGTGTCTTGACTTAGATCGGACAGAACTTCTCATGTTCTTCTCTGTGGTTCGACCTCTGATCAACATCACCTCTGAAGTTGAGGTTTCTTTACTACATTTTCTCCTCATCTCCTCAACCAACAAATTTCCCACAACAGAGTCATAATCTAAAACTTATGGTGAGATAAAGCTAATAGAGGTGAGTAGATTATCCCAAGACTCATGCAACGAACACAATAGTGTAATAGCCTTATCTTCTTCTTCGAATTTAAATTCCATATTAGTCAATTGAACTATAAGGCTATTAAAGGTATTTAAATGGTCAACAAATTTTGTAACTTTTTTCATCTGCAAACTCTACAACTGTCTCTTCAAGTAGATTCTGCTCGTCAAGGATTTCATCATATATAGACTTTCCAACTTCGTCTACAAACCGGTTGTTGTCTTCTCCGAGACAATATTGAACAAAACATCATTGTCCAAACATAGGCGTATGGCACTCAGTGCTCTCGCATCCATCTCATCCCAGTCATCATTTGTTATGGTCACGGTTTTCTTTGTTTTTCCCAAAATCTCCTTCACCACGCCTTGTTGCATGATCAGATCATGCATATTGAGCTTCCAGAGCTCAAAGTTGTTTTTACCGCTGAACTTTTCAACTTCAAAATTTGAACTCTGCATCTTAGACAATAGCACAAAAAATATCCCAATATCCACTGCTTATAAAACCCAAGGCCCTTTTTAAACAATAATGTGGAGGAATAATGATAAAATATTCACAAGGTTTTAATAAAAAAAAAAGGTTTAACTCAAAAAACCTTTTAATAATATAAAAAAGGTTTAATAATATAAGCCTCTAAAAAAAAAAAAAAAAATTCACTTTTACTTTAACTCCTTCACCTTATGCGATCCAAAATAAATAAATATTGTGTGCTTAATTAAAAAGCACCACGCCATACACACCACCTTTTATTATTTAATTCTTTAAACTTTTCAACCATGCCTTAAATTCCAAACAATTTACCATGCGAATCAATTTCCGCACCTCTCACACACTTGGAGTGTGGAGTCGCCACACCTCATGATATACTTAGAGTGTGGGGAGTCCGCACCTCACGCAACGTTGGAGTGCGGAAATCTTAAAAAAATTATGCATTGTTCATTTTCTTCAACCGTAGAAATCCCAACAATTTTTCATGAGCGTAAGGCTGAGTAATAAGTCTCTGCACCCTTCGAGAGGAGGGATATGTGGGGATGTATAAATTTATGCACCCTCACACAGATTTCACTTCTGGTTCCTTCGAGAATTTTATGCTCCTTCAACTAGCTCTGATACCACTTGTTAGAATTACAAACATGTAAAACACAATTTTAAATGATAATTAACAATCACACACAGATAATAGAGACAAGGATTTCACGTGGTTCACCCAAACGTTGGGCTACGTCCACCAAGCATAGGCATCGGTTTTCTTATTATTCAGATCATGGAGATTACCTCAAATTTGCAAGTCTCTCACACACTCAGCCTCTCACAGTCGTTTTTTCCTCTACGGGCTTACATGTATTTATATACATTTACAAGAAACTGAATAATAAATGCAATCCTTATCCATATTCTAACTTGGTCTATTTGGTTGTAACCAACGCAGAATAATAGGATCCAAATCCATCTTTGGAGTAATTTGTTGTCACCAAATCCCAACACACACAACTAAACTAGTTTCGATGTTCAAGGCATCACCTCGTCTAGGGTAGTGGGCCCACCTGCCAAAGAGTCAGTTCTATCTTGAAAATAATTCAAATCAAATTACAAATAATAGATGCAAAACTCAATGGAAATCTTCCTTTATTAAAATATATGAGAGAAATAATTACACTAGAATGAAGTTCTTATCTTTGCCTCAAATTCAATAATTTTCCATCAGTTCCATAATTCTCTTCCCTCTCTCCCTCTAATCTATTTTCATTTAAATACACAGACGGGAAAGAGAAATGACAACTGACTGGATTACACAATGATTTCCTATTACAATTTTCGATTGATTACATAATCTGAATAAACAATATCAAATCTGAAAGATCTCTCCATCATCAATCAGCTAAAACAAGTCAAATCTGGCATTGCAATTGGAAGAATTTAGAAAACGTCCACAACAACAAATTTGATAAAATCATATTCAAAGAACCTTTTGTTTCTCTCCATCTAGATCGAATTTTGGAAAACGGCTCATGAGGAAGCTGAATTGGTCCGTTCCGCACAAAATCCATGTCTCGTATTTTCAAGATTCTTCTTCAGTTGCCCGAAAAATCCAAAGAAAAACTATCACTTCTTATTCCAACGGATTTCTGAGTTGGAATAATTGATTATAAATTGAAAATCAATTTTGCAATCTGAAAGAGATCTTCAATTTAGAAGGAGAACAAATATTATTTACCCACAAGAGTATAAATAATTATAAAATGGAATTATATGATAAATTATGATAAATGATGTGATATAGAATGGTAGAAATGGATGAAATATGTGTTAAGAAATGGTAGAAATAATGATAGTTTAGTGGCCCAACATCTCCCCCAAACTGAACTTGTTGCATGTCCTCATGCAACTAGAAAACAAATTGAGGTGGTTGCTACAATTATTGTTGAAACCTCAACTTGGTGTATAACAACAAGGAATAAGGGAGGTTTCAGGAACAAATAAGGATAGTAATGGGTGAGAAAGAATATAATGACATGGTCCTGATAGGTAAAGAAACGAAAAATACCCTCCCCCAAACTAAAAGATTTGATATCTTTTGAAAAATGGAGAGTGGTAAAGAAATGAAAATCATGGTTTAAAAATATGAGTGGATAACGCTCAGTGGTTTTTCATGACATTCTCCTAAACTTTTAATAAAGTCAAAAACTTATGTTATTTTACCTCAAGTTTTACCTCCATGAAAGCATGGAATGGCATGGATGGACTGATATTGGTTGAAGTTGTTGTAGGATGAGTTGATGTTCAAAGTGATATGGATGGAATTAGAAGATTGAAAACATTTTTATATAATAAAATTCCATAAGTATTTTAGGGTGTGTTGAGTGCTCAACAAACGATGACTTACTAGGCGAAAGAAGAATCTATGTTCCTTCACCGGGCTTAGCTGACGCAGAAGTTGGTTAAGAACTTAGCTCATTTTTTTTTTTAAATCAGAGTCTCTTCTATCCTTGCGTTTGAAATTCCACCAGTTCGTGGATCTGTGTCTGCCTGTGGGGTTTCAACCTTTACTCCACCTTCGCTCCCTTTAACCATGACCCACACCCTCTTTTGACAAGTGTTAAGTAAAGCATTCAATTGAACTAGGCCTTTTAGGTATCATCATTCACTTGTTTTAGTTTTTCTCCACTGCCAGCGAGCTTCCACAGACCCGGTGGAGTCACCTCGACATCACATACCTTGATCTTCTACCAATGAGCATCCATAGCCCTGGCGGAGTCACCCTGACGTCACAGACCTTGCTCCGCTACCAACGAGCATCCATATCTCCGGTGGAGTTATTTGCATACTCTCCCCTACTTTGCACTCATTTGATATAATTGATTTATTTTCAGTAGAGATGCCTTCAGAAAATGGGAGAGGAGGATGTATGTTATATGCAAGATGAGATGGTTAAGGTGAAACTTTGCTAGCTCTATATTGAGGTACATGTTGTCCTTTCCATCTTACCATATTTCCCTTTATGTTTTACCAAACCACCAGGTGAACACTTCATCACTTGCCAAGGTTGTTTATTTGCAAAGGTTAGATATAGAAATCCATTAAGACAACAGTAATTCACCCAACATTTTCTTGTGTTGTATGTAAGCATGAGTTAGGAACAGAGTTTGATATACCATATGAATTAAGCTCAACCAATGCCTTGTGGAATAAAACTTCAGAGTGCAAACAATATGACAAAAATGAAACAAAAACAAAAATAAAGGACTCCACAATCAACCTGAAAATAAAATAACATGAAAACACACACACATTTTATTTTATTTATTTTTAACAGAAATATTGTTTTAGGGATTGGCCATTTGTTGGGGACAATTAATTTCTTAATAAAGAAACAAATAATCACTTGTACATTAATTATCAACCGAGCAACGCCTTTTTATTTCAAGGAAGTCTGCAAAATATATGCAATAAACTACCCACGACTAACATTGGTCCTACATGATTATGTTCTACACTATCAAGCTCATTCAACAAGAAATAAAATGCAAGACTTAAATATCAATACTAAATTTAAGAAGCAAAAATCAAGTGACAGGAAAGGAGACTTATGCTAATCACACAACTTGAATCAACACTAAAGTAAACAACTCCTTTTTGAATTGGAAATTTAACTTATTTCACCCAACAGAATTAAAATACTAATCTATAGAAATAAATTAAATGAAATCTAGAAATTGCAGGAAATATCAAATATGGAAAATATAGTAGCCAACAAATTACTTGAAGAAAAGGAAATTTTCTTTAAGGAACATAAATTGAAATTCAAAGAAACAAGCACACTGTTAGAATTGCAAATGCGGAAAACACAATTCTCAATGATAATTAACAATCACACACAGATAATAGACACAGGGATTTCAAGTGGTTCACACAAAGGTTGGACTACGTCCACCAAGCATAGACATCGATTTTCTTATTATTCAGATCATGGATATTACATCAAATTTGCAAGTCTCTCACACACTTAGTCTCTCGCAGTTGTTTTTTCCTCTGTGGGATTACATGTATTTATATACATTTATAAGAAACTGAATAATAATTGCACAATCCTGATCCATATTCTAACTTGGTCTATTTGGTTGTAACCAACAGAGAATAGTATGATCCAAATTCATATTTGGAGTAATTCGTTGTCACCAAATCCCAACAATATCCACCTTGACAACAATTAACTTGATACCTTGCTCCTTCCTTTTGTTCATCACCGTTTCTGCAAGCCAAGAGAATCCAAGCACCACTGCAGCTTCTCTAATAAAATTGATTTCACGATATTTCCTATGTGACTTGCACAAGTTTGGATTTTCTGAGGGGTCACTCCACCTCCAACATGTCTTCCACAACTTTGTTGTGAATCATATTTAGTGATAGATCTCCTTCTATCCAAGACACATATATTACAATTATCACAGACCATCTCAATGTAACCATTATAGGTGACATTTGTGCTTCTCAAACGTTGAAGCACCCATTTCACTAAAGCACCTGAATCTGTCACGTACCATTACCATCTCTATGTACTTCCATGCCCTTAATTTGTTTTCCTACTCCTTGATCCCTCATCTGAATTGTCTTGACCACCTGACTCATTTTCTTACTGATTTGATCCATTCTTCAGCTTGCATCGAGCATATCATCAACAAATAACATCAATACTGTGAATGTACTATAAACCATATAGTCATTCCTACCCTTTGAAAAATTCTGAATCACTATGAAGGATTCAAACATATTGTATATTTTCCTGGGTACCAATAGGCCATACAATGAATTATCTAGCATACAAACAAATTTGTCATTGCCATGTTGAGTCAACCCTTTTGGTTGTTCCATACATACTATATCTCTATCAATGATGACCTTGTGAGAAGTTGGATCCCACACACAACATCCCTTTATGCCACCATCATAACTTGCAGAGATATAAAACAAGAAGGAATTCAAAAACAAAGATTTTAAGTCTAGAAATGATTTACCTCTTACCAGCACCTGCAATTATTTCTTGGTCTTATGACCTTGATGTTTCTGTCATAAACAAGAAGATACATCTATCACTTCAGATGCCACTTCAGTACTCCCTTCCAGCTTATAAAGGTTATCAAACTTTGTTTCCTTCATCACTACTAAACTACGTTTCGACAATGTGAGAGCTCCACCTTGACCTGTATACTTATATCCACAAGAATCCAACACTCCCAATGAAATCAAATTTGATTTAAGCTTAGGTACATATATAACATTTGTTAATTCCCTAACAATACCATCAAATATCCTTATTCTAATACTACCAACCCCAACAGTTTTGCAGCAAATACCATTTCCCATAAACACTACACCCTCATCAACAGATTGGTAAGAAATGAACCAATTTCTATCTGAGCACATGTGGTGGGACGCAATTGAATCTAACTGCCATTCCTCTTGATATTATAAATTACTAGAAATGGATAAAACGTGATCAGTCATACCTAAATTTGTTACAGCCAAATTTGTTTCCTTCGTAGTGTTTTCCTCGGATTCCTTTCTCTTCCAACAATCTTTCTTGAGATGTCATGTTTTGTCACAGTACCAACATTTTGATTTACCCTTTCAATGTCTTGACTTAGATTGGAAAGAACTTGTTTCATTCTTCTCTGTGGTTCGACCTCTGATCATCATTGCCTCTGAAGTTGAGGTTTCTTTACTAGATTTTCTCCTCATCTCCTCAGCCAACAAAGCTACCACAACAGAGTCACAATCTAAAACTTTTGGTGAGCTAAAGCTAATAGAGGTGACTAGATTATCCCAAGACTCAGGCAACAAACACAATATTGTAATAGCCTTATCAACTTCTTCAAATTTAACTTCCATACTAGTCAATTGAACTATAAGGGTATTAAATGTATTTAAATGGTCAGCAAATTTTGTACCTTCTTTCATCCACAAACTGTACAGCTGTCTCTTCAAGTATATTATATTTGTCAAGGATTTCGTCATATATAGACTTTCCAACTTTGTCCACAAACCGGTTGGTGTCTTCTCCAAGACAATATTGAACAAAACATCGTCGACCAAACATAGGCGTATGGCACTTAGTGCTCTCACATCCATCTCATCCCAATCATCATTTGTTATGGTCGTGGATTGCTTTGATTTTCCAAAAAGTGCCTTCACCACTCCTTGTTGCACGAGAAGATCGTGCATCTTGAGCTTCCAGAGCTCAAAGTTGTTTTTACGGCTGAACTTTTCAACTTTAAACTTTGAACTCTGCATCTTAGCCATTAGCAAAAAAATTCTCCCAATATCCACTGCTTATAAAACCCAAGGCCCTTTTTAAACAATATGTGGAGGAATAATGATAAAATATTCACAGGGGTTTAATAAAAAAAAAGGTTTAACTCAAAAAAACTTTTAATAATATAAAAATGGTTTAATAATATAAAAAGGTTTAATAATATAAGCCTTTTTTTAAAAAACAAAAGATTCACTTTTACTTTAACTCCTTCACCTTATGCGATCCAAAAAAAATAAATATTGCGTGCTTAATTAAAAAACACCACGCCATACACTCCACCTTTTATTATTTAATTCTTTAAACTTTTCAACCATGCCTTAAATTCCAAACAATTTACCATGCGAATCAATTTCCACATCTCTCGCACACTTGGAGTGAGGAGTCATCGTACCTCATGATATACTTAGAGTGCGGGGAGTCTGCAGCTCATGCCACACTGGAGTGTGGAAATATTAAAATTTGTATGCACTATTCATTTTCTTCAACCGCGGAAATCCCATAAATTTTTCACGAGCGTAAGGTTGAGTAATAATTCTCTGCACCCTTCGAGAGGAGGGACCTGTGGGGATGTATAAATTTATGCACCCTCACACAGATTTCACTTGTGGCTCCTCTGAGAATTTGACACTCCTTCAACCAGCTCTAATACTAATTGTTAGAATTGAAAACACAAAACAATTCTCAATGATAATTAACAATCACACACAGATAATAGACACAAGGATTTCACTTAGTTCACCCAAATGTTGGGCTACGTCCACCAAGCATACACATCGGTTTTCTTATTATTCAAACCATGGAGATTACATTAGATTTGCAAGTTTCTCACACACTCAGTCTCTCAAAGTTGTTTTTGCCTCTATGGGCTTACATGTATTTATATACATTTACAAGAAACTGAATAATAAATGCAATCTCTATCCATATTCTAACTTGGTCTATTTGGTTGTAACCAACGTAGAATAATAGGATCCAAATCCATCTTTGGAGTAATTTGTTTCCACCAAATCCCAACACACACAACTAAACTAGTTTTGATGTTCAAGGCATCACCTCGTCTTGGGAAGTGGGCCCACTTGCCAAAGATTTAGTTCTGTCTTGAAAATAATTCAAATCAAATTACAAATAATAGATGCAAAACTCAATGGAAATATTCCTTCATTAAAATATATGAGAGAAATAATTACACCAGAATGAAGTTCTTATCTTTGCCTCAAATTCAATAATTTTCCATCAGTTCCATAATCCTCTCCCCTCTCGCCCTCTAATCTATTTTCATTTAAATACACAGAGGGGAAAGAGAAATTACAACTAAATGGATTACAAAATGATTTCCTATTACAATTTTGGATTGATTACATAATCTGATTAAACAATATCAAATCTGAAAGATCTCTCCTTCATCAATCAGCTAAAACAAGTCGAATCTGGCATTGCAATTGGAAGAATTTAGAAAACGACCACAACAACAAATCTGATAAAATCATATTCAAATAACCTTTTGTTTCTCTCAATCCAAATCGAATTTTGGAAAACGGCTCAAAAGTAAGCTGAAATTGTTCGTTCTGCACAAAACCCATGTCTCGTATTTTCAAGATTCTTCTTCAGTTGCCCGAAAATCCAACGAAAAACTATCACTTCTTATTCCAATGGATTTCTGAGTTGGAATAATTGATTATAAACTGAAAATCAATTTTGCACTCTGAAAGAGATCTTGGAGGCTAAAATCATGACTGATTTTATAAAAATTTTATTAATAAACCATTATCAACAAAATCATGCATAATAATCTTCAATTTAGAAGGAGAACAAATATTATTTACCCACAAGAGTATAAATAATTATAAAATGGAATTATATGATAAATTATGATAAATGACATGATAAAGAATGGTAGAAATGGATGAAATATGTGTCAAGAAATGGTAGAAATAATGATAGTTTAGTGGCCCAACATTTCCCCAAACTGGACTTGTTGCATGTCCTCATGCAACTAGAAAACAAATTGAGGTGGTTGCTACAATGATTGTTGAAACCTCAACTTGGTGTATAACAACAAGGAATAAGGAAAGTTTCAAGAATAAATAATGATAGTAATGGGTGAGAAAGAATATAATGACATGGTCCTGATAGGTAAAGAAACGAAAAATACCCTCCCCCAAACTAAAAGATTTGATATCTTTTGAAAAATAGAGAGTGGTAAAGAAATGAAAATCATGGTTTAAAAATATGAGTGAATAATGCTCAGTGGTTTTTCATGACATTATCCTAAACTTTTAATAAAGTCAGAAACTTATGTTATTTTACCTCAATTTTTACCTCCATGAAAGCGTGGAATGGCATGGATGGACTGATATTGGTTGAAGTTGTTGTACGATGAGTTGATGTTGAAAGTGATATGGATGGAATTAGAAGATTGAAAACATTTGTATATAATAAAATTCCATAAGTATTTTAGGGTGTGTTGAGTGCTCAACAAACGATGACTTACTGGGTGAAAGAAGAATCTATGTTCCTTCACTGGGCTTAGCTGATGCAGAAGTTGGTTAAGAACTTAGCTCATTTTGTTTTTTAAATCAGAGTCTCTTCTATCCTTGCGTTTGAAATTCCCCCGGTTCATGGATCTGTGTCTGCATGTGGGGTTTCAACCTTTACTCCACCTTTGCTCCCTTTAACCATGACCCACACCCTCTTTTGACAAGTGTTGAGTAAAGCATTCAATGGCACTAGACCTTTTAGGTATCATCATTCACTTGTTTTGGTTTTTCTCCACTGCCAGCGAGCTTCCATAGACCTGACGGAGTCACCTCGATATCACATACCTTGCTCTGCTACCAATGAGCATCCATAGCCCTGGCGGAGTCACCCTGACGTCACAGACCTTGCTCCGCTACCAACGAGCATCCATATCCCCGATGGAGTTATCTGCATACTCTCTCCTACTTTTCACTCATTTGATATAATTGATTTATTTTCGACAGAGATGCCTTGAGCGAATGGGAGAGGAGGACGTCTATTATATGCAAGATGAGATGGGTAAGGTGAAAATTTTCTAGCTCTATATTGAGGTACATGTTGTCCTTTCAATCTTACCATATTTCCCTTTATGTTTTACCAAACCACCAGGTGGACACTTCATCACTTGCCAAGGTTGTTTATTTGCAAAGGTTAGATATAGAACTCCATTAAGACAACAGTAATTCACCCAACGTTTTCTTGTGTTGTATGTAAGCATGAGTTAGGAACAGAGTTTGATATACCGTATGAATTAAGGTTAACCAATGCCTTGTAGAATAAAACTTCAAAGCGCAAACAAAAGAAAAAGGAAACAAAAGAAAAAATAAAGGACTCTGCAATCAGCCTGAAAATAAAATAACATGAAAACACACACACACTTTATTTTATTTCTTTTTTACAGAAATATTATTTTAGGGATTGGCCATTTGTTGGGGACAATTAATTTCTTAATAAAGAAACAAATAATCACTTGTACATTAATTATCAACCGAGCAACGTCTTTTTCTTTCAAGGAAGTCTGCAAAATATATGCAATAAACTACCCACAACTAACATTGGTCCTACATGATTATGTTCTACACTATCAAGCTCATTCAATAAGAAATAAAATGCAAGACTTAAATATCAATAATAAATTTAAGAAGCAGAAATCAAGTGACAGGAAAGGAGAATTATGCTAATCACACAACTTGAATCAACACTAAAATAAACAACTCCTTGTTGAATTGGAAATTTAACTTATTGCACCCAATAGAATTCAAATGCTAATCTATAGAAATAAATTACTTGAAATCTAGAAACTGGAGGAAATATCAAATATGGAAAATATAGTAGCCAACAAATTACTTGAAGAAAAGGAAATTTTCTTTAAGGAACATAAATTGAAATTCAAAGAAACAAGCACACTGTTAGAATTGCAAACGCGGAAAACACAATTCTCAGTGATAAGTAACAATCACACACAGATAATAGACACGGGGATTTCATGTGGTTCACTTAAAGGTTGGGCTATGTCCACCAAGCATAGACATTGATTTTCTTATTATTTAGATCATGGAGATTACATCAAATTTGCAAGTCTCTCACACACTTAGTCTCTCATAGTTGTTTTTTCCTCTGTGGGATTACATGTATTTATATACATTTATAAGAAACTGAATAATAAATGCACAATCCCTATCCATATTCTAACTTGGTCTATGTGGTTGTAACCAATGCATAATAGTTTGATCCAAATCCATATTTGGAGTAATTCGTTGTCACCAAATCCCAACAATCTCCACCTTGACAACAATTAACATGATACCTTGCTCCTTCCTTTTGTTCATCACCGTTTCTGCAAGCCAAGAGAAGCCAAGCACCACTGCAGCTTCTCTAATAAAATTGATTTCATGATCTCGCCTATGTGAATTGCACAAGTTTAGATTTTCTGAGGGGTCACTCCACCTCCAACATGTCTTCCACAACTTTGTTGTGAATCATATTTAGTGATAGATCTCCTTCTATCCAAGACACCTATATTACAATTATCACGGACCATCTCAATGTAACCATTATAGGGGACATTTGTGCTTCTCAAACGCTGAAGCACCCATTTCACTAAAGCACCTGAATCTGTCATGTACCATTACCATCTCTGTGTACTTCCATGCCCTTAATTTGTTTTCCTACTCCTTGATCCCTCATCTGAATTGTCTTGACCACCTGAGTCATTTTCTTACTGATTTTATCCATTCTTCGGCTTGCATCGAGCATATCATCAGCAAATAACATCAAGACTTTGAATGTACTTTAAACCATATAGTCATTCCTACCTTTTTAAAAATTCTAACTCACTATGAAGGATTCAAATATCTTGTATATTTCCCTGGGTACCAATAGGCCATACAATAAATTATCTAGCATACAAACAAATTTTTCGTTGCGATCTTGAATCAATCCTTTTGGTTGTTCCATACATACTATATCTCTATCAATGATGACCTTGTGAGAAGTAGGATCCCACACACAACATCCCTTTATGCCACCATCATAACTTGCAGAGATATAAAACAAGAAGGAATTCAAAAACAAAGATTTTAAGTCTAGAAATGATTTACCTCTTACCAGTACCTGCAATTATTTCTTAGTCTTATGACCTTGATGTTTCTGTCATAAACAAGAAGATACATCTATCACTTCAGATGCCACTTCAGTACTTCCTTCCAGCTTATAAAGGTTATCAACCTTTGTTTCCTTAAGCACTACTAAACTATGTTTTGACAATGTGAGAGCTCCACCTTGACCTGTATACTTATATACACAAGAATCCAACACTCCCAATGAAATCAAATTTGATTTAAGATAAGGTACATATATAACATCTATTAATTCCCTAACAATAACATCAAACATCCTGATTCTAATACTGCCAACCCCAACAGTTTTGCAACGAATACCATTTCCCATAAACACTACACCCTCATCAACAGATTGGTAAGAACTGAACCAATTTCTATGTGAGCACATGTGGTGGGACGCAACTGAATCTAACTGCCATTCTTCTTGATATTGTAAATTACTAGAAATGGAGAAAACGTGATCAGTCATACCTAAATTTGTTACAGCCAAATTTGTTTCCTTCGTAGCGTTTTCCTCGGATTCCTTTCTCTTCAAGCAATTTTTCTTGAGATGTCATGTTTTGTCACAGTACCAACATTTTGCTTTACCCTTTCAATGTCTTGACATAGATCGGAAAGAACTTATTTCATTCTTCTCTGTGGTTCGACCTCTGATCAGCATTGCCTCTAAAGTTGAGCTTTCTTTACTAGATTTTCTCCTCATCTCCTCAGCCAAAAAAGCTCCCACAATAGAGTCATAATCTAAAACTTCTGGTGAGCTAAAGCTAATAGAGGTGACTAGATTATCTCAAGACTCAGGCAATGAACACAATATTGTAATAGCCTTATCTTCTTCTTCGAATTTAACTTCCATACTAGTCAATTGAACTATAAGGGTATTAAATGTATTTAAGTGGTCAACAAATTTTGTACATTCTTTCATCCGCAAACTGTATAGTTGTCTCTTCAAGTATACTATGTTCGTCAACGATTTTGTCATATATAGACTTTCCAACTTCGTCCACAAATCGGTTGTTGTCTTCTCCAAGATAATATTGAACAGGATATCGTCGGCCAAACATAGGCGTATGGCACTTAGTGCTCTCACATCCATCTCATCCCAGTCATCATTTGTTATGATCGTGGGTTGCTTTGATTTTCCAAAAAGTGTCTTCACCACGCCTTGTTGCATGAGCAAATCGTGCATCTTGAGCTTCCAGAGCTCAAAGTTGTTTTTACGGCTGAACTTTTCAACTTCAAACTTTGAACTCTGCATCTTAGCCATTAGCAAAAAAATTCTCCCAATATTCACTACTTATAAAACCCAAGGCCCTTTTTAAACAATATGTGGAGGAATAATGATAAAATCTTCACAAGGGTTTAATAAAAAAAAAAGGTTTAACTCAAAAAAAAATTTAATAATATAAAAATGGTTTAATAATATAAAAAGGTTTAATAATATAAGCCTTTTTTTTT
>SNQJ01S0001911.1:22795-75372 GCA_010110895.2 Picea sitchensis | reverse complement strand
TAACTTCCCCTTTTTTTATTTTGATGAAGGAACAACAACTGTGACTTTGAAGGAAACAACACCTGTGACACAAAAACATAAGAGAAATAAGAAAATAAACAACATTTTATTGAAAAATAATAAATTACTAAATAACTTAAGTTGCAACAGCTCTGATTTCAAGTGTAACAATGTTGTTTCAAGGGATAACATTTTTTCTTGGATGAAATTCCCTTATGTTATTAACATTCTATTCAAGAATCACTTTTTCATAAATGAACCTCCTTTATTCTCCTGGGACCTATAAAAAAATGTCTCTACCTGTGGGAGAACGGTCTCTAACCATACTAACCAACAATGTTTTAATCATAATTTCTTCATTTTTTATCCAATTTGAGTGATTCCAATGCCAAATGAAATTTAATTTAGAGATATATCTCCAATATAAACAAGTTTTTAAAAGAGTAAGAATTAATATGTCAAATACTCCAATGAACAGTCGGAAAAACAGAGTTTTAAGAGTGCTGATTTACAATAGGCAGTCAATATTTTGGTCATAACTTTCTAATGCAATATCAAAATCGAGTGATTCAAATTTCCTTGTAAACTATATTCATAAGAGAATACACCATAGAAACAAGTTTTCAAAATCTAGTCATTTAGGCCTCCAAAAACTGATTGTCCCAACTCTGTCCCTAAGCTGCCTACTAAACACTCTATCAATGTTTTGGTCATAAATTTTTTGCTTCAAATACAAATTGAGTGATTCAAATTGGGTTGGAAAATAGACATCAAGGGAGACTTATGATAAAAACAGGTTTTAAAATATTCCCATTTGATCCTTCAAAACATGACTGTACCGAATGTGTTTCTAGTAATTTTCTCAAGCCCACGTGCCATAAAATATGATAAACAAACATTTTTTTTCCAAAATGATGATGAGTGTTTGTATAAATACGATTTTCAGTATAATATGTATACATACATAAAGAAATCACAATATATTGATCTACACAACATATTGCAACAATCAAAACATTTTTTATAAATAAATTTATTTATGTACTTATTTTATTTTCTACTCTAACCTACTCTACATTGAAAAATAAAATATGCTTATGTATAAGAGTACTTCCAGTGTACCCATTTTCGAAATAAGGCATCAATTATATACATACCCAAATTATAAAAATGCATGTTAATACATACTAGAGTATGAGAGACTATCTTCCCTTGAAATGATGGTGCCAAGAATTGTCCAAGTATGGAGTGATGTTACGAACAAATGATGGAGTGAAACCAATCTTCAATATAGATTTGACACTCTTGATTTACCATGGTTTTCATATCATGACATTCTTCCATGACTTCTGCAATTTCTGGATTTAAAGCCTTCCCAGACCTAATATTAGTTTCATGTAGCAGTGTAGTTGAAATAGGATGGGTGGGAAGGGTCGGGAAATTTTGCAGTTCAACATTGTAAGAATGTTGTATTGGTTTATTGTTCTGATGGTGTGGAATGGATTGAACTGACATTGATGTAGGGCGTGGAGGATTTTGATGATGTAGTGAAGAGTATGGATGATATGTTTGACAGGCTACAAGATGAGGGTGAGTAGTCATGTAATCATAAGATGATCCATGCCAAACTTGTGGACAAGAATAGTGGGGGTCATAGTGAGGTTGGCATGGCTTCCCTAACATAAGAGTATTCCATGATGAATAATGAAAGTAAGAAAATGTAGAAAAATTGTTTTGAGCCATGCATGTAGGCCATGATTTCCATGGTTGTGAGCTTGTTGCAGCTTCTCGATCTCTTTGATATGTTGTTTTCATCCCAGGTAAGAAAGAACAACTATCCATGGGATGTTTCTTTCGGCACTGAGGGAAAAACACTTCTTCACTTTTTTATTTATTTTTCTTAACCTATAAAACATTCAATTGTGAATTTAGAGAGATAATAAAATTGGTTTTAAAATGTTCAAATAAATCATTGATTTTAGCTCCCATATCTCTTATTTTTGTAGCAGATTTGGAAGAGAAAGAAGAAAGTTCTCTAGAATTCTTACCAACCCTGGAGATTCCTCTTGAATACCTTATGCACAATTCATAAATATCATAATATGATAGCTGAAAAACATCACCATTTCCCATGATATTTAAGAGTTCTAAAAATGTGGCTTTAATTCCTTTAAGTAGGAGTGTTTTCAATATCTCTTTTGTCAAATGCTTATGCTTTGATTTTGAAGGTTATATTGAAATCGCTCCACATAGTCTTCCAAGATTTCATCTTCCCCATGTATCATAATGAAAATATCTTCATTAGTCTTGCAATAGTCTTGATATTTCTTCAAGAATACATTCTTCATGTTCTCCCAGGTTTGAATGCAGCTTCCACCAAGGCTCATAAACCATCGGAGAGTTGTTCCTTTTAGAGTAAGAGGAAACACTTTCAACCTTTGAGCATTAGTACAATAATCATATCCTCTACAAATTACTTCAAACTCAAATAAGAATGTATCAGGGTATTTGTTTTCCAAACCATGAAAATTTGGTAGACTGGATGGGGGAATGACGTGCATTTCTGTCACTCCTTCTAGATCTATGATAGGGAATTCAAAAGTAGCAGTGTGTGCCATTTTTTTCCAAAATAGAATAGATTATTCATGTGCTACTTTGAGGCTCGTCCTTCAAATGGTCCTTTGAATTGGTTACTAGAATGGGTGGTGCTTACATCAAAATTTCAAGTTCCTACCTTTAATGTTCCTAATTTTAATCGTACATGATATATGACCTGAAACTACCTACAGAGGGAATATCTCACCACAAGTTAGCTAGGGTCCATGCATAGGTTCCTAACTTTAGTCTTTGATATCCAACCCTCTCGGAGTCAGGAATGCATCTACAACCATATATTAGTGTGGTACTGTTATTTTGATTTCCTCCGCAACAACGATGCCAATATGTTGGGGACAATTAATTTCTTAATAAAGAAACAACTAATCACATGTACATTAATTATCAATCGAGTAACATCTTTTTTTTTAAGGCAACCTGCAAAATATATGCAATAAACTACCCACGGATAACGATGTTCCTACATGATTATGTTCTACACTATCAAGCTCATTCAACAAGAAATGAAATGCAAGACTTAAATATCAATACTAAATTTAAGAAGCAAAAATCAAGTGACAGGAAAGGAGACTTATGATAATCACACAACTTGAATCAACACTGAAGTAAACAATGCCTTGCTGAATTGGAAATTTAACTTATTGCACCCAACATAATTCAAATGCTAATCTAGAGAAATAAATTAAATGAAATTTAGAAATTGCAGGAAATATCAAATCCGGAAAATATAGTAGCCAACAAATTACTTGAAGAAAAGGAATTTTTCTTTAAGGAACATAAATTGAAATTCAAAGAAACAAGCAAACAACTAAACTAGTTTCGATGTTCAAGGCATCACCTCATCCAGGGTAGTGGGCCCACCTACCAAAGAGTCAGTTCTTCCTTGAAAATAATTCAAATCAAATTACAAATAATAGATGAAAAACTCAATGAACATCTTCCTTCATTAAACTATATGAGATAAATAATTACACCAGAATGAAGTTCTTATCTTTTCCTCAAATTCAATATTTTTCCATCAATTCCATAATTCTCTCCCCTCTCTCCCTCTAATCTGTTTTCATTTAAATACACAGGGGGGTAAGGGAAATTACAACTAAATGGATTACAAAATTATTTCCTATTACAATTTTGTATTGATTACATAATATAAATAAAAAATATCAAATTTGGAAGATCTCGCCATCATCAATCAGCTGAAACAAGTTGAATATGGCATTGTCATTGGAAGAATTTAGAAAAGAGCCACAACAACAAATCTTAGAAAATTGTATTCAAAGAACCTTTTGTTTCTCTCAATCCGGATTGAATTTTGGAAAAATACCCATGGAGAAGCTGAATTGGTCCGTTCTACACAAAACCCATGTCTTGGATTTTCAAAATTCCTCTTTAATTTCCCAAAAAATCCAACACAAAACTATCACTTCTTATTCCAACATATCTATGAGTTGGAATATTTGATTATAAACTGCAAATCAATTTTGCAATCTGGAAGAGATCTTGGAGGCTAAAATCATTAGTGATTTTATAAAGAGTTCATTAATAAACCATTATCATCAAAATCATGAATAATAATCTTCAATTTATTAAAAATAAAGGAGAGCAAATAATATTTACCCACAAGAGCATAAATAATTATAAAATGGAATTATATGATAAATTATGATAAATGACATGATAAATAATGGTAGAAATGGATGAAATACGTGTCAAGAAATGGTAGAAATAATGATATTTTAGTGGCCCAACACCATTCACCAGGAGGGCATCAGGTTCCCACCTCAGATTTTGCAACCGATACATTTCTGCCCCAAGTTTCTCGGCTATCTGAAATGGTCGGAGCCATAGATTCTGAAACTTCAAATGCTTTCCCTTTGGCTCATTCGCTCTGTCCCATTTTAGAACTAAGTCTCCTACTTCAAAATTCTTCTCTTTGACCTTATGCTTGTCAAACCACCTTTTAACTGTTTTTTGATGAGAAATGAACTTTGATTTTTCTTTCTCCCTTTCTTCTTCTAGCATGAGAAGGGTATCAATTCTTTGTTGAATAACTGATGAGGTTTGTCCTCTAGAACCCTGAGCAAGATGAAGAGATGGAAGATATAGCCCGTTCGGGAGAATGGCTTTTTGTCCGTATACCATAAAGTATGGGGAATTCCCTATAGCTTCCTTGGGTGTTAACCTATCAGCCCATAAGGTGTTATGAACTGAACTATGCCAATTCCTCTGATTGTCTACAAATGTTTTCTTCAATATCCTTACTAGGTTCTTGTTGCTTGATTATGCCACTCCATTCCCCTATGGATAGTAGTTTGCAGAGTATCTGATTATGATTCCTTTGTCTAGAGAAAACTCTGTTAATAAAGTGGAAGAAAAGTAAGCGACATTATCAAAAACAAGAACGAAATGCATACCGAACCTTGTGATCAATTGTTGTTCTATGAATTGAATTACCACCTTTTTGTTTACATGAGTCAGAGGGATGACCTCTACCCATTTCGTGAAATAATCTATGGCAATCAGTATGTATCTATGTTGTTTTGAATAAATCGGTGTAATTTCTCCTATGAAATATAACCCCCATTGCTCGAAAGGTCTGGAGATGGCCACATGTTGGAGTGGGACATATGCTCTATTTTCCCTCCCCGCGCTCATTTGACAAGTTTTACAGTTCCTAGCGTATGTGTGAGCATCTCTAAATAGAGTAGGCCAATAATAGCCAACTCTCAGTATCTTGTGAGTGGTGATATTCCCTACAAAGTGTCCACCTACAAGACCATCATGGAGCTCCTTCAAAACCTTGTTTGTGTATTCACGTTCGAGACATCTTAAAAGTACCCCATCATAATTAATGAAGAAGAGGACCGAATTTATGAGGCGATATTGTGTCGATTTTAGTCTGAGAGCTCTCCTTTCTTTAGGGTTTAGGATTTCTGGAAAATTCCTGTGATGTAGGACATAAGTTAGTTTCCCATACCAAGACTCCTACCCTGGGGGAACATATAAAGATTCACTACTCCATAACACCAATTCATTCTCCCACCCGGGCTCTTCATTTGCTTGGTCCTGGGATTTAGCGGCCAGTTTACACAATCCTTGTCCTTTAACCAATTTGGCAGGTTTTATATCTAGATCAAATTCTTGGACCACTGCCATCCAGTTTCCTCTTCTTTCCCCCATCTACTATTGAGTGAATAGGGATCGGACCATAGGATGACGCATAATTACTTTGATGTGGTTTTTTAGGATGTAAAATCTGAAATGTTTTACTACCTTGTACACCACATAAGCCTGCTTGTCTATAGCAGGGTAATTTAGTTTGGCCCCTTGGATATTAGTGTTCATAAATGAGAATGACACCTCATTTTTGTCATCATCCCTCTGAGTCAATACTGCAGCTAATGATTGGTCAGAGGAAAAAATCTTTGCTAAATTCGAGACTTCGCAACACTGGAGCTTGGGATATTGTAGTCCTAATATTGTTGAAAGCACTTTTTTGTTCATCATCCCACTTAAATTCAACATCCTTGAGAATGATGTTTTCTAAGGGTTTGATAGTTTCAGCGAAATCGGGGGTGAATTTCCTCACAAAATTGATTTTCCCAAAGAAGGATTGCATATCCTTTTTGTTGTGGGTAAGGGAAGTTGAGTTATTTCCCTAATTCGTTTTGGGTTTATGCGAATTCTTGCTTGAGATATAATATGACCTAGTAGCTTCCCTTCCTCAACACCAACGATAGTTTTCTTAGGGTTTAAATATATATTGTATTTCCTACACCTTTCGAAAATCTGGGTTAGGTGTTGGATGTGATATTCTCTATTCTTTGAATACATAGTCAGGTTGTTCAAGTAAACTACTAGACATTTATTCATTAGTCCCTGAAACGCTACGTCCATGGCCCTTTAGAAGTTTTCCCCTGCATTGATTAACCCAAAGGGCATGTGTTTATGAGGAAAGGTTTCCCACTTAGTTCATAAGGTAGTTTTCAATCGGTCTTCCTCTGAAACTAGAACTTGGTTATAACCTGAAAAACCATCCAACAGGGAAAGAACCTCAAAACCAGACACGATCTGAAAGAGTTTCTCCATTGGTGGGACTAGGTAGTTTTCATTTTCTATTGCCCTATTGAGGTTTCTGAAATACACACACAGACGGATCTACCCAAAAAATTTCCTGAGCGGAACCAAATTTACTACCCAAGCAGAGTGTCTAACCTGAAAAATAATTTTAGTATCTAGTAATTTCTTTAACTCTTGACACATGAGGGGTTCTAGAGACGGGTGGTACTTATAGAGCTTTTGTTGGAAGGGTTTTACTCCGGGTTTTAATGGGATTGTGTGTTGGATAATACGAGAATCATAAGTTTTCAAATCTTGGTGGGACCATGCAAAAACATCTTGATATTCTCTGAAAAGTTTGAGATAGGCCTTCCTTTCTTCTTTAGACATTGTCTTTCCTAGATTTATATTTTTAGGGTTTTCCAAGTTTCCTAGATTTATAAACTCATACATGGGACAGGAACTCCCTGTCTTTATGTTTTTTGACCCTTTAAATCTTTCCATAAAGTCTAAGAGATTCTCCAAGTTGGCTACCCCTTTCAGTATTGTGTGAAACCTTAGTTTGTCAGTGGAGTGATCTGTTTCCCAATTTTGTTCACGGGGGTTGGTTTCTACTAGTTTCTCTTGGAAAACTTCATCGTTAATAGCCAGGTCTTTAAAATTTTCATGATTGGTCAGGAATTTTATGATCTGTTAATATCCTTCAAATACCTTCCAATTAGAAATATTGTTGGGCACTGATGGTTTGTAGAGCATTTCCACAGTGAACCTAGAGGCGTCATAGTATTCTAAAGGAGATAGCCTCGAAGAAGCAGTGGCTAGGGAATCAGCAAGAGTATTCTTTGTTCTCAGGATCATTGTAACATTGAAGGATTCAAAATGTTCTATTATCCTGTGAACTTCCTATTGAAATGTATGGTATTCTTTACCTACCTAAAGATAATCTCAGAGTCCCTGAAAACCTTTAGTTCTTCAACGTTTAAGTCTATGTCTTTCTTTAGTCCTTGCACTAAATCTTCATACTTGGCAGTGTTATTAGTGCATTCAAATTCTAGTCTGCGGGACAGGAAACTTCACTTCCCCTTTGGGTCGATGAGGATACTTCCTGCTACGGACCCTTCTTGCGATTTAGACCCATGAAAGTAAAGGGTCCAAACTTGTGAGCGAAAATCATCAACTTCTCCATGCCTACTGACTTCCTCCTCTGCACCTATTTTGTCTGTAGTTTCCAATAGAGGTTCTTGACAGAAGAGGGTTTCTTTCTCCACTACCGATAGATTTACTTGAAAATCCATTTCGGAGTTTTGAGTAAGAGGTACATCATATGGGAGAGGGGAGAAATTACCGAAATCAGAATCGCATGAGTAATTTCCTAGCATGGGGAAATCTGTTAACGAGGGTTCGTTGAGGGCTTCTAAATCGGTGACAGTATGTTTGATATACCTTTCCCTATTGATCATAATAATGTTTGCATATTCCTTTAATGGAAACCAAAGGTGAGTCCAGTTTGTTGTAAAGTATCCGTTCAACTTCTCGGACCAATCTCAACTAAGTATCAATCCATAATCTTTGGGTATATCTACTACAATGATGTCAACTACTTGAACAAATTTTGGGTGTGTGGCCATTCTAATCATGGCATCCTTGAGTTCTCCAATGAATTTCACCTAAGTTTTGTCTAGTTGTATAACATGTTTATCACATTTGAGTGGGATTGTGTTCAGTTTCTTGCATATAGACAATGGCATGACATTAGACGATGCCCCTAAGTCAACTAAACAATTATGGAGGTTTTTATTGAAGACTTCAAACGTTAAAAGGAAGAGTGGAAAAAAAGGTTTTCCTTTCTTATCTATAGAGAAACCATTCACATTCGGTTTATTCCTTAGGTCTGTGGGAGATGGGGTTTCTCCTTGGTCAATGCTTTTTGTAGGGGTTTTGACTGACTTTAAGGCTTGTAACAGAAAGTCATTTTGTTGGGGAATTCCACACATGTCCATGACCGATACATTTGCCTTCAATATTTTTAAATACTCTACTATGTTGTATTCTAGCTTGGGCGATTCTCGTGTATGGATATTTATAGGATTTCTTTGGGAGACAAAAGGTGTTTTCAAGTGATCAAATGTTGGTTTTCCTCTCGAAGTTTGGGCAATGGTAAGGTCACTTGAGACCGGCTGAGACCTACTTCACATTTGCATAGCCAAGACCTTAGCGGGTGGTTCTTAAAACTCAAATAGATTATCGGAAGGCATTGGAAGGTCAGGGTCCCACATCAGCATGGTTGTTTCTTCTGGCGGGTCAAATTCTTCCTAATCGAAAATATTCACCGTTGATTCGCTTGATTGTTCGGTAAGGGAAACTTCGTCTAGGAACCAATTGGCCATCAAATTCATGGCATGCACCCATTGTGGACAGTCTCTTTCGAAATGTTTCTCTTGATGATAGGTACAGAAAGATTCGGATGCTACATTTCCCAAGATGATGTTTAAGTTTTTTGGGGGAGGTTCAATTTCTTTGAATGGTGGGTTTCTCTTAAAAAATGTTTTATAATGCTATTGGCCTTGTTTTCCTTCCCCTGGACTTATTTTCATGTCTACCATTTCATTTGATAATTTCTTTATCATCCGTTGTAGGTCTTCTATGTCTCTCCTCCTTGTTTCGGGACCTTGTTCTGTTTGTTTCCCTGGGGGTCTAGTCAACAAGAGTCCTCTCATGGGTGGAGGTTGAGATTCTTTCTTAACTAGTGAGACCTGGCCCTTTTTGCATCCCTTCATTTGGAATTCAATTGTTTTGGCTTCCTCAAAATTTTCAACTAGGGTATGCTTGGCATCCCTTTTTACAAACATGAAAATAGAAGCAGGGGGAGCATTAACATATACTTCGATTTGAAACTCCTGAGTGGGTTTAGCTTTGGGTTGGAATTTGTTCAAAATAGTGGTGAATCATTGATTGAAGCCTTTAACCTTTTGTTTTGAACTCTTGGTGGCGGAGAACAACTCATTCATCAAAGATCCTGTAGTGGTTTCTTCTGCAAATTTTTCTAAAACATCCTTTTGAAACTTCGTCCAACTAGTTATGGACCCTACAGGAAAGTTAAAATACCACATAGAGGTTGAATTCTCAAAGGTATAGGGGAAAATACTACATACTACATCTTCATGTTGGACATTCATCAGTCTAATAGCTAGTATGAATTTTTTGATATGGTCTTCAAGAAATCCTGAGGTTTCAGGGTCAAATTTAGGGAGTAACTTTTCTGGATTTTGTGGAAGGTTATGTACTCGTCCAAGGATTTCCAAAGCATCTTTGTCCAACCAAGGTTTATTATTTTGAGGTGGGTTTCCCCTTTCTTCATTATGATAACTTTTATCCTCCATGTCGTCTAACTCTGAAGGTGAGCATTCTGAGTTAAACCCTTCCTCATCAAATTTAAAATCATCGGGCTCAGAGAAGTTACCAGCTGGTATTTCAGGGATTAGATTGAGGGGATGTTCGATCTCAGTGAGGGAGAAATCTATCAGGTCTTCTACTATGTGAACAAAAACCTGGTCAGGGGTATTGACCACTAGTCTTCTTACTTGTTTTCTACGAGGAAGTAACAGAGCTAAGGGTAGTGCTCCAATTTGTTAGGTGTAATCTCTTGTGATTCTTCTAAACTGGTTTAACTCCTCATGGGGAAGAGCATAAGGTATTTCAGGGAATAAAATTTATTCCTCTTTCTAGGGTGAGTTACTTGTTTCAGGAGTACTCAGTGTATGTGGGATGTCTTGAGAATGACTAGCCATGCATGTGGGTTGTTTTGAATCTATAGGCTGTGTGAAATATTATATCAGAAATATTGTTACCCATTCATTCATTCGAGCCCTCCTTCTAGTGCCAATTCTATTGAGGGGTCCTAAATCCCTTTAACTCAACAACAGGAACCAAACCTGCCATAGATGCCCAATTAGACTCTGCAGCGATTGATAGTGGAATAGCTCTCCAGATCTGTCGATCTGGCCAAATAATCAATGGGCTTTACGTAATGATTGACAGGATATCTTCTTATGAAAATTCCTCCTTCAATTTAAACGTTCTCTTTTTGTATTTTCTTTTACTAGGTGGGTCTGATAAAAAGATGTGTGCTAGTATAAAACAACTGGTAAAAGAGGAAATATTAACTATTGAAGAAGGCTAAGCTTGGGATAACCTTGTGCTCAAGCATGTAGACAAAGATTTTCACACCTGTGAAAATCCTAGTACTAATACATTAACTTGCTGGTATTTCAATTATTGACTGAGATACAATTATCGAAATAAAACATACATGCAATAAAACGATGGCGAGAAAAATAGTTTCCTTAGATCTAATCATTAATCACACATTAACACAATGATTTTCTTTCCATCATTAGAGACAAGAACTATAAAATTATTGGATCAACTAACTTATCAATAGATTTAGAAACTCTTACTCATTACAGCATCCATTCGTGAGATAAAGTCAGAAGTAATTCCTCCTTAGATCCAATCACACACACCTTTGATAAAAAAAAAACCAGAAGTTTGTCTTCAGTCCTGAACATGATTTCTCAATTAAGGTAGTTCGGAAATAGTTCTTTACAATTCCAAAAATGAGGGTCTTTGCAAAAACCATCGACCTTTTATAAAAGGTTGATCCTCTTATTTATAACAAATCATTAACTAAAAATAACTATCAAAAGTGAAAGATAAGTAAAACAAAACATCGCCACATGGCGCTTCCATATCTCTGTCTTCTAAGAGTCATCAAATGGTTTCACTGAAGTGGATGACTCTTCTCATACTCTGACCATTTGATGAAGAGTTCCTCACATGTATTGGCATACAGGAATTTGTGTTGGTCCATCAAGGCCAAAAGGATCTCCTTCACTTCTACTACCTGTGCGCGATACTTGACTATTTTAACACTTAACTGTTGCAATACTTTTCGATCCTTGATTGGGTGCTCTATGAATTGTTGTACTTGTCCTGGAGGCATGTTCACCACCTTTTCTATCTCTGAAGTCCACGTCGAGTCTCATTTTGCATGTTGCTTTACTATGTCATGCAAGCTGACAAAGTCGTCAGGTGAGACAAATTCTAGGAAACCAATGCCTTTCATCTCTCGATTAGTCTTGACCCATCTCCTTTCACAATCCACCCACTTTTATTAGATTTTTCATTGAGGTTCTTGGTCCATTTTCACCTAGTATTCGACCGCCTTCCTTATAAAATCTTTGTTGTTTTCCCTTAGCACCCGAATGTCGTTCTCCTCGGCGTCTCGGCCCTTTTGAACCGCGCTGAGGTAATAAATTCTTTCCACTTCCTGGTGGGCCTTCTCGTACCATATTTCCACATATTTTCAGGTCACTAGCGCCACAAGAGTATCTTCTTGGAAGTTGGCTATCCCTACAGTGAAAATTTGTCGTTCATTCATGAATTTTCTATAGGCATCTTGGAACTCGTTTCTCAAAAACACTTTGGCCTGTGTAGAGTCCTGATAGTATTTCTCCAAATGGTGGAGATTCTCCAACTCCTTTAGTGCATTGGCCATATCCTCCTCATCTTTTCTCACTCTATCCAAGGTGGCATCTGTGATCTTCATCCTTGCGTCGATAAGCTCAGATGTCTTCGCGTGCTCTACACTGATGAATTTTTCCTCTCTCATGATGAGGATTGAACTGTCCAACGTAAGCCTCCTCTTCTTAGTGGTTCTTTTCATGATGGCTTTCCTCTTTTGGTCATAGGATATTTCTTGTATAATGGCGACCTCATCAACATGTCCAGGGATTTGTTGTTCTCCCCAAGTTAGAGTATTTCCCAAGCTCCTGACTATGTATATTTGTTTTAGGTTGTGTTCCTAAACCTATTCTTTATGTATCGATGGATCGACCTCTCCTTGTTTCTAATCGAGTGGTAACATATCGACCAAAACTGAGGAATCCGGGTCATGTTTGGTACTTACTTGATGATCGGTTGTTGAAATTGTGATTTCCTGTTGTGGAATTTCTTCTTCCTTTTCGTCCAATCCTAGTTCATCCCTTGAGTTGTCCATTAGGGTTCTCGGTATGTCGAGTGGCTCAGTGTCCAACACACTTTCTACCTCATGCTCACTCTATAGACGTCTCTGAATTGGAGCATCGGGACCCAGGGTGGATGCTCTCTCAGGTTCTTTCTCCTCTATAATTTGCACTGGAGTGACCAGGGACACCTTTGACCTCTCCTCATCATCGTAGATAGTTATTAAATCATACAAGGGGTTTGGTACACTTGTCTTACTTGGTGTCCTTACTATCTCAGGCTAGGTTGAAATTCCCTCTGGTGATCTGATCTATGGTGGTGGTACTTCAAGGTTTTATGGCCCGATGATTTCTTCCAGTTGTATTGGCTCTCCTCTGCTTTCGATTGGGTCACTAGTGGGAATCCTCGACATCTCTATGAGATCAGGTTCATTTTGTAACTGATCAATGGCTCTCTATGCCTCTTATATAAATATCAATCCTCTTCTTTGTGCCTCTGTGGTTTCTACTGCTCAGAATTATTCCCTAACTCTGAGAGATTCTTTATCTGATTTCTCTATCATCTCCACCTAATCTTCCATTCTCATATATTTGAACCTATTCATGTTCGACTTGGCCATCCTCTCTACTACCTCCTCCCAGTCCTTGGCACATTATGTGAAAACTTCATCTTCATATTTTTCATGCGCGTATGGCCAACAGGATGATACCTGTGAAGCATGTTGGGGGACCAAGCCTTTAGGGTTGTCCTTGTAGAATCGACCTGTCGGGAACCTGAAATCAAGTTGGCTCAACCATTCTTGTTTGGCTTGAGCAGTGTCCTTTACTAGGTATAACCCCACAAGGAAACTGTAGGGTATGAAGGCCCGCTTCTTGTCCTTGACCAATGTGGTGTTATAGCCCTGTAGGATAGTCCGATAGCATATTTCTCCCACAACGAGCCGATATGGGACATGAGCGGGTAGGATATGTGCTGCTCTGGTGGCCCCGAACACCCTAATGTAGGTTGAGCGTTTGTCTAAATACCAATGACCTACATTTTCCACCATTTTCTTGGTTGTTGTGGATAATCTTGGGCATTCCTTCTTAAAAATAATAAAATGAATATGGGAAATGAATTCATCGTAGCTAATTGCGTACAATTTTTTATACATGTTCTCCCATAGTATGTTGAAATAAACATGGATCAGGTGCTCTGCAACATGCCATCTTAAATTCATGTCAGCGAAGACATTTCTTGCGCAGATGACATCGAGTAGGTACATGCCCATGTGGAAAGCAGGTGCTTCCCCTTGTTTCGACGCATAAGCCTACTATACATAGATGCTCAATTGTTTAGAAATTATCACTCCCCAGTTGAAGCTTCTTCTGGAAATTTCCACTATGTACACCAAAGGCATCCATGCTTCTGAAAACTTGGAGCAGTCCTTTTCTCCATATAACCGACAAGTGAGAGCCATCAAATATATGTATGACTCCCTCAGGTTGAATGCTCTATACCATCCATTGCTTCGATTAGTGAACTTCTTGTTCTCCTTCCACCATATGTCCATCAACCGGCAGGTGTCATGGATTTCATAGAATTTCACCACGAAGTCCATGTTGAGTCGCTCCTCTAGGTCCCCGAGCTTGTAGTATTTTCTGGACTTTTGTTGGGAGGAAAACTCTGACACATTCTCCATTCTCATCATTGATCAAGCACTTACTCCCATATGTATGGTCGATGAGCCATTTCAGAACGTTTGTGAAGGGGAAAATATGGGTTCTTCTTACCACCATGTGTAAATATGACCGTCAAATGTTTGGGAACACCTGGTCATAGAGAACCCTCATGTCTGGGTCGCTATGTGGGATGTACTCCGGGTATTCTTCTCAGCTAATTTTGTTGAAGAGATCCCCCCACTGAGGGAGCATAATTTTGGATCTGGTTCTTGGTTCTGTATCACCGAAGGCCTTAGGCTGGACAAAAGCTTTCTTTGTTTATGTTTTAATGACATGCTCTGCCCCGAGAGCGTACTCCAACTGCCTCGTAGTCCCTGTAGAAGAACCTTCACCTGTTTCAGATTCCTTTAGCTCGGGTGCCCTCGATGAGCATCTAGTGATTGTATTTCTTGGTGGCATATTACCTGCAACCAGAACATAGTTTAGAGACCATGCAAGAAAACTGGATGCATACATAAATTATGACCAACGAATTGACAAACTTGAATTCATACCTTCGCAACTTATTAAACCTAGTTTTGATAATCAGAGGGTCAATATAGTCTCAAGATGCTTGCTTTTCTCCTTCAGATGCTCTGGAACTGAACTTGTGCCAAGAATGAATTTTTTCAAAAACCGTTCTAGAGATTTAATCACGTATGAACTTACCTTGTCACATCAACCATTCAATTCAGGTATGAGTGTAATTTCATTAAATATTCCGCCATATGTTCAAATATGTTTAAAATTAAATTCATTGTGGGTTGACGATGTAGGTGGTAATGTGGTCTATTGGCAATTTCAGATTGTTTTTTTTTAATCGATGCATGAGGTAGAAACAAATGTGGGATAGAGCATTAACTAGTCTATTAAATGCCCAAATCCGATCGTATCTTATGCAACAAACATCACATCGTTTCTCTCTTTTAGTTGGTGGATTGGGGGTCGAGATGATACTTCAAACATTTTTGTTGATATCTCCTTGAAAAATATCCGACGTTGATCGATCTTTCCGTATAGAGATAATGTGGCAAAGATGACTAGGAAGCGTGACTAGGACACAAGGAAACTTAAAATGGCTCAAGGTGAAACTAGGTCGTACGAATCGCTTACGTGGTAAATACATGTGGCATTCGAGATTGGTGAATTCATTTTCTCATGTTAAATGGAATCGAGACTTTATTTAAGCTATACATTTCAAAACCCAATCCTATCTAGTCGAGGCCAAAAAATATCAAAGATCGAGGATCGGTGATAAACCTATCCAAGTGCTCTTGGATTGATTCTCATGAAAAATTCTTGATCCCGAGAACACATTGGGGATCAATGATCGATGATATGTTTGTCATAAAAAAAATGATTGTTGTAACCTTTCTGGATTTCCATGACCCCGATAAAGTGCATTGGTCATCGACTATCAGTAATTTCTTTGCGTCCTTCGTTAATGTCTATTCTTCCCATATTTAACCAAAGTCGAATGAGATCGACTATCTCTTGAAACTTCGTGCAAATAATTTACGCAAACTAATTCCGCATTCTATATATTCCAATGGGGATCGGTGCTCAGCGACTGTTGTAGTTGTGTGATTCCTTTACTTGCTTGAATCCTTTTTTGACGTCGAACCTGAGCGCGTTAGGTGAAATGTTAGCTGTCAATTCCTATTTTAGGTGTCAAGTTATTTTAGACATGAGTTTTCACGAGTTCAAAAACAATTGACTTAATGATAAGAGTCATGAAAACAAGACAAAGATAAACCATTTCCCAAAGTGAAATCTATTTAGAAAGTGAAGAAAAAAAGTGGTACCCAAAAAGTGATAAAATTTCATAAGGATTTTAGGGTGTGTTGAGTGCTCAACACACATCACTTGCCACATCATCTTGCCATGTCAACCTGTCATGTCACCTTCCATGTCTCATAAGGTCTGCCACATGGCTATATAGACTTCCATGTGGCACTTTTTCATTGCTTCACGGATTGAACCGAAAATGATGAAAATGAGTGACATGTGGCAGCCTCTAGTGCTGCCACATCACCATGTTGATGTCATGATGATGTCATCATGACATGTGTCTCCTTATGCATGTTCCACATACACTGTACGGACACTGATGTCATCCGTACTGATGTTGACGTCAACAGTATGGATTCTTACTCATCCCTGTTGAGTAGGCTAGGTTGACCAAAACTTTGGCCAAAAATATCTTTTGATCCATAACTCCGTTTAACGAGTCATTTACATCGTTGGAAATATTGTGACGTGCTCTTCGCGATGACACCAATTTTACTGAGTTGCTTGTGCGAATTCTAATTTGTCCTTAGTCTTCTCTAGATCCTTTTTGGATCACATGGATTTGTGGATGCAGACTGGGTTAGATATATGGATCGTAGGAGATCTACAAGAGGGTATGTGTTTAACCTATTTGGAGGAGCAATCAGTTGGATGAAAAAAATATAGGTTGTAGTACCACTTTCAATTACAGAAGTTGAATACATGGCATCCACTCATGCAAGTAAGGAAGCAGTATGTTTACAAAGATTGTGTTCAGGTATTGGGTTGGTATAACAAGATGTAGGGATAGATTGTGACAGTCAGAGTACAATTTTTCTGGCGAAGAACATGGCTTATCATTCAAAGACAGAGCATATTGTTATTCAATATCACTTTGTGAGAGACATGGTTGAAGAAAAGAAAGTGTTGTTGACAAAGGTGGACACTTTGAATAATGTTGCAGATTCATTAAAAAAATATATGAGCAGTGTAGAGGATCCATGGGCATTGTTTCCCTGGATTGTTGACTATGTAACCCTGTAACCCCTTGTATGCAAAGAAAACAACAAGTGGGAGAATGTTCGGTATGTGTTATATTATTTGCATTGACTAGCTCTGAGTATCTGCTACATTTACATTGGGGCATGGGGGTTTGAGGTGGAGACACTAGGCTATGAGGATTGAGGCTGACACCCCAAACAGAATGCCTCATTTTTCATGTGCCTCAATTTTGTGATGTCCATTGTTGAAGTGGTTTTTGGCTTTATGAGACATCTAAGGGGGGTTTGAGTGGGGGGGCACTAGGCCCCCTTCGGGGGTTCGGGGGCAGCACCCCCAAGAAAAAAAAATTGCCTCATTTTTCATGTCACCTCAATTTTTGTGTCCATTGTTGGGCGGTTTTTTGGCACATGGTTTTTGTCTATGGTTTTCTATTTCCAGTTAAGGAATTAGGGTTGTTGACTAATCTAGGTCATTGCGTTAGAATTTTGGATGTCATTGGATCCTATATGTATATTGTATTGTAAATAATGTATCACTATGAATGAATATAGAATATGTTGGTTTTCCTGGTTTGGATTTCCAGGGGAAAAATCTCTTTGTAATGTGTGTATTTTCCATTGCCTCTTTTATGTTCTTTTATTGAAAATTTGTTTGTAGTGAAATATTGAACAAGGTTAAAATATACACTTATTGCATACCACAATGTGAGATATTGATTTCAACAGAAAGTCAGAAGACATTGGGAAATCACATAACAGAAAACTTCACCCATGAAGCTCAATAGACCTTGGGCCTAGGTTTTCCAAGAAAGAGAAGGCCAAAAGAGGAACCCAATAGAGTCAATCTAAAGAGGCTTGGGGACAAGCATGTGGGAGAGGTGGATCCAATATCCTTGGGATATTAGGACCTCAAGGAAAAGGAAATCCAAGGTAACTCATTTCTTGATGAGGGATAGCTTGGTAAGGATCAAATTTCTAGACAAGGATCAAAGCTTTAGCTTCCTCACCACAATGGCGATAAAAATACAAACTTGGATGAGGCTTGGGAAAGACAAGTCTTATTCCATAATGTTGATCAGTGGCTTCAAATTACAAACAAGATCCAGATATAAATAGGTCTAGGAAAGAGGAATAATATCAATGGATTCCCCCCACATGTATCTCAAGCATGGAGTAATCGTGTGAAGAAAGTGATTTTGTGAACATGCTCTTGCAAGGTTTTATAATGTCATTGGCCTTGGTTTCCTTCCCTTGGACTTATTTTCATGTCGACCATTTCATTTGATAATTTCTTTATCATCTGTTGTAGGTCTTCTATGTCTCTCCTCCTCGTTTCGGGACGTTTTTCTATTTGTTTCCCTGGGGGTCTAGTCAATAAGAGTCCTCTCCTAGGTGGAGGTTGAGATTCCTTCTTAACTAGTGAGACCTGGCCCTATTTGCATCCCTTCATTTGGAATTCAATTGTTTTGGCTTCCTCAAAATTTTCAACTAGGGTATGCTTGGCATCCCTTCTTACAAACATGAAAATAGAAGCAAGGGGAGCATTAACATATACTTGGATTTGCAACTCCTGAGTGGGTTTAGATTTGGGTTGGAATTTATTCAGAATAGTGGTGAATCGTTGATTGAAGTCTTTAACCTTTTCTTTTGAACTCTTGGTGGTAGCGAACAACTCATTCATCAAAGCTCCTGTAGTGGTTTCTTCTGGAATTTTTTCTAAAAAATCCTTTTGAAACTTCATCCAACTAGTTATGGACCCTACATGAAAGTTAAAATACCATGTAGAGGTTGAATTCTCAAAGGTATAGAGGAAAATACTACATACTACATCTTCATGTTGGACATTCATCAGTCTAATAGCTAGTATGAATTTTTTGATATGGTCTTCAGGAAATCTTGAGGTTTCAGGGTCAAATTTAGGGAGTAACTTTTTAGGATTTTATGGAAGGTTATGTACGCATCCAGGGATTTCCAGAGCATCTCTATCCAACCAAGGTTGATTATTTTGAGGTGGGTTTCCCCTTTCTTCATTATCATAACTTTTATCCTCCATGTCGTCTAACTCTAAAGCTGAGCGTTCCGAGTTAAACCCTTCCTCGTTAGATTCAAAATTGTCAGGCTCATAGCAGTTACCAATTAATATTTCGGGGATTAGATTGAGGGGATGTTCAATCTTAGTGAGGGAGAAATCTATTAGGTCTTCTACTATGTGAACAAAAACCTAGTCGGGGGTATCGACCACTGGTCTGCTTACTTGTTTTCTACGAGGAAGTAATGGAGCTAAGGGTAGTGCTCCAAATTGTCAAGTGTAAGCTCTTGTGATTCTTCTAAACTGGTTCAACTCCTCATGGGGAAGAGCATAAGGTATTTCAGGTAATAAAATTTCTTCCTCTTTCTAGGGTGAGTTACTCCTTTCAGGAGTACTCAGTGTATGTGGGATGTCTTGAGAATGACTAGCCATGCATGTGGGTTGTTTTGAATCTATAGACTGTGTGAAATATTATATCATAAGTATTGTTACCAATTCATTCATTCGAGCCCTCCTTCTAGTGCCAATTCTATTGAGGGGTCCTAAATCCATTTAAATCAACAACAGGAACCAAACCCGCCATAGTGGCCCAATTAGACTCTGCAACGATTGATAGTGGAATGGTTCTCCAGATATGTCGATCTGGCCAAATAATCGATGGGCTTTACGTAATGACTGACAGGATATCTTCTTATGAAAATTCCTCCTTCGTTTTAAACGTTCTCTTTTTGTATTTTCTTTTTCTAGATGGGTCTGATAAAAAGATGTGTGCTAGTATAAAACAACTGGTAAAAGAGGAAATATTAAATACTGAAGAAGGCTAAGCTTGGGATAACCTTTTAAGCATGCAGACAAAGATTTTCACACCTGTGACAAGCCTAGTACTAATACATTAACTTGCTGGTGTTTCAATTATTGACTAAGATACAATTATCGAAAGAAAACATACATGCAATAAAACAATGGCGAGAAAAATAGTTTCCATAGATCTAATCATTAATCACACATTAACACAACGATTTTCTTTCCATCATTAGAGACAAGAACTATAAAAATATTGAATCAACTAACTTATCAATATATTCAGAAACTCTTACTCATTACAACATTCATTCATGAGATAAAGTCGGAAGTAATTCCTCCTTAGATCCAATCACACACACCTTTGATAAAAAAAAAACCTAGAAGTTTGTCTTCGGTCCTGAACATGATTTCTCAATTAAGGTAGTTCGGAAATAGTTCTTTACAATTCCAAAAATGAGGTTCTTTGCAAAAACCATCGACCTTTTCTAAAAGTTTGATCCTCTTATTTATAACAAATCAGTAACTAAAAATAACTATCAAAAGTGAAAGATAAGTAAAACAAAACATCACCACATGGTGCTTCCATCTCTCTGTCTTCTAAAAGTCATCAAATGGTTTCACTGAAGTGGATGACTCTTCTCATAATCTGACCATTTGACGAAGATTTCCTCACATGTGTTGGCATATGGGAATCTGTGTTGGTCCATCGAGGTCGAAAGGATCTCCTTCACTTCTACTGTCTGTGCGCAATACTTGACTATTTTAACACTTAACTGTTGTAATACTTTTCGAGCCTTGATCGAGTGCTCTATGAATTGTTGTACTTGTCCTGGAGGCATGTTCGCCACCTTTGCTATCTTTGAAGTCCACACCGAGTCTCATTTTTCATGTTGCTTTACTATGTTATGCAAGTCGACAAAGTCATCCGGTGAAACAAATTCTAGGAGACCAATGCCTTTCATCTCTCGATTAATCTTGACCCATCTCCTTTCACAATCGACCCATTTTTATTGGATTTTTCGTTGAGGTTCTTGGGAAATTTTCACCTAGTATTCGGCCACCTTCCTTATACAATCTATGTTGTTGTCCCATAGCACCCGAATGTCATGCTCTTCGGTGTCTCGACCCTTTTGAACTACGCTAATGTAACAAATTATTTCCACTGCCTGGTGGGCCTTCTCATACCATCTTTCCACGTATTTGTAGGTCACTAGCACCATAAGAGTATATTCTTGGAAGTCGTCTATCCCTACAGTGAAAAGTTATCGTTCATTCGTGAATTTTCTATAGGCATCTTGGAACTCGTTTCTCAAAAACACTTTGGCATGTGTGGCGTCCTGATAGTATTTCTTCAAATGGCGAAGATGAACCAAATCCTTTAGTGCATCGGCCAGCTCCTCCTCACATTTTCTCTCTCTATCCAAGGTGGCATCTGTGATCTCCATCCCTGCACCGATAAGCTCAGATGTCTTGGCGTGCTCTACATTGATCAATTTTTCCTCTCTCGTGATGAGGATTGAACCATCCAACATAAGCCTCCTCTTCTTAGTGGTTCTTTTCATGATGGCTTTCATCTTTCGGTCGTAGGATATTTCTTGTATAATGGCGACCTCATCAACATGTCCAGGGATTTGTTGTTCTCCCCAAGTCAGAGTATTTCCCAGGTTCCCGACTGTGTATATTTGTTTTAGGTTGGGTTCGTAAACCTCTTCTTTATGTATCGATGGCTCAACCTCTGGTTGTTTCTCATTGGGTGGTAACGTACCAACCAAAAATGAGGAATAAGGGACATGTTCGATACTTACTTGGTGATCGGTTGTTGAAATCTCGATTTCCTGTTGTGGAATTTCTTCTTCTTGTTCACCTGATCCTAGTTCATCCCTCGAGTTGTCCATTAGGGTTCCCAGTATGTTGAGTGGCTTAGCGTCCAAGGCACTTTCTACCTCAATCTCCCTCTACAGGCGTCTTTGAATTGGAGCATCAGGACCCGAGGTGGATGCTCTCTCAGGTTCTTTCTCCTCTATAATTTTCACTGGAGTGACCAGGGACACATTTGAACTCTCCTCATCATCTTAGATAGTTATTAAATCATACAAGGGGTTCAAAACACTTGTCCTACCTGGTATCCTTACTATCTTGGGTTGGGTTGAAATTCCCTCTGGTGATCTGATCTATGGTGGTGGTACTTCAGGGTTTTTTGGCCCGATGATTTCTTCCAGTTGTATTGGCTCTCCTCTGCTTTCAATTGGGTCACTAGTGGGAATCCTCAAAATCTCTATGAGATCAGGTTCATTTTGTAACTGATCAATGGCTCTTTGTGCCTCTTATATAAAGATCAATCCTCTTCTTTGTGCCTATGTGGTTTATGTTGCTTGAAATTATTCCCTAACTCTGAGAGCTTCTTTATTTGATTTCTCTATTGTCTCCACCTAATTGTCCATGCTCATATATTTGAACCTAGTCATGTTTGGTTTGGCCATCCTCTCTACTACCTCCTCCCAGTCCTCGGTGCATTATGTGAAAACTTCATCTTTGTATTTGTCATGCGCGTATGGCCAATAGGATGATACCTGTGAAGCATGTTGGGGGACCAAGCCTTTAGGGTCATGCTTGTCGAATCGGCCTGTCGGGAACCTGAAATCAAGTTGGCTCAACCATTCTTGTTTGGATTGGGCAGTGTCCTTTACTAGGTATAACCCCACATGGAAACCGTAGGGTATGAAGGCCTGCTTCTTGTCCTTGACCAATGTGGTGTTATAGCCCTGCAAGATAGTTTGATAGCATATTTCTCCAACAATGAGCCGATATGGGACATGAGCATGTAGGAGATGTGATGCTTTGGTGGCCCCGAATACCCTAATGTAGGTTGAGCATTCGTCTAAATACCAATGACCTACATTTTCCACCATTTTCTTGGTTGTTGCGAATAATCTTGGGAATTCCTTCTTAAAAATAATAAAATGAATACGGGCGATGAATTCATCGTAGATGCTTGCGTAAAATGTTTTATACATGTTCTCCCATAGTATGTTGAAATAAACATGGACCGGGAGCTCCGCAACATGCCATCTTAAATTCATGTCAGCAGAGACATTTCTTGCATAGATGACATCGAGCAGGCACGCGGCCATGTGGAAAGAAGGTTCTCCCCCTTCTTTCGGCACCTGAGCCTACTATACACAAATGCTCAATTGTTTAGAAATTATGACTCCCTAGTTGAAGCTGCTTCTGGAAATCACGACTATGTATGCCAAAGGCATCCATGCTTCTGAAAACTTGGAGCAGTCCTTTTCTCCATATAGCTGATGAGTGAGAGCCATCAAATAGATGTATGGCTCCCTCAGGTTAAATGCTCCATACCATCCATTTCTCTGATTAGTGAACTTCTTTTTATCCTTCCACCATGAGTCCATCAACCGGCTAGTGTCATGGATTTCATAGAATTTCACCACGAAGTCCATGTTGAGTCTCTCCTCTAGGTCCCCGAGCTTGTAGTATTTCTAGACTTCTGTTGGGAGGAAAAATCTGACACATCCACCATTCTCATCTTTGATCAAGCACTTATTCCAATATGTATGGTCGATGAGCCATTTCAGAACCTTTGTGAAGGGTAAAATATGGGTTCTTCTTGCCACCATGTGTAAATACGACGGTTAGATGTTCGGGAACACCTAGTCATCGAGCACCCTCACGTCTGGGTTATGTGGGATGTACTCTGGGTATTCTTCTCAGCTAATTATTTTGAAGAGATCCCACCACTGAGGGACCATTACATTGGATCCGGTTCTTGGTTCTGTATCACCGAAGGCCTTAGGCTGAACAAAAGCTTTCTTTTTTGATGTTTTAATGACATGTTTTGCCCCAGGAGCGTACTCCAACTGCCTCGCGGTCCCCATAGAAGAACCTTCACCTATTTCATCTTTCTTTAGCTTGTGTTCCCTCGATGAGCATATGGTGATTGAATTTCTTGGTCGCATATTACTTGTAACCAGAACATAGTTTAGAGACCATGCAAGAAAACTGAATGCATACATAAATTATGACCAACGAATTGACAAACTTGAATTCATACCTCCGCAACTTGTTAAACCTGGTTTTGATAATCAGAGGGTCAGTATAGTCTCAAGATGGTTGCTTTTCTCCTTCGAATGCTCTAGAATTGAACTTGTGCCCAGAATGAGTTTTTTCAAAAACCGTTCTAGAGATTTAATCACGTATAAACTTACCTTGTCACATCAGCCATTCAATTCAGGTATGAGTGTAATTTCATTAAATCTTCCACCATATGTTCAAAGATGTTTAAAATTAAATTCATCATGGGTTGACGACGGAGGTGGTAATGTGGTCTATCAGCAATTTCAGATTTTTGTTTTTTAATTGACGCATGAGGTAGAAACAAATGCGGGATTGGGCATTAACCGGTCTATTAAATGCCCAAATCCAATTGTATCTTATGCCGCAAACATCACATCGTTTCGCTCTTTTAGTTGGTGGATCGGGGGTCAAGATGATACTTCAAACATTTTTTTTGATATCTCCTTGCAAAATATCCGACACCGATTGATCTTTTCGTATAGAGCTGATGTGGCAAAGATGACTAGGAGGCGTGACTAGGACACAGGGAACCTTAAAATGTCTCAGGACAAAACTAGGTCATACGACTCACTTACATGGTAAAGACACGTGGCAATTGAGACTAGTGAATTCATTTGCTCATGTTAATCGGAATCGGGACTTTATTTAAGCTATACATTCTAAAACCCAATCCTATCTAGCCGATGCCAAAAAATATCCAGGATCGACGATCAGTGACAAAACTATCCAGGTGCTCTCGTATCGATTCTCGCGAAAAAGTCTTGATGCTGAAAACACATTGGGGATCAGCGATTAGTGATATGTTTGTGAAAAAAAAATGATTTTTGTAACCTTTCTGGATTTCCCTGACCCAGATAAAGCGCTTCGGTCATCGACTATCGGTAATTTCTTTGCGTCCTTCGTTAATGTCTATCCTTCTCATATTTTACCAAATTCGAAGGGGATCAACTATCTCTTGAAAATTCGTGCAAACAATTTACGCAAACCAACTCCACATTCTATCGATTCCAATGGGTATTGGTGCTCAGCGACTGTTGTAGTTGTGTGGTTCCTTTACTTGCTTGAATCTTTTTTTGACGTCGAACCTGAGTGCGTTAGGTGAAATGTTAGCTGTCGATTCCTATTTTGGGTGTCAAGTTATTTTAGAAATGAGTGTTCACGAGTTCAAACAAAATTGACTTGATGATAAGAGTCATGAAAACAAGACAAAGATAAACCATTTCCCAAAGTGAAATCTATTTAGACAATGAAGAAAACAAGTGGTACCCAAAAATTGATAAAATTTCATAAGGATGTTAGGGTGTGTTGAGTGCTCAACACACGTCACCTGCCACATCATTTTTCCACGCTAACCTACCATGTCACCTTCCATGTCTCGTACATTCTTCCACATGGCTATACAGACTTCCATGTGGCACGTTTTCATTGGTCCACGGATTGACCAGAAAATGATGAAAATGAGTGACACATGGCAGTCTCTAGTGCTGCCACATCACCATGTTGATGTCATGATAATGTCATTATGACATGTGTCACCTTATGCGTGTTCCACATACACTGTACAGACACTGACGCCATCCGTACTAATGTTGATGTCAACAGTACGGATGCTTACTCATCCTTGTTGACTAGGCTAGGTTGACCAAAACTTTGGCCACAAATATATTTTGATCCGTAACTCTGTTTGATGAGTTGTTTACGTCGTTGGAAATATTGTGATGCACTCTTCACGATGACACCAATTATACTGAGTTTTGAGGAATTTGGATTTTTTCCCTTTCTCTGTAGGAGATCTACAAGAGGGTATGTGTTTAACCTGTTTGGAGGAGAAATCAGTTGGATGAGAAAAATATAGGTTGTAGTACCACTTTCAATTACAGAAGTTGAATACATAGCATCCACTCATGCAAGTAATGTAGCAGTGTGGTTACAAAGATTGTGTTCAAGTATTGGGTTGGTACAACAAGATGTAGGTATATATTGTGACAATTAGAGTGCAATTTTTCTGGTGAAGAACACGACTTATCATTCAAAGACAAAGAATATTATTATTCAATATCACTTTGTGAGAGACATGATTGAAGAAAGGAAAGTGTTGTTGACAAAGGTGGACACTTTGAATAATGTTGCAGATTCATTAACAAAATCTATGAGCATTGAGAATTTCTCTTAGTGTAGAGGATCCATGGGAATTGTTTCCCTAGATTGTTGACTATGTAACCTTGTAACGCCCTGTATGCAAAGAAAACAACAAGTGGGATAATGTTCGGTATGTGTTATATTCTTTTCACGACTAGCTCTAGTGTCTGCTACATTATAGAGGGGTTTCAGTGGGGGGGCGCTAGGCCCCCCTTTGGGGGTTCAAGGGTAGAGCCCCCAAGAAAAAAAAATTGCCTCGTTTTTCATGTCACCTCAATTTTTGTGTCCATTGTTGGGCGGTTTTTCGGCACATGGCTTTTGTCGATGGTTTTTTATTTCCAGTTAAGGAATTAGGGTTGTTGACTAATCTAGGTCATTGGGTTAGGATTTTGGATGTCGTTGGCTCCTATATGTATATTGTATTGTAAACAATGTATCACTATGAATGAATATAAAATATGTTGGTTTTCCCGGTTTGGATTTCCAGGGGAAAAATGTCTCTGTAATGTGTGTATTTCCCATTGCCTCTTTTATGTTCTTTTATTGAAAATTTGTTTGTAGTGAAATATTGAACAAGGTTAAAATATACACTTATGCCATACCATAATGTGTGATATTGATTTCAACAGATAGTGAGAAGACATTGGGAAATCACATAACAGAAAACTTCATCCATGAAGCTCAATAGACCTTGGACCTAGGTTTTCCAAGAAAGAGAAGGCCAAAAGAGGAACCCAATAGAGTCAATCTGAAGAGGCCTGGGGACAAGCATGTGGGAGAGGTGGATCCAATATTCATGGGATATTAGGATCTCAAGGAAAAGGAAATCCAAGGTAACTCATTTCTCGATCAGGGATAGCTTGGTAAGGATCAAATTTCTAGACAAGGATCAAAGCTTTAGCTTCCTCACCACAATGGTGATAAAAATACAAATATGGACGAGGCTTGGGAAAGACAAGGATTAGTCCATAATGTTGATCATTGGCTTCAAATTACAAACAAGATCCGGATAGAAATAGGTCTAGGAAAGAGGAATAATATCAATGGGTTCGCCCCACATGTATCTCAAGCATGGAGCAATCGTGTGAAGAAAGTGATCTTGTGAACATGCTCCTGGAAGGTAACTCGTTTCTCGATGATGGATATCTTGGTAAGGATCAAAGTTCTAGACAAGGATCAAAGATATGGCCTCGTCACCACAATGGCGATAAAAGTACAAATCTAGATGAGGCTTGGGAAATACAAGGCTTAGTCCATAAAGTTGATCATTGGCTTCAAATTACAAACAAGATCTAGATAGAAATAGGTCTAGGCAAGAGGAATAATATCAATGTATTCCCCCCACATGCATCTCAAGGATGGAGCAATCGTGTGAATAAAGTGATCCTGTGAACATGCTCTTGCAACCATAGAGAACATAAGATCAATCATGTGATTAAAATGAGACTCGACAATATACCATAAACATTATATTCCCCTCCTTCAAGAAAAAATCATAAATGAGTGTTGGGCCTATTGAAAGATAATCATGGATAGTTGTAGATAAGTTTCTTGAAAACTGCATGTGCTAAATCTCAAAATCAAGAGAATGATTAGTTAGTGTGTGATTGAAGCTGGGAGTCTGAAACCAAAGAGTGTGATCATATACAAGAGCATAAAATGAAGATATTAAGTACAACATGCAAGCAAGAGAATGTAGACTTTGAATTAGCCATTTAGAAAATATTGAAAAAAAAAATCATCCAAGACAGTCAATATAACATAAAACCCTACATCCATATAGGATACTCAAACACTTCGAAATATAGAAAAGGTCCAACTGTAAGGTGTCAATTCCTTCATACAAATGTCAACAAAACATCTTAGGTAAAAAACAACATGAAGACACTTGAAATCATAAGATCAAAAGGAATGATAAACCTCCATCAAAGACAAAAATCAATCAAAATAAACCCCCAACTCCCTCAAGGTAGACAAAGAATTAACATTATGCTCTAGTAGTAGAGGATTAGGCATTAGATTTCAAATTNGGCTTTCTTTTTGCTTGTAAAAGAAAAATTAAAGGGGGGTTGTTGTGGCCTCAACAAATTCCTATGCCCATACCTCTCTTTGAAGGCTCCACAACCCTTACACCTCCATCCTAGTGATCTAATCATTTCCCTATGCCTCAAAGCACTTTCAATCTTAATCCCTTAGGTCCTAGTTGTCCCCCAAACCCCTTTACACCTTTATTCATAAAGTTATTTGGGCCATATAATAAATGTGTTATATGTTTCATTAAGAGATCACACACACTCTTGTGAGTACAAATAAATGATATAAGGTAATTTGATCACCTCATATTCCAACCAGCAGGAGCGTGCATGCATTATAGGAATGTGTACTCCCATTAGAGCGCATGCATTCTTGGAACATGTATGTGATTCTTCTAGGAAAGGATATCAGGAAGACACACTCTTGATCCTCATTCTCTCTAAAAACTCAAACTCTCTCGACATATGGATTCAAAAATAACAACATCAGATGGGTTTTTTGTCTTTTTGTGTTTTTCGAAAGAAAATGTGTGCCTTCTTGTGTAGTTAGTAGACAAATTTGTGTAATTGGAAAAAAAAAATCAGTGGAAAGAAAACTTGTGTCTTATTGCATATTTGGTAGAAAAAATTGTTTAATTGGAACACAATTGTTAGTGGGAGACAAAATTTTGTCTTCTTCTATAATTGTTAGAGAAATTTGTGTAATTGGAAGACAAATGTCAGTGGAAATCAAACTTGTGTCTTCTTATGTAGTTAGTAGAAAAAATTGTGTAATTGGAAGAGAATTGTTAGTGGAAATTAAACTTAGGTCTTCTTATGTAATTGGTGAACAATTTTTTTAACTAGAAGACAATTGTTAGTGGAAGAAAACATGTGTCTTCTTGTGTAATTGGTAGACAGTTTTGTGTAATTGGAAGACAATTGTCATGAGTGGAAAGCAATTTTTTATCTTGATGTTGTATACTTGGAAGGAGATTGTTCTCTTTAAACATTGAGAACCTACATAATCGAGGTAGAAAGTCTTCGAAAAAATAAAAACCCATTGAAACGGTAATTGAAGAAAGAGAAAAAGAAAGGTTGGGTATGTCAAAATGAAAGATTTCGAGAGAGGATGATCCAAATTATAGCGCAATAGATGCTGCTATTGTTTCTCCTTCATCAGTACAATCAAATTACATGATTCCAGTAGAAACCAATTAGTTCAAACTTTTAGTGAACTTCCAATCACTATTTCATCAAGACATGTTGTTGTGGATGACTAGATGATGGAGGATTTGCTTGGAGCTGATTATACAATGGATGAAATTAGAGAGGAAACTAGTGCATATCCTTCTGGCGAAGAAGTTCCTATGGAAACCTCTTGTTGGACAGTCAGAAATTCCATAAACTAGTCATGGGCATGTCCAATATCCTCCAAGAATTGATCTTCAAGTGATTGAAGTGGAAAAAACTGCTATGTTTATAACTCCATAGCAAGGAGGTCAGGAGTGCCAGAATATGGGTTCATCGTCCCTACCTATATTGAGCAGTGTACAATGAAAAAAAATTAAACTCGTTAACTTGGATCACAGTGGTATAGCATCACTTGAAGGTAAGTTACCTAACCAAACTATTTGTTATCATTCTTATAAAATCATTAAAGAATATTTTGAATCAAAATATAATGTCACTAAATGTCAATTGTTTTTTGCTTTGCTAAAATTTAGGAGTTTGACTATTGTTAGGAAAATTTTAGGCATCAAAATAGTTAAAATTTCATAAACATATCATCGTATTATTAAAAACCTTGTGGATGCTTTTCAAAATATAGGTAAGAAAACTCATTCCAAATATCGTAATGCAATCTAACGTATCTTGTCACAATAAATTGTTATCGAAATCACAATAAAACATCGTGTGTGTTGTATCCTTTTCGCCACTTGAATGAGAAAAAGAGGGACACTTGAAAGTCCAGTTGGGTCAGCTGAATAGGACAAAAGTTAGTGCAAGAGTTAGACACATCAATCACAAGAAATAAATAAACAACTAAGCTAATAACAATTAAAGAAATGAAACTACAATGCATAAGGAAATTAGAACCAAAATAAATCAAACAATTGACCAATATTCATGCCACCAATTGATAGATTGTATTAGTGGGAAAAAACCAAAGAGAAAGGGAGACTTGTGGGTCTTCTCTTCCTCCAAGGGAGGGCTCTTGAATCCCCTATATGAGATCTCTTCTTACAAATGGAAAAATAGAAAGGAAATGGTGAAGAAATCCAAGCTTATTCCCTCAAGAGGTGAGGTGAATAACTTAATGAGATGATGCTAATATGCTCCAAGAAGGAAAGAGGATACTTGTAGGAGAATAGAGGCAACATAACAATACAATGAGATTCTTGAATTCATAGTGCACCCATGGCCTGTTTTTATAGAAAATCTTTGAGGTATTATCCAACCGGTCTTTAGTGTGAACAAGGGGCCCTTTAGGGCACCCTTAGGTCTTTGACTAGCCACCCACTTGGATTTAACTCAGATTTGAGGGTCAAATCGACTTGGGAGCTGAACCAGAAGTGCGTGAGGGGATGACAAGAACCATAAATGAATTGATCTTAGGTGTGCATGGTTTTTTGCTTACACAGTCGCGCATCGTGCACATGTGCGCTTTCCTGACGTTTCTGACCTATGCATGTGCGCGCGTTTCCTGTAGTGCTTCTGTGCATGTTAATTTTTTAACCAGTTGTATAGTTTGTACCCTTTGGAAATGAATTTTTGGGGCTATGAATGAACTAATAGGTGTTTGGAGATGTTGGATTCCTATAACCATTTGCAAATGAAATTTCAGTAATAACAGATGCCCTCTGATGTGTGAGGTTAGGAGCATACGTATAGTCGAAATACATCAATGTTTATTCTACTGAGAGTACCATTGTAATAAATAGTGTTGATAGGAACTGCAAGAGAGATCCAGTGGAGAGAAAGGGGAAATTGTGGGACCCAAACCTTTCTCTAGGTGTGGGAATATAAAAATTGTATACAAATGAGGTGGGTATGCCCCATGCTCATGTCAAGTAACTCAAATGTGTAAGACAGTAACTGAAGCTATATGTTGATGTAGATAACTGCAGTACCCTCTAGGGCAGTTTGATAATGGAAGATGACAATTCTGATAGTGAACATACTCTAAAAAGAGTCGATGGCACTTGTAAGAAGTGTTGATGACTCGTAGGAATTGATGGCCCAACAAATTTTAGGGGTCTTCGGCTAGTAAAAAACAACTGCAATAGTCGCAAAGTAAGACCCACCGTAACATGATATTATGTTGAAGTAGAATATCATGGGGGTCAACGATAGCACAGAGAAATGATGGTTCTCTATGTGTCGTCTGAGACTCCTCATTGTAAAGGTAATGAGAGTCAAGATATTGTCTCCCTTCTGGAAACTGTGTTGATGTCGACAAAAAGGGAGACACGACTCCAAGAAGAAAAGGGCTTCATGAAATCCATTGGATGAGATCAGGAATTGATGAGGAACATGGACGAAGTCAAGAGGTGGTGAGACTCAAGATTTCCCTTGGTTGGGGATATATGTGAAGTATGAGTGGCAACAATTGTGAAACTGAATCTAGCGTCAGGGGGACGATTAGACGGGGGTTAAATTGTGCCAGAGGTGTGACAAAGTGGAAAAAATCAGAGATCAGAGGTACATGGACAGTGGGATAATCAGGGTTTATGGATGATGTCAACAAGAGTAGAAGGTAATAAATTCCCCAACCAAGGGTGACAGGGGTTGCTTTGCTGGAAAAGAAGGTTGCTAAAGGGAACAACAAAACGCCATGTAAATGTTGAAAAGAAAGGCTTTGTAAAATCACCAAATGAATAAAGAATAATTTGGGATAAGTGTGGAGATATAGAAATGGGTGCCCCAGTGTAAGATGGCTTGGCCTGTGACTACGCAAGTTGCGGGGAGAACTGGTGGAGGGTGGGGGGATCATAAGTGGGTTTTTGTATGAGGTAAATGAATGGAGGGAAATATGCAAATGGGAAAACTAACTGTGGATGAAATGGAGGGTTAATGATACTGAGTAGGTGTAGTCAAATTAGAACCATGAGGAGATATGCTAGGATTCCATTGGGAAAGATATCAAAATGAGGAGGAGTATGTGGCTGATTCTCAAACATGCGTAAGACTATCAGGACTCCCATCCCTAGGAGGTGAAAAGAAGCATGAGTGTCAAAGTGCCAAAAGGGGATTATGAATGGGACAACTCATATAGGGGAGAGTGCTACCAGGTGACAGTACTTAAAATGCAGTGGAGGTGAGTGTACTTCAGAGCCAGATGGGGGGATCCTATAGGAAAATGTCAGAGAGTGTGACTGGGAGATGCAATTGAGATTCAGAGGGAATGATTGCATGCCAGTGTCAACCATATACCTAAAGGGGTTGCGCTGGTGGGTGATGACCAAGTACTTGCACACATGAAAACCGAATACCCAACGTGAACAATATCTAAAGATAAAGAATATATCACAATTATTCGATAATTTTGAGCATGAGCATGCGTACCTGGGCATGATGTGAGAAAAATGTTCCCACGGGGCCGAGGATGGATGGTGACCCTGATCCTGTGGCTGAAGATGGATCATAAAATGGATGCTCTAAGCTCCTATAATGGAGCATGGAAGTTTGGCAAAAGGGACTATATATAGTTTTAGGGCCCACATTGCCACCTCATTTGTACCTACTTCCATAGTGAGTTGACGAGAGGTTGTTAGAGGAGATTTTAAGATGCCGGGAGTTTGAGTCAGCCGATACAGGATTAGCGAGAGCCAGGTTTGTGATCTCATCCTCCTACATAGAAGTTAGAGTTTCTTTTCTGGGCAGGGTCGTACAGAGGGTCGTACTGTAGGATTTTCTGAGTGTGGGCTCCCTAGTGCGTGGGCGATCAAAGGATACCCATGTTGGGGTGCATAGATGTAGAGAGTATAGTCACACATAGGGGTGCATGAGTGAGTGAATCAGGTGCACATTGTATGCACGCCTGTTTGAGGTACAGCTACACACTAATGCGTAGCTATGTAACGATCAGGTGTGCATGAAGGCATGCCTGTGGGTGTGAAAAATGCACATTGATGCGCATCTCTTTATTCGTCAGATATGCATTGATGCATCGCTATGCGAAGAACAGGCACACATATGTGTGTGGCTGTGAGGGGTGGAAGTCGCGCATATGAGGCAAAGCTGGGGGTTTTGAAAAAAAACTTATCTTTTTGGAATTTTTTCGTTCTATGAATTGTGATGGTTGATCAAATGTTGATTGTCTGAATTCAAGTGATTAGTTCAAGATGCCAGTCCATTGGAGGGAGAGGGACTGGGTGCGCCTCAAAGAGGTGGTGAGGGATGATGAGTCGGGTGTTCAGGGACCTTTGGCAGCCTATGGGTTGCTAAAGTTCTTCGATTGCTCACTACTACGGGCACAGGAGTACCTATTGCAGTTTTTTATTTCTATGTGGAGCACTGATCTGCAATGCTTCATTGTGTGGGGGGAACAACTGACATTCTCTGTGATGGAGGATGTCTATTTCCTAATCGAGATCCCTTTTCATTGGAGAGCTCTACTTGTTGATCCCTAGTTTCCATGGGAGGGACACTTGATAGATTTGGCCCAGACGTACTGCTCGGGGGAGGATTTTATGTCAGGATCGGTTGTGCAAATTGGGGTGATGTATGCGTTGGTGCATCATTTCATCATCGTGATGATCGTGAGGATCTCTGGATCCTTAGATACTCAACAGATCAATGGTGTTCACTTGAGGATCATGTAGAGGGCATCGGGTGGAGAGAATTTTGCCTGGGGATTAATGTTGCACACTAAGATGATGTGGTAGCTCAACCAGTGTCGGGCCTTCGACTCAGGTGAGTTTTCCTTTGAGTCAATATTGGTGGAATGATTCTTAGAGAGGGTGCCCATGTTGCACCCTAGATTTTTGTTAGAGGAAACTAATGCACAAGAGCCATGATTGACGCGGTGGGCATCGATTTTGGTACGACATGGGGGTGGGGAGGGTGGCCATTATTTTATGGTCGAGATGGCATGCATGTGGCGTCAGATGCCACAAATAATACTACAGTTCCCCTATGGTGGGATGGACTACCGCCAGGACCTATATATGGTTTTACATCCTGGAGAGGCTTGGGACCATAGAGGTATGTTGATGTGTTTTATGTTTTGTGATTTTTATAGTATAACATATGTTTTGTGTATGGATGGATGCATATGTTATCATTTTCTTGTTGTGTGTGAAGATGTGGGGTCACGAGGTGGAGTTGATTAGAGCATCAGCTTGTCGAGGGCTAGTAAGGTCACCGCTAGGATATCCATGGGTAGGAGAGAGACGTCGAAGAGATGAGGCTAGTGTGAGGCCAACTGATGATGCGAGAGCTAGTTGGAGACGCAGATTTGACGACCCTGGTGCAGGGCCATCAAATGCGCCTCAGGGAGAGGTCGGCAGGATGTTTGAGGATTTCCGCCATCATTTGGAGGTGGTGCTATAGGGACTGCCCAAGGGCATGTGGACTCAAGTCTAGGACGAAGGAGTCTTGGAGTAGTGTGTGGGCCTTCCGGCAGAGTTGTAGACATTAATCCGTAGAGCAGTTGTAGCAGGGGTAGATATGACTGGGTGACTGCCCCCTGGACTTAGAGGACCCCCAGTTGGTGGGGTACCTCCTCCAGATAGAGGACTTGGTGGTGGTGCTCTAGAGGCACCATGAGTGATTTTGTTGTATATTTTTGTATTTATATAGGTCTGTGAGCCTATTTTGTATAGGGTAGTGGAACGTCACACCAGTGTTCTTGAGTCCAAAAAGCATGACATGATATGCAAAAGTACCCCATGGGGTGGTAAATGCAGTTTTATATTGATATGTTGGGTGGATATGTATTTGATTGTAGCCAGAGAATTCATCCATGAAGTACAAGGCCTCATGGCCAACAAAGTCATCGATAATTTGGTCTATGAAAGGCATAGGAAAGTTGTATTTGGGACAAACATGATTCAGATCACGAAAGTCAGTGTAGATGCAAATGGTTCCCTATTTTTTGTTGACAGGGACGGGGTTGGAAACCCATGACATGTATGTGATGGGGTATATGAACCCTGCAACGCGTGGTTTTTCAATTTATTCTTTGATGGCTGCTGCTTTGGATGGGTGCAGTGGGAGTTGCTTTTCATAGATAGGGGTGATATCTGGCCATGTGTCGATACGATGTTTGACAATAGAAGGATCAAGGTTGGGCATCTCTGTGTATGACCAGGAAAAAATGTGCTAGTATTACTGGAAGAGAGCTTTGTAAAATGTGAGTTCTTCAAGGGAGCATGCAATGCCAATTGTGATTTTCTCTATGATTCATGGTTTTACGGAAATGTCAATTTTGACAGTGGGGGAAATGTTGGCCATGTTGTCATCTTCAAAAGCATCGGGGGCAGGGATATGGTTGTTGAACCAGTCTATATGCCTAGATGGGATGAAATCCTTAGTTTCGATTGCGCATATGGAGGCTTGACTAGGAGGGCCGAAGGATTCCTGAGAGAGAAAGAGTGCTCGGTGATGGAGCTCATTCCATGGGAAATCGGGTGTAGTTAGTTCCTCAAGGATATCTTTGTCGCAGTGGAATATGCGAGAATGTAGGGGATCCGGGGAAGCAACATTGGTGACTATCAACATGTGGTTATCTACAGGTGGTGAATATGTAGAGGGGCTATCGAAATAATGGTGCAATGGTGTGTTTGACATAAACCAAATGTCCATATACTGTGGGTTAAAAATTGTGGTCAGGCATAAGATTTCTGGGGGGAAATGAGCTGGAGAATTGGGGGGATTTGGGGGAAAATCCTCATATAGACTATCCATGAACCATGGAGGAGTGGGAAGTGCCTCAGGCTCAGGAGAGATAATATGAACAATATTTGGAGATGGAGTTGGGGGAATCATCGTCATCACCGAAAGTGGGGTGATCGAAGGATTTTGAATAAGGTTCATTTGATGACGCCTGTATTCAATAATCGTGGGACACTGGTAAGTGAAATGATCAAGTGAGTCATAGAGAGAGAAAGGACATCTCATATATTCATTGACTAAGCTTGTGACATAACAGATTTCAATGACTTGGGTACTTGATGACATGGGTGGAGAGGGGTCTTGCTGAAATCTCTAGCTTACTATCATTACTGTCTATTGAAACTGAGGTAGCGCAAGGCAATGATGAGTATAGTGGCCATACTCTAAACAGATGGAAAACGTGAATTTGGTTCGCAGCCCTTTACTATCTGTTGTAGGGGATGGGGTGGTAGTAATGGGTGTGCTTGGTGAAGCGATGGGCGATGTGGTCGCTCGAGCGCGTTGGATCAAATTGTGTAACTCACAAAGAGAGGGACATCTATTTGTAGGGTGTCCTTCTCTCTCACATAGTGCACAAGGAGGTTGAAATCAAGGATGAAGTGGAGTGATGGGATCCTTTTTCTTCTGTCTGTCCCCAGCCGTAGTGGTGGTGCTGGAAAGTGGGGGTGAGGGTGGCGCGGTTGGAGTTAGTACTGGAATATGCATCAGGATTCCTTCTATTTGGAGAGGGAGGGATGGTTGAGGGACCATCATGGGTGGATGTAGATACCATATCGAAATGACAAGCACCATGTAGGAAGGGTAAGGGTTGCGACTACCTGAAAATATTGTACGCCCTGTGGGGGGTAAAATAAGGGGATTTGAGTGATGTCTTGGGGGATGGTCTCCCAAACCAAGATTTGTCCTTGGGGAGATGTGAAATTGGAGGTAAGAGGTGTCTTAAATTTCTCACATAATGCCTGAGGTATGGTTTTGTCCACTAGTCGAACCTCGAGGGGTGGAGAAGCCTCTGTGGGAGGGATGTTATCTCTAGTTTTAGTTCCATCGAAAGATACAACACACACTTGTGTTGAGGGATGTATGAGCGATGGTGCTCCATGGTATGTCCGTAGAAAGGATGGGTCCTTGAAAATTCTGGGGCCCATCTCAATGAGTGAGTAGGAATCAGAATTAGTGTGGACAAGAGGAAGGATGTTATCGATGTTGGAGGAAGAGTTGGGCTCATAATGTGAAACTTGGTTGATGGTGATGATCTTCTCGTTGTGGGGGAAAATCATTGATCGAAACATAGAAGAGGCCAAAACTTTTATACCGTACATGTAGCTACGTCTAAACAAGATGTTGTAATCAAGCGGGGCATCGATAACCTCAATGCCAATAAGAATTGTTTTGCCCCCGAGTTTAATGGGGACATTTTGAAAAATCCCTTCAGGAGAGGATGGTCGTCCATCATACGCTCTCAAAGTGATGGTAGGTGGTATTATCTCGGGACAACCAAATTTCTGCCATACCATTTTGGACATGATGCATGTGGATGCACCTTCATCGATGATACATCGATGAACTGTGATATTAAGAATCTTGACTGGTTTCTGAAAAGCTACCAAAGCGGGGAGATGGGGTTCCCCACAATCTAGATCAAAAGTGATGAGTATAATATCAGCAGGGTTGACTGCCCCCAAGGCAGAAAGAAATGATTTCTGTTGAGTGGGACAGGTTTGGAGGACCTCCAAGACTAACATGGCTACAAGATATTGCACCAAGTCATCAACCAGATTGTAATTGTGTGGAACCCTAGCCCAAGGGTTGTTGATATTTCATCATAACGAGATGTAAGGAATATGCATGGGTGGTTCAGTGTTAGGGCATGGAATCATCAAAGATTGTCTATTTGTAGTTGGATTTGCTTCTGAAGTGGTGGCAGTAGACTCAAGGGGTGCATTGTATTAACGACTACACATTTGTAGAAGAATTTATTCTTCATTGGTGATGAGGATAGTGCGATCTGTCGGATTCTCGAGGTTTTGATACTGTCCCATCTGTTGTGGGGTAGGGTGCATCTCCTGCTGGGTATTCACCACACCTTGGTGTGGAATAGGGTTTTGCAACACCGTCGGGGGTGGTTGTTGCAATTACTATTGTGGGGCCTACTTCGGGGCAGGAGGTGCTAGAGGATGTGGCACGTTCATGGAATCTTTCATCCATTTGAATTCGGCAATTTGGGGGCAATGGTGAGTATAATGGCCATGCTCACCGCAAAGATCACAAGGGAAATTCATCTGGAGGTTGTTAGTCTTCCTCCCTTAGCATTTGTTGTTATTTCCCCCTTGGGGGTTTTGGTTCCCCTGATTCTGGTTGCCCCCAGCAGGTTGGTTTTTTTAGGGTTGTTCTCCCCTAGTCTTGGATTATTATTGTTTCGATTTTTTCCTTTCTTTTTGGCATTATTTGACTTATGGGCTGGATTTTCCGTATTCGATTGTTCAAAATTTTGAAATTGATGAATGGGAGTGGGCCAAACAAAGTTAAACCCATCATGTGGTTGTCCTTGTGGAGGAGAAATGGGTCGTGGAGGACTAGGAAATGGGAAATATAGATTATTTTGTGGCAATGATCCATAGGGTACATAAGAAGGTGTATCACTTTCACTAGTGCTTAGGGTGTAAGTTGAGGTAGAGGGGTTACCAGAACTCGATTGAACAATCGAGCGCATCATGGGTGTCGGCGAGAGTCCACTTATGGGTGGAGGAAGGGCAATAGGGTATGGTTGTTGATAAGGGGGAGGAGGATAATAAGGGGTTCCTTCATATATTGGTGGATATTGAGGTGTACCGTACATAGCTGGTTGTTGGGGGTACAAATTTTGGTGTGTTGTGGTACCGATCAATCCATCCACTGAGTGATACATCCCAGGTTTGTCCTGGCTGAATGGTACATGTCTCAGGGCATTAGGTAGTACTGTGTATAAGTATCATGACTATGCATAAATGAGGCCATATTGTTGAGCCTTGTTGATGGCTTCTTCTTCAGTTTGGGGGAAGGTGGAGCCCACATCTTTGGCAAGAAGAGAGATGAGTGATCTGAGAAACCAATCGAGGCATTGTTCTTTGGTGGTTTCTTCTTTGCATAGACTACGTCATTGACACCATTCGTGAATGTGGTCAACGATATGTGTGGCTGAGGATTGTTTAAACTCAAAGAGAAATTCTAGACCATTGTCATGGCGAATTGGTAGTTGAAATAAGGTCAAAAATGTTTTGTCCAATGATTCAAAAGTCACATGGGACCCTGATTTTTCATCTAAATACCATTTGGCTGATGGGCCTATGAGTGTGCACTGAAATAACCTTAATAGGGTGGAGTCGTCCATGATGTTGTTTGAAGAGAACCATAGGTGGAAGGTCATGACATGGTTGGCAGGATCTTCTCCCGCCTTTCCTTCAAACTTGGGAATGTCTAAAGGTAATTTGGTAGGCATTGCAGGCCATGTGGGGTCATGCAATATAGGATCATTGGTTATCTTACTCATATCCGATATGTTAAGGGAGGCCAAATATGGCATTTGGAGTGGTGGTGGAGGATTGGTGCTAGCCATGGCACGAGTGGTTTGTGAACCTAAACCTCGAGGGGGGTGGGTGGGGTTGTACTTCCTCCTCGAGAAGAAGTATGCCCCTTGCTTCCTTGTAAAAGAAAGCTAGTGGATGGTTGACCTTGGGAAGTGGACCCAAGTAAAGTGGAATCAAGCAAAGATGACCCCAATATAGTAGCACTCACGGGGGTGTGAGAGGGTTGAGCTAATGAGTTGGCAAGACTAGGAATTCCTCCTAAAAGAGGAGGGAGGTTCTGCAAGCGTCTGGAACGGTGGGGATTTTTTGGGTCCCCTATGATGTCCAATTAACAAAGTGAATGTGTACGAATGGTGATGAGAGAAATAAAATGAAGAAGAGTCTTTGTATAATTTTGGACCTTCACAGTATATCTCATAATCACATGTAATCACAACAACATCATACATAAATCAATTGAAAATAAGCATATATGTGGGTAGGTGGATTTTGTCTGCATGGGAGAACAAAGAAAACAAATTTTCATGTCCTAAAAATATGTAACGTCCTTCCTCTCAAAATAGCACTGGACCTTCCAATAGCACTCAATAGTGAGGTCTGAAGCCACCAGAAGAGGAACTAGTGAAGGGTGGAACAATCAGTTATAATGAGGGGTAGAGGGTGCATATCCCGAAAGAGCTGGTGATATTTCCCAATATCCACACAAAATCTGATCAAGGTGCAATTGCAACCCACAATTTCCACCTGGGTAGTTATCCTAAAATTTGGCCACTAGGTACCTCGGTCAAAGTGCATCATTTAGATTTTCAACCTCAGAAATGGGTCACTGTAATATCCCAAAGGACGAACCCTGTTGTAATCATGTTTTGTAGGCTGGTGAGCCGAGTATTGATAAGATGATAGGCTTATGTGTTTATTAGGCCAGAGAGACTAAGTGTTAAAAGTCAGGAGCCTGATTTTGTACATGTAGTTATGCACATTATTAATAAAATATAAACATCTCTGGATGTTGATCGACCATGATGAATGAGTGATGGGGGAATAAGTTTCCACAAAGCCTGGGTAAGGGAGAGGGGGATGAAAGGTTGGAAACAGGGGCTAATATTGGGGGCTTAATCCTTTGGGAATAATAATTTATTATTATTCCAAAGTACTGTGAAAATGTATATATGGTATTCTAAGTTCCTGGAAGGGGAAACGTGTGCAAAATGGGAAGCATGCATCCCCAAAGAGATAGGTGTCGACCTGGGTGCATGCAGTTAAAACCAGAGGAATAAGACGTGTTGGGGGTTCTGCATTCCTCCATCCATCACCAGAGTCTGGGGTTCAACCTTTCATTCACATCCTCCGTCTGAACACGGGGGTGTCCATGATCGACCTCTATATGGTGTTTGTTTTCAGATCCCTTACCTGAACAATTCAAGCCCTTACATGAGAGATTTGTGTATCCTTATGAAATCTTGAAACCAGAACCAAGAATCCATCCTATGTTTCTAGTTGAGAAAACCAAAGAGTCCCATATTTTCTGAGCCTTGTTATGTTGTAGCGTCTGTCTGTCACTAGTTTGGGAAAGCCCGTGTCTGTGTTTCCCGTGGACTGTTGTGGTCGTGCAGTGCTTGATTGTGGGTGGCTTATTGGCCAGTGTATGTTTGTGTTGAGCCTTGTAGTTTCCCGACTACGTTGGAACCCAAGTTGAAGGAAACAGGTTTTTTGACCTATGTGTAACACTCTCTCCAGGTGAGGGAGGTGGTTTTGCTTGAAAAGAATAGGTCGCCAAACTTGTGAGCGACTCTCTCCAGGTGAGAGAGTTTGTTGAGGAAGTAATAACTCCTAGAAGGGATCCTGTAGCTTCTACAGAGCACTAAGACTTTCGGTCTGGTTTGTTGCTGAAGCCCAAGGCAAGGGAGGTTAGCAACCGAAGGACTGTCTTGGTGATAGTGAAGATGTATACTCCTGGGGTGGGACAGGCATGTGGGGAATGAGAGTCTGTGAGCAGTGGGATTAAGTGGCTCCTGGGAGAAAATCCTTCATTTGTAACTAGGTGTCTTCCTGTTGACCCTACCTAGCCTAGGATTCCCTACCCGGTGGAGCTTAGTCTCAGCTTGAGGGTGACCTAGTGCTGAGAGTGATGAGCAGCGAGGTCTAAGGCTAGAATTTCGTGGAAGTTCTGCACGCATTTGGTTAATTACATCTAGTTTCAAACATAAGTATCAGTTTGTGATTAATATTATGTTTTGCATGCATGTGATGCTTGTATGTTATCATGTATTATGTTTTGCATATGAATTATTGTTAATGCCAGGGATTATGTATGCTAGCATCAATTATGTTCTTACTCTATGATTAATGTATTGAATTCATTTAAATGCATTTTATATAACTGTTATTCGCAGTAGCATTACTCCTGACATGGTTTGATAGCCTAGAGAATGTTACATTTTGGTATTAGAGATTTAAAGGGCTAAAGTCATAAGTGTTGGTAGCATTTCCCGAACTTTGGAGGGTCGGGGATGTTACATTTTGGTATCATAGCCAAGGTTTTCAATGTTGATCCTAGATGGGTCAGATAAGGGGCCAATGGACCTAAGGTTTTAGATAGAAATTGTGTCTAGAGGGACTAATTTTGAACCTTAAATTATTTCTGAGTGCCAAGGGGTTGCTTGGTCATGTTACAAAACTACAGTCGGTGTGGTATTTGGCCACAGAGAGAGAGGGAGAGAAAAATGCACAAAGTGTTGGAGCTGTTGGATCTGATTGGGAGGAAAGGAGATCCCTCACGACCTTTAGATCTGGAGAAGGTGTAGGAGAGTTATCCTGGAAACCTTTCAGGGATTCGACTATCAGGAAAAGAGAGATGTGTTGAGGCGCAAACTCTCGATGCTCGAGACTCCCAAGTCCCGAAAATATCTACACCGTAGATCGCAAGGAAAGAGCTTGACCGTAGGATCAAGAGAAGGAGAAGATCACGATTTCGGCTATCGATAAAAGAAAGATCTGTTTATGCACGAACTCTCGATGCCTGAAACTCTGAAGTCCAGAAACAATCTACATCATAGATCAGAGGAAGAAAACTTGACCGTTGGATCAAGTGGAAAGTAAATCGCAATTTCGCGATTTCAGATATTGGAAAAAGAGAGATGTGCTAATGCACAAACTCACGAAACACAAACTCCTGAAAAGAAAAGTGAACATGGTAGGACCTGATGACATCGCTGAAGGTGACGTGGACCCTCCTAAGCATGCCACGTGCCACCATGGTTGTTGGAAACAACTGTGTTATGTGGGCCCGAAGGGGATAAAGTAAATCATAATTTCAGATGTCGAAAGATTTGGAGGAAACAAGTGTGGGAACTCTCGAGGTCTAAAGTCTCAAAACCCCAAAGTCATGAAACTTCAATGATGGAAGGACCACATTGGGTTCCAACTGTTGGATGTCATGTAGACGTGGACCATTGATCCACCCGATGTCGTGATTTTGGTAACTAGAACTCGAGAGATAGTGGTCTAGCATTTGGTCACAGCCCATGATTGCATGGGTTGGGGACTAAGAAAGAGGGGGCTATCGCCCAAAACTTATAGAGCCGAGAAGAGATCAAAAGATTCATGAAGTCGAAACGTTTTCTTAAAATCGGGTTGGTTTTGAATGTGTGGAATTTGTTAAGTAAAGATGGCCTCACAAATTCTGGCTTTCTGCACGTTGTGATTGTAGAAGTTTACAAGGGCCAGAACTGGTTAGAGTTGCCACCGAGTGCAAAGAAATGAAAGAGGCGTGAATTTCCTCTAGTTCATAGAACAAAAGAAAAGGAATGGATGTCAACTTGGGAGTCAAAGTATCAAACTCCAATGGGCATGGAAAAGAAGCGGATAAGGAAGGGCATATGATGAAAATCACTGGAAGATTACAGAAGGATGCCCAGGCTCACTGAGCTGATAGCAGAAGGCTCAACAAAATTTAGGATAAATAAGGTGAATTCAACTTGAATTTGTTACGAAGCTTGGATAGGATTGAAAAGAAATTGGAAAAGTAGAGTGACACAAGCAAAACAGGGAGTCACAGGACCCCTGAGAGGAAAAGAAGGTCGAGGAGTGTTAGCAGAAATAGTCATCGCTCCCCAAAGAATTCCAGTAAAGAAACACGTGGTAGTTCAATCCCATCTCCTACCAGAAAGCATAGGAGGTCTGGAGTGGATGAACTAAAAGGAGAAATGAATAAGATTAAGCCTCCCACGTTTGATGGAGAACACCAAAAGGAAGAAGATGTCGAGACATGGATGCTAGGCATGAGGAAGTACTTCTAATTGTAGAATTATTCCTCTCATGCCGAAGGAAGAATTGTGATGTATCAACTAAAAGGAAAATTATCCATGTGGTGGGATCAACTGGTGCAGGTGCAATACATTAGAGATAAATATATCACTTGGAAGGAATTCAAGAGGTATTTCGAGAAGAAATATTTTACTAAAATATATTATGACAGAGAGATGAAAGAGTTCTTTGAACTCAAACTAAGCAACATGACCATTGATGAATACGAGAAAATATTTTTGGAACTGCTGAAGTATGTTCCGTTCATCAAGGAGGATACTGTCAAGATTCAGAGGTATCTAAGTGGATTACCACCTTCTATTGGTGACAAGATTCATTATGATGACCCTAAGTCTATGGAAGAAACGATAAGAAGAGAGAAATGTTTATATGAACAACAGAGAGAAAATCCTACCTTCCAGAAGGCTTGGGAAGACAAGAAGAAGTTCAAGAAGGAACATAGGCAGAAGGGAAACAAGCCTCCCTTTTTCAGAAACAGTCCTTAGGGACAACCATCTTTTAGAGAGCCCAGAAAGGCTAAAGTGGGTGGACAATTTCCAAGGCAGACACCTATGGAGTGTTGGGGTTGTAAAGGAAACCATAGGTACAGATATTTCTCCCACAGAAATGATAAAGCGAGAGTTGTCCACAATGTTCAGCAATCTGAAATAGTGGAGGACATGGGTAGTAGAATGCCAAGGATCTACGCAGCCCTGGACAACAAGCAAGTTGAATTTCAATCACACATGATTGAAGTAGACGGTATGATTAGCAACCATGCCTTTACTATTTTAATTGATTCAGGGGCTAGCCATAGTTATATAGATCCTAGAGTGGTGGAAAGTTTTCATTTATCAAGAAGCAAACATGAAAAGTCTTGGTTAGTGAAGTTGGCTACAGGAACCAAGAGGAAATGCATTGAGTTGGTTAAGTCATGTCCTATGGACATGAAGGGATTGAGCACAAAGGCTGAATTGAATATTCTTCCTTTATGCTCTTATGACTATTTAATTGGGATGGACTGGTTGGACCAACACCATTCCCTCCTGGACTGTTGTAACAAGGCATTTACTTTCCTGGATGAGGGGGGGAATTGGAAAACAGTCCAAGGAATTCCCAGCGTTCTAGTCTTCAGAGAAATTTCATCATTACAGCTGAAGAAATGCTACAGGAAAGGTTGTCAGTTGTTTTCATCCCATATGAAGGAAGGATATAAGGATGAGGTCTCAAATATTGGAGACCATGTGGTACTAAAAGATTTTGAATATGTATTTCAGGAGATACCTGGACTACCTCTGAAGAGAGATATTGACTTCTCTATAAAATTGATTCCTGGAGCAGCTCCAGTGTCGAAATCTCCTTATAGAATGAGTACGCCAGAGCTGAAAGAGTTGCAATCGCAGCTTGAAGAGATTTTCAAGAAGGGGTATATACACCCAAGAGTTTCACCTTGGGGTGCCCCGGTCCTGTTCGTGAAGAAGAAGGACAGAACGTTGAGGCTGTGTATTGATTTCAGACAGTTAAACAAAGTAACTGTTAAGAACAAGTACCCTCTATCGAGGATTGATGACCTCTTCGATTAGTTGAAGGATGCGAAGATATTTTCAAAGTGGGATATCACCAGGTAAGAATAAAGGATGAAGACATCAGTAAGACTGCCTTTAGAACAAGGTATGTTCATTATGAGTTCATAGTGGTGCTGTTTGGACTGTCGAACGCACCTGTTGTTTTTATGTGCTTGATGAATGGTGTATTCAAGGACTATCTAGACAAGTTTGTCATAGTATTCCTGGATGACATTTTGGTGTATTCCAAGTCAGAGGAAGAGAATGAACAACACCTGAGGATGGTGCTGCAAGTTCTAACAGAGCACCAACTGTATGCCAAGTTGAGCAAATGCTCATTTTATCAGGAACAGGTCCATTACTTGGGGCATATTATTTCAGAACAAGGGATCATTGTGGATCCTGAGAAGGTTGAGGCCATCAGAGAATGGATAGTGCCAAGGAATGTGGCAGAAGTTAGATCCTTTATGGGTCTAGCAGGCTATTACAAAAGGTTTATCGCAGGATTCTCGAGAATAGCTCACCCTATCACTTTTTTGCAAAGGAAGGAGAAGAGGTTTCTATGGACAGAGGATTGTGAGAGAAGCTTCCAGCAATTGAAGAAACTATTAAACAGTGCTCCAATCTTGAGGATTGCAGACCCAAATGAAGATTTCATGGTATGCACCAATGCATGCAAAGAAGCACTGGGAGGAGTCCTCAGTCAGAATGGATTCGTAATTTGTTATGAATCCATAAAGTTAAAAGAGCATGAAAGGAACTACGCAACTCATGATTTGGGGTTGGAAGCCATCATTCACGCTCAGAGGAAATGGAGACATTACCTCATGGGGAAGAGGTTTGAATTGAGAACAGACCATAATGGTCTGAAGTATCTGTTTGATCAGTCAACCGTAAATGCTAGGCATAGTAGGTGGATGGAGTTTCTATGTGAATACGAATTTGATATCAAGCATATCAAAGGGAAGTAAAACAAGGTGGTTGATGCACTCATCATAAAGGTGCACAACTTACATGCTACAACCATTAGCATGTACCAAAATGATATAAAGGGCAGAATTTTAGAGGCTGCAAATGAATATTTACAGTACAGGGAGATGGTAGCAAAGCTACAACAAGGTGAGATTCTACAGAAAGTGGAAAATTATAAATTGGAAATCAATGGGATACTTCTATACAAGAACAAAGTTTATGTACCTAATGTCCAGGGTTTGAAACTTGTGATTCTGAAAGAAATGCATAACTTACCTTATGTTGGGCACCCTGGATATCAGAAAATTGTGGCAGCAATCAAGAGCCATTACTTCTGGCCAAGTATGAAGAAAGAGATTGTAGAATACATCACCAGATGTATGGAATGCCAAAAGGTTAAAGCTGAGCACAGACACCCAGCAGGGTTGTTGCAACCTTTACCCATTCCTGAGTGGAAGTGGGAAGTGGTGACAATGGATTTCATCACGGGATTGCCCAGAACAGGCAAGCAACATGATTCCATTATGTTGGTGGTGGACAAGCTTACAAAAGATGCCCATTTCATTCCATTAAATACCACTCATAAGGCAGCAAATGTTGCTGATATTTTTATGAAGGAAGTGGCACGATTGCACGAAATTCCCAAGACAATTGTGTCTGACAGAGACTCGAAATTTACCTTGAATTTCTGGAATGGGTTGTTCAAAGGGTTTGGAATGAATCTGGACTTTAGTACAACCTATCATTCTAAGTCGGATGGTCGGACAGAGCGAGTGAATTGAGTGATAGAAGCTATACTGAGAATGTATGCGATGGACAAACCATTGAAATGGGAAGACTAGCTGCACTTGGTAGAATTCCCCTAAAACAATGGATATCAAGCATCGTTGAAGATGAGCCCATTTGAAGTTCTTTATGGAAGAAAGTGCAATACTCCAGTAAGCTAGGATAATCCAACTGACAAAGCAGTATTTGGGCCAGAGTTACTCAAGGAAATGGAAGAGAAAATGACAAAAATTAAGCAGAATTTGAAAGTTGCCCAAGACAGGCAGAAACGTTATGTTGATAAAAATAGAACCCACAGTGAGTTCAAAGTGGGTGACCATGTTTTCCTGAAAGTAAAATATAACAGAAGTTCCTTGAGGCCGGGAAATTGTACCAAGTTGGTAGCCAGATTTTGTGGGCCATTTGAAATCCTAGGAAGGATTGGGTCAGTTGCATATATGCTTGCATTACCTACATCCATGATTGTACATAATGTGTTTCATGTTTCATTGCTTAAGACATATATACTTGATGCTAATCATGTTATTGATTGGAATGTGATCCAGGTGGAGCAAGAAGGTGTCATGCAAGTGCATCCTGTGCGCATACTGGATAGGAAAAGAAAATAGCTCTGGAATCGAGCTATAGGGCTTGTAAAAGTCCAATGGACCTGGTACGGTCTTGAGGACCCGACGTGGGAGCATGAGGATGCTCTGCGGGAAGAATACCTGCATATTTTTTAAGATTTTGAAAATCTTGCAGATGTTGTGTGAAAGTTGCACTAAAGACAGTGAAAAAATAAGGGGAGGAGATTGTAATATCCCAAAGGACGAGCCATGTTGTAATCATGTTTTGTAGGCTGGTGAGTCGAGTATTGATAAGTTGATAGGCTTATGTGTTTATTAGGCCGGAGAGCCTAAGTTTTAAAGGCCGGGAGCCTGATTTTGTACATGTAATTATGCACATGATTAATAAAAGATAAACATCTCTGCATGTGGACCGACCACGATGAATGAGTGACGGGGGACTAAGATTCCACAAATCCTGGGTAAGGGAGAGGGGACTGAAAGGTTGGAAAGAGGGGCTAAGCTTGGGGGCTTAAGTCCTTGGGAATAATAATTTATTATTATTCCAAAGTACTGTGAAAATGTATATATTTTATCCTAAGTTCCTGGAAGGGGAAACGTGTGCAAAATGGGAAGCATGTAGCTCCATGGAGACAGATGTTGACCTGGGCGCATGCAGTTAAAACTAGAGGAATAATCTTTGTTGGGGGTTCTGCATTCCTCCATCCATCACCGGAGTCTGGGGTTCGACCTTCCATTCACATCCTCCATCTGAACATGGGGGTGTCCATGATTGACTTTTGTCTGGTGTTTCCTTTCAAATCCCTTACTTGGACAGTTCAAGCCTGTGTGTGAGATATCTGTGCATCCTTACACAATCCCAAAACTAGAACCAAGAAGTTGTCCTGTGTTGTTGGTTGAGAAAACGGAAGCATCCCGTATTTTCTGAGCCGTGTTATGATGTAGCTTCTGTCTGTCACCATTTTGGGAAAGCCCGTGTCTATGTTTCCTGTGGACTGTTGTGGCCACACAGTGCTTGATTGCAGGTGGCTTGATGGCCAGTGTATGTTCGTGTTGAGCCTTGTAGTTTCCCAACTGCGTTGGAACCCAATTTGAAGGAAACAAGTTGCCTGACCTATGTGTAACACTCTCTCTAGGTGAGGGAGGTGGTTGCAGTTGAAAAGAACAGGTTGCCAGACATGTGAGCGACTCTCTCCAGGTGAGAGAGTGTACTGAGGAAGTAAGAACTCTTAGAAGGGGTTCTGTAGCTGCTACAAAACTATGAGACTTCTAGTCTGGTTTGTTGTTGAAGCCCAAGGCAAGGGAGGTTAGCAGTCAAAGGACTGTCTTGGTGACAGTGAAGGTGTATACTCATGGGGTGGGATAGTCATGTGGGGAATGAGAGTCTGTGAGCAGTGGGAATAAGTGGCTCATGAGAGAAAATCCTTCCTTTGTAACTGGGTGTCTTCCCGTTGACCTTGCCTAGCCTAGGATTCCCTACCTGATGGAGCTTAGTCTCAGCTTAGGGGTGACCTACTGCTGAGAGTGATGAGCAACGCGATCTAAGGCTAGGAGGTTCGTGGAAGGTCTGCACACAGTTGGTGAATTTCATCTAGTTTCAAAGATAAGTATCAGTTTGTGCTTAATATTATGTGTTGCATGCCTGTGATGCTTATATGTTATCATGTATTTTGTTGTGCATATGAATTATTGTTAATGCCAGGGATTATGTATGCTAGCAGTAATTATGTGCTTACTATGTGATTAATGTATTGAATTCATTTAAATGCATGTTATATAAGTGTTATTCTGCAGTATCATTACTCCTGACATGCGTTGACAACTCGAATAATGTTACATTTTGGTATCAAAGATTTAAAGGGATAAAGTCATAAGTGTTGGTAGCATTGCCCAAAATTTGGAGGGTCCGGGATGTTACAGTCATGGGTTGGATCCATTCCAAGAGGTGGGTGCCTCAGGGCGGGATGCACAGAACAACCGGACGTTGGCCTTCAACCCTTCACAGGTATCTCCCTTCCTTATGGTGTAGGAACACTTGACTTGGAGGATTTTAAAGCTCCCTATTTGTCAACTTCTAATGTTTTGAAGATGTTAGAACCAGATAATGGGGAGTTATTTGGATGCCTATCCTCGAGATCCTACCTATACTAAAAATTATTTTGGCACCTCCTGTGGAGGAAAACTTAGTGAGTGTTTAGAAATTTTTAGATGTGGTTGTTTGAGAGATTGGGGGTGTGAACCAATATCGTTTGAATTAAGTGGGAGTGGATAATTCATTCAAGAAATAGTGGGACGTTTCAGAATCCCTTTGGAGGAAACTTACTTCAACCTCCTCATTCGATATGAAATTATGTGAGTGAGTAGTGACTTTGTGTGTCAGCAAGTTATAAAATGTGCCAAATTTTTAATAAGTTAGGTGTCACCTTGCAGCATGTGGACTTCATGTGGTCCTTACATGTCTTGATTAGCTATCTTAATAGATGTCATTGGTACGACTTTGCGTAATTTTAAAGTCCCTAAAGAACAAGCATGTGAACATATGGGTCCTTACTTAATCCTTTAAACTCCCTAATGTGATTTAATCTAAGAAAGATTCAAAAGAATATCCTATATTGAAAGCATGTGGGCATGTATGGGCCTGTTACAACAATATTTAAACTCCCCTAGCGATGTAAACTAACAAAGTAGTTTCAAAACTATCCTATCTTTGCAATTTAAGATGTTTGAAAAAAGAAACTAAGAGGGGCCCTAGGGGGGCTTTGTCCTCTCCTAAAGATATTGTTTTTAAGGGAGATGAAATCTTCCCTCAATCATTTTTCTAATTCTCAAGATCGCTCTATGGTGCGAGAGAAGAGCATACTCAATGATAGAAATGATCTTAACTTAACTTTTACAATCAAAACAAGCCATTCATATGGCAACATGAAAGAAAAAGAGGAGAAATATGGTTCTTTTTAACCCCCTAAGTGCCTATGTTTTGACTAACTTTTCATGTGGAGAGAGAATCTAACTGTGGTGCATTTACAAATTGTACAAAATAAATATTTAGAAGGCTAGGGGCCTTCCAAAAAAAAAAAAAAAAAAACTCTTACAATGTTGGATTTTCTAGACAGGCGTGCGGGCCCTAGTTTAGACAGAGGCGAATGTGGTGCCAATGCACATTGTTGGCGCATTGTGCTCAAAATGCACTGGAAAACACAGTGTTGTTGGCGCACGTGCTCGGAAGACATGCATGTGGCCTGAAAAACCCGTGCATATTCTGATACACGCCCGAAACAAAAAATTTAAATGAAAATCTCATCTTTCAACTCTGAATTCAGCTCTTTGCAGGTAGGACTGGGTCAGTTATGATCCCTGCAAGGTAAATAAGTCAAAAATAAGTTCTCAAACAACCCAAATAGGAAGGAAATTGATACCTTCCCCAGTATGGTCACCAATCTGTTGTATCATTTTTGCCACTTGAATGAGCACAAGAGGGACACTTGCAAGTCTAGTTGAGTCAGTTGAATAGGACAGAAGTTAGTGCAAGAGTTAGACACATCAAGCACAAGAAATAAATAAACAACTAAGATAATAACAATTAAAGAAATGAAACTACAATGCATAAGGAAATTAGAACCAAAATAAATCAACCAATTGACCAATATTCATGCCACCAATGGATAGATTGTATTAGTGGGCAAACACCAAAGAGATAGGGAGACTTATGGGTCCCCTCTTCCTCCAAGGGAGGGCTCATAAATCCTCTATATGAGAGCTCTTCTTACAAATGGAAAACTAGAAAGGAAATGGTGAAGAAATCCAATCTTATTCCCTCAAGAGGTGAGGTGAATAGCTTAATGAGATGATGCTAATATGCTCCAAGAAGGAAAGAGGATCCTTGTAGGAGAATAGAGGCAACATAACAATACAATGAGATTATTGAATTCATAGTGCACCCATGGACTCTTTTTATAGAAAATATTTGAGGCATTATCCAACCGGTCTTTAGTGTGAACAAGGGGCTCTTTAGGGCACCCTTAGGTCTTTTTCCAACCCCCCACTTGGATTTAGCTCGGATTTGAGGGTCAAATCGACTTGGGAGCTGAACCAAAAGTGGGTGAGGGGCCGACAAGAACCATAAATGCATCGTTCTCAGGTGTGCACAAATTTTTTCATACATAGTCGTGCGTCGGGCGCATGTGCACTTTCCTGATGTTTTTTTACCTCCGCATGTGCACCTGCTTCCTGTAGTGCTTCTGTGCATGTTAATTTTTTAACCAGTTGTATAGTTTGTGCCCTTTCTAAATGCATTTTTGGGGCTATCAATGAACTAATAGGTGTTTGGAGATGTTGGATTCTTGTAACCATTTGTGGACGAAATTTTAGTGATAACAGTGTGCTCAAACAAACATTTCATCCCATGAAAGGAAATATCGAAACCCTTCAAAAGTATTCTAATAGACGAGATAGCTTCGACATAGGTGGCCCAATAGATTTTTGGGCCTTCACTGGTAGGATACTGTTAGGACCACATATTGTACCCGTTTTGCCCATACTTTTTGCTATTATTATACCCTTCATCACCTGCATTTTGACTTATACTATCATTTCACCTGATCATTCCAAGGTATACAACGTCCTTTCTCATTATTTTATGCTTAATCCGTTTTGCATAATACTTTACATT
>SNQJ01S0001910.1:206619-247144 GCA_010110895.2 Picea sitchensis | reverse complement strand
CAAGGTGGATATTGTTGGGTGGTGACAACATACACCTTACAGTTACAATACAAGGGAGGTTTCTCAAGTGTATGGCTTTCCACATGCCTAAAAACACTTGATATTTTTCTTGTTTAAATATGGAATCTTGTGAGGTGCTTCAATGAGACTTGTAACCATTTCTCCGCTGCTGGCTGAGCAATAAAGGATATTGTTTCCCCATTTTCTATTCATTTTTTTTGTCTACTTTATTATTCATTTTTTCTTCATTCTTTATTAACTCATTTATGTTATCTCAATCCCAACATATAAGGATTCTAGTGTTATATTCCAATTATTGATTGATTTTATTCATTTCCACTTGTCACATAAGTGTTTTACCCAGTTTCGGATATCTAGTGTCGTATGTGTTATCCCTAAAGTCTACACTAGACCGTTGTGGCACAAAGCTAGGGCACATCAGTTATTGTAATGGTTTGAAGGTTTTATATAATGGATCAAGTAGTTTGGATAAGTTGGATGGGTATGGGTATGGTCATAATATTTCAAGTAATTTCAAGTAATCGGAAATCTTTCATTTACTTCAGGAAATTCACATTAATAGATCAGATAAAAATAGCATTTGGATGTAGATGAAAAGCAAAGAAAACATAAACACAAGTTGAAAATTTGCTTACTTATGTGCAGAAGATTTCCAAGCTTAAAATATCATTTCAAAATTGAAACAAAAGATTCAAATGAAAATCCTAGAAACAAGTAATTTAACACAGGATCAAGACAAAATCAGTGCTTTGTAGAAATTTCAATTTGCATTCAAATAAGATAAGCAAAATAAGACACATAGAAAGACAATATTACCATCGGGATGTTTGATTCCTTAAGTACAAAAGCTTACATGCTTTAAAGCTCCTTTAAAAATATACAAAACTTTCTCATTTTCTTTTACTCTAAAATAATGAACCCTCCTTCCTTCTAAGAGGAAGATCCATCCTCCATTTACATTCTCATTTCTCAAATATATAGAAATCATTACAAATCTAAGATCCAAAAATAATGCGTCTAAAACCAACTCATCATCTCTTAATGGATGGATATCACAACAACTCACTCATCCTTCATGTGTTGGCTCCAATGATCAAGGACAGGTCGAACTAATGAGGTGGTAGCTCTGTTGACTAGAAAATTTGGAAAAATCAACAACAACAAAAAACGAGCCTTAGAGCCCCACATGTAGCTCCCAAACAGTTCACTTTTTGGGGAAACAACCCTCATGTCACTCAATTTGGCCCATTCTTGAGAAAACCAATGTTTTAGTTTTGTGATATTTGACCCCATTTGCTCAGGAAACACGTCAGAAGATTATTACAAAAACAATCACCTACATGAAATTTTGCAATTTTTACCAAAACTATTAAGGAATTTCCAGATTTCTTCTTTTTGAAGTTTCCCCTGTTTCTTTCATGTTTTCCCATGGATCCTCTTCAATAGTTGGTTTATTTAGATCAATGTAATGCGGGAAAATTAGATATCATAGGGTTGATACTCTGTTTTTTCCCTATTTCATCATGTTACTTTGGAATTTGAGCTACAGACATTACCCTTTGCTTATTTATGTTTTTCTTCATAAGCATATCTTTCAATGATTTAATAAATATTGCTTCATTTTATGTATCAACAAGAACACTTGTAGAATTATCATCCTCAATAGCAATTGGTTTTGTTATCTTCAAAGAATGGTCGCATATAGCCTTTGTAGTGAGCCTACTCTTAGGTATTCTTGATAAATTGGTTGTTTCCCTTTATTTCTCCTACTCTGTTTCATATCTGAAAGTTTCTCAACTTCCATGACTGTGGCTTCTTATATAGACTCAATTTTCCTTTGTCCAAGAAGTAATTTATCTCTTTTTCATCTTTCCTAGTTCTTTTACTGGTGTATAATTTTTGCATTCAAGAAAACTATGTTTTTTTTTAGTTGAAACTAACCCTTGTTTTGATGTATCTTCTCCATACAAGACCAACTTCCTTTTACTTGAATCAGTTTTCCTTTTGACTGATCCAAGAGGATCTTCACAATCGACACATTTTAATTCACTTCAAATATAGCCAACAAAGAGCTAGTAAGGATTTTTCCAATGCATTTTGAATGAGGTCAATTGGAATTCATATGCTAGACATATAACTTGTTGAAGAAAAAGGAAAAAGTGACAAAAATTAAAATGTAATTATTAATACTTGTTGAGCTTAGGTTCTCATAAATTCAAGTATTTTTCATTTAGAAAATGAAATTATTTGGTGCAAAAGCTAAGAACTCTTTTAGTTCTTAGTCTCAAGGAGAGTCTCATGGAGAGTTGAGATCTTCATGGATGGTTGAGAGATATGCTCCAACCAATCCCTTGAGATATGATAGGATCCTAACTAAGGGGATCTTGAAATATTTTGTCTCCTAAAAATCTTGAAGTAGTTTTCAAATGGAGACTTTGTTAAACCCCTTTTTGAAGGTCAAGAAGGGAGAGCTTGTTGATTCGTGAGTTTTCTTTGTAAAGGAGAAGTAGGTTGTAGGATTGTTTATGAATATCCCTTTCAAGAAGAATCAATAAAGCAAGTTCATGAATTTCATGGACCCAAAGACGTAGCCAGGGGGTCTGGTGAACTCCATTATCACATTGTTGTCAAATATGTATGTGTGTCATGTTGATTCATTCTCACTTGGATAAGTAGAGTTTTATTTACAAGCATACACAGTAATTCTGACAATTTGATGCTATAACACCAAATGATGATTGACTGATGAAACTGAATGCCCAACTCAGTGAGAAAATGTTGTAGCCACATAGAATGAATGGTTATGTTAACTACCCCTCTGTACTATGCCTCAGCTGAAGATAGAGCAATAGTAGTCTGCTTCTTTCTCGACCAACAGATAGGCCTAGAACCAAGACTGAGTGAGTAACTAGATGTGGACTTGTGATCAATGTTATCACCAGCCCAGTCAGAATCAGTGAAACCAATGAGGTCCAATGTAGAGTCTACTAAATAGTGAATCCCAAAGGTGATGGTGCCCTGTACGTATCAAAGGATACACTTTGCAACCTTCCAATGTAGCTCATGAAACTCCTGTATGAACCTGGAGACTGCGACAACTGCATAGGAGAGGTCTGTTCTGGAGTGTGTGAGATACAACAATCTCCCCACTAGTTATTTGTACAGTGTGTTGTCAACTAATGGAGTGTCCCTGCCATCCTCAAGTCTGACTCCTGATAGGAAAGTATTCAAGGTAGACTTGCAGTCTTTCATGTGAAATATCTCAAGGAGATCCTTTGCATACTTGGCCTAAGACAGTTTGATGCTCGATTCATCCTTGTTGATCTCGAGTCCAAGGAAGAAATGTGGCAGACCCATGTTCGTCATTAAGAACCTGTCATGTAGAATCCTGTTGATTGCAACAATCGCTGAACTTGAGCAACCGGAGATCAACAAATCATCAACAAATAGAACTAGGAGTAGAAGTGAATCATATGTCATGAGCATGTAAACATTCGGGTCTAATTTACAACGTAAAAAGTTTTGTGACAACAGGAAGGAGTCCATCTTGGCATACCACGCCCTTAGAGCCTGCTTGAGGCCATAAAGAGACTTCTTCAGTCGACACACCAAATATGAATCCTCCATAAATCCCTGGGGCTACTCCATATATATCTCCTCATAGAGGTCACCGTGAATAAATGCATTCTTTACATCCATCTGATGGACTTCCCATCCCTTGGTTGTCGCAATGGAAATTTCCAAACGTATGGAATCCATATTCGCTACTAGAGCGAAGGTCTCATCATAGTCAATGCCATGCACATGTTGAAAGCATTTAGAAACTAGCCTAGATTTGTATCTACTAATTTGTCCATCTGCTACACTCTTGGTCCTGTAGACCCATCTGCACCTAACAAGTTTCCTTCCATAAGGAAGGGGAAACAAATCCCAAGTATGGTTATCTAGGAGGGAGTTGTACTCCTCCTGCATGGTGGATTCCCAAAAGGGATTTCTAGCAACCTCACCATAAGATTGTGGATCTAAAGACTGGACCAAAAAAATATGCCTAGGTGGCAATGGTTCAGTGGCAGTGAGTGCAAGACGAGGCTCCTCGAAATCAGATCAAGTCCTCCTAGTATCAGTTGGATCACCAACAAGATCCCCTGCATCCTAAAGAGTAGTCTGGGCCCACTTGGGCATCGACTCTAGCTCTGCATCTGCATCTGGATGCACTGACTCTGCTTATGATTGTATTGACTCTATATATGAATCATCTGAATCCTCTGAATCAGAACTCTCATATGAAGAAGATTCGGCATGTGCATGCTCATCATCTCTAACAGGTGGAAGAACAAAGGTGTATGCATACAGTTGTTGAGGTACATGCGAGACACTTTCCTCGAATTGGCCACTGCGCTCAATGATGAGCCGGTCCAAGGAAAGATCAATAAGTATGTATCCATTCACACCGTCAGGGTATCCAACAAAGATACACTATGTTCTCTATGGATCAAGTACCTTCCTATTTTCAGAGGGAATCTAGGTCTATGCACATGAACCGAAAATACGAAAGTGGTTCAGTTATAGTTTCAGGGCACTTCAAGCCTCATAGTGGGTTGTATCCTTAACAGATCTATGGGGAGATCTGTTTTGGATGTGGTTTGCACAATTAAGTGCTTCAACCCATAATCTTTGTGGAAGTGACTTTGCATGTAGCATGCAAGATGCCATCTCTCTTAGAGATCTATTTTTCTACTCAGCAACTCTGTTTTGTTGTGGAGTATAGGGAACCATGTGCTACAACCGAATCCCTTCCTCATGAAAAATATTTTGGATCTCATGGTTTACATACTCTCCCCCATTATCAGTTCAGAGGATTTTGATTTTATTTCTTGAATGTGTCTCAACAAGGGCTTTGAAATCTTTGAGGTGTTGAAAGAAGTTTGATTTTTTCCTAAGAAAGAAAATCCATGTGAAGTGTGAGAAATCATCAACAAAAATAAGCACATACCTTGTTTTGTTGATTGATGGATGTGGAAAAGGGACCATTAGGTCACTATGGATCAAATCTAAAGGAGAGGAAGCTCTTTGAGTCTTTCCTTTGTCGAATTTCTCTTGAGGGTGTTTTCCAAAAACACGTCCCTCACAAATTCCTTTGGAGAAGTGGATGTCGGGTAGACCATCAACCATTCCATGATTGCTAATTTGTTGTATATATCTGAAATTTAAATGCCCAAACCTTTTGTGCCATAGCATACTACATTCATCGGCATGGCTAAGTAGTTATGCAGAATCTGGTTCAATAAATTCAGAAAATGTGTAAAGTCTAGATTGATGATTTACCTCGCCGGTAGAAACCCTGGAATCGGTTTATATGTCATAGATATCCACTACATCATGTGTGAATGTGACTCTCTTTCCGGTGCCATAATTTTTCATCCGATACACAGAGAGAATATTGACGGAAAGTTTGGGAACATGCAGCACATTCTCGAAGCTTCTGTTTGTGAGTTCTGTTAGCGATCAAAAATGCACTGGCATTTTTGAAAGAATGATGCCTAATCTTGTAGGGAAAATTTGACTAGCTTCCCGAGCTCCAAATGAAGATTTGAAAGCACCATTAGAAAGCTTAGGATTTCTATATGTCAATCGACTATTCAAGCATGCAAAATGAACTCTCCATGACTGAGAAAATTTATTTTTAAAAATCTGCGCTTTCACCAGCTAACCCGTCTTGAATTTTGCTAGTTAGCTGGTGAAAGCTCCGCCTTTCACCAGTTAAGGAGCAGATTTTCGGGTAAATTAGCTGGTGAAAGCCTGTCACGGCCAGAAAAAACCGAATTCTTGCCCAGATCGAGATTTTTTGAGTTTGATTGGTATGAAATCTTCTTCAATAAGTTGGTTATGAATTATCAAATCAAAATCTGAAGGCCATTCTTGGAGATGAAATTCAAAAGGGAATTTTTTGACTAGATTTGGTCATTTTCAAGGGCAAAATGATAGGGATCAAATGACACATCATCCAAATCGATTTCTATCTTCAAGATAACAAGCCAAAGAGCCTTGGGAGGCTAAAAATGCACTTCATCAGCAATCTACTACTCTTAGATATGGATTGACCTCATCTTGAGGATCTCTCCTTATCTTTTGTAAATCAGTTTTGACTTTCTATTTTTAGAATATCAGATCCATTGTTTTAGGATCTGAAAACTGATTGTAAAAGGCTATAAATGCCTAGCTTTTCTAAGAGACAAGGGTTCAATCCTGGATACACTTTGGCTATGTACTTTGACTCTGTTTTGTTATAAGAATCACAGTTTTCTTTGGTCATTATATATCAATCTGTCCACATTTTCCATTACTCTATATTTAATTCTATTCAGTTCAGTTGTTCAGAACTGTCATCTTTTGATATAGATCATGGATATGAATTAGATCTTCTTTATATTCTTGTATAACCCTACATATTTGTACTTGGTTATCTTGAATGTTTTTCTTCATACCTTGATTATTCTCTATAACTGATATCTAGTTTCTCGAAGCACTGTTTATTTAGAGGCATGACATGTTGTCTTTTTGCTAAGCCTTCTCAGTTATCCCATTGTTCCAAACACTTGATTATTAGTGATTTCTTAAGTTACCAAGCATCCATGATTTACAACCTAAGGGATTTTCTTGGAGTGATAACAAGTTCAACCCTTCCTTTATCGGTGACCTCGACTGGAGAGTTGTCCCCCATCAGAATATGAGGACCTTTTCATGCATCCAATGAAGAATAAACCTCTTTTGTGGCATCCATGTGGTGTGATGCTCCTGAATCTATGATCCAAGCATTGGGAGAGGAGTTGATGGTAATCAAAGCATGGCTAGAATTGTTTTTCTTGGGATTCTGATCTTCTAGCTTCTTCTTCTTGGAACCCTCAGGGATGCAATATCCAAGGTTGTTTTTCTGAAGTAATTGGGTCATTAAATCTATTTGTTTCTGCATACATGTAGATTCTGGATGGAATCCTTTATGGCAGTAAGAGCATTTCTCCCCTTTTCTTCCCTTTCCACCTTTGGATCCAGAGGCGTCGTTGAAGGGTTTATAGTACCCTTCCTTCTTCATATTTGCATGTTCTTTAATTTTTTCTTTGTCTTTAGATTTCTAATATTGATGACCACTTCCATATTGCACAGTAAGTGCATGCGCCTTTGGGCCTTTGATTTTGCCCATAATGATGAGCTTGCTCTGCTCTTGTGTCAGAGACTCGATAAAGGCCTCTAGAGAGGGCATCATCCTGGTAGATCTGAAGGCGACACTAAATGAATGGAAAGTGGATACAAAAAATGAGTATTCTGGATCAAGTTTAGAGAGAATAGTGAGAACCATTTGTTTCTCCTCCTTAGATTTATCAACCCCGCAAACCTTGAGTTGTGACAACAAATCCTTATATTTGGTGAAGAAATCATGGAGATTGTCGAAGCTTTTTGGATCCAATGTGAGCAATTCCACCTTGATCATGTGTCCCCTCATCTCGTCTTGTTTTCCAAAAATCCCTTCCATGGTGGTCCAGGCTTCATTGGGGGTTTTACAAGTGGATATGTGAAAGAGAAGTTCAGGAGAAATGAGACTGCATATTGTTATGAATGCGTCATCCATTCGATTTAGATACTTGGATTTTTCTATGGCTGATGTTGGTTTTGCCTCTGTGTTCATGGTTAACCTATACAATCCTCTACTTCGAAGATGCATGATCATCTTCTTATTCCATGCAAAGAAGTTGTAAGGTGTAAGAATGAATTCTTTTGGCAATTCCATTTTTTCGTTGTCTTCGATCTTTGGTACCTGCAAAAGTAATTTGGTGTGTCTTTTCCCTAGCATTCCAACGGCTTTGATACCATGTAAATGTGTTTAACCTGCACAAAATAGATCTAGCTGGGAATTGACATACACAATTGTAGAGGATAAGCCAATGCACCATAGTGGTGGTCTATTGTGATATGGACACACAACAGCAATTACGGGAGTAAACTGCCACCTATTCTAGTCTCTCGAGCAGTTATGGGAGTGAACTTCCACCTAGATGAGTTAACTATTCTATTAGTCTTCAATTAACTGAGTGAAATAGAGTGAAGTGAGGAGGAGATCAGGGAATCATGGGTAATGCACTAGTCTAGTGATGATCCCAAGGAAAATGTGCATTAGTTGGTGATGATCCCAATGTTTCATGGTGATAATCCCAATGTAGTATATAGAATCCACTCAAACCGATTGTCATCTGGTGTGATAGCATCAAATTGTCAAAATTATGGCATGTTGTTTAATTCATTGAGCCAGTGCTAGGAGGTCGGAGGTCCGATTCCTTCTGATTCCAACAATTTTGATTCTAAGTCCAACTTGGCCTTCTTGAAGGTGCCACATGGAACCATATGATTGGTCCACGTGGCAGCCTATCATTGGCCACTACCTTGCCAACTCAGTTTCACCACATCATCACTATCTACCATGTCATTTATACGATATTCCATGTGTCATTAGGATTATCACCATGCATCATTGGGATCATCACCAGCTAATGTGCATTGTCCTTGGGATCATCACCAGACTAGTGCATTACCCATGATTCCCTGATCTCCTCCTCACTTCACTCAGTTTCAGTTAGTTAACTGAAGATTGATAGACTAGTTAACTCAGCTAGGTGGTAGTTCACTCTCGTAACTGCCCGAGAGACTAGACTAGGTGGATGTTTATTCTCATAACTGTTGGTGTGTTCCACGCATAACTCTAGACCACCACTATGGGAATTTTTTTCTCCTCTAGTGGGAATTGGTTGATTTATATAGAGTATATCATGTGTAAATTATCATTCATTCATTTTGGTTAATGAGAATTCTTCCATTCTTTCTCTCATGCTTCTCTTTTCTTCTATTTTCTCTTCAACTGTGTATGTCAATTCCCAGCTAAATTTATTATCTGTAGGTTCAACACATTTACAATAAACATGGCTGGAAACAAAGACCTTTGAATCAAGAAGATAATCAGGCTCCACAACCAACAATCTCCCACTTGGATACTGATCACAACAACTCCACCGTTGTTGTATCTGTTGGACTATGATCCTTCTTGAACCTAGAAAATTTCTCATCTCCTCCTTCATACATGAAGGCCAACTGAAAATGACCAGGAACTCGGCTTCTCTTCGATTACTACCTTTGTCAACATGTCTGCAGAATTCTAGATAGTATGTATCTTTTCCAATTTCAATTGTCCATCTTCAAAAATTGACCTTATGAAATGGTACCTGAGTTGTGTATGTTTAGTCTTAGAATGGAAGGCTAATTTCTTTGCAAGATGAATGGCACTCTTGTTGTCACAGTACAACATGTTATTCTCCTGATTCTTTCCCAATTCCTCCACAAACCTCTATAACCAAATCATCTCTTTACTAGCCTCTATAGCAGCAACATACTCTGCTTTTGTTGTTGAAAGTGAAACAATCTTTTGCAGTTTCAAAATCCAACTTATTGATGTTCCACCTATAGTAAAAACATGCCATGTGGTGCTCCTCCTACTATCTTTATCACCTGCCATATCTCAATCAACATATCCCTGTAGAACAAATTTTGAACCTCCAAAACATAATGCATGAGTAGCAGTACCTCTCAAATACTCGAGAATACAGTTTACTGCCTCCCAATTTTCTTTACATGGATTGTTCATATACCTACTCATAACTCCCACTACATGTGCAATATCTGGTCTTGTGCAAACCATCACATACATCAAGCTACCAACTGCTGATGAATAAGGGACCCTGGACATGTATGTTATCTCCTCATGTGAATTGGGACACGTTTCCTTGGTTAATTTGAAATGGTTGGCCAAAGGTGCACTAACTGGTTTTGCATTCTACATTATAAACCTCTCCAACACCTTCTCTATGTACTCACCCTGAGACAATGTCAATTTGCGATTTTTTATGTCTCTTGTTATTTTCATACCAAGGATTTTCTTTGGAGCACCCAAATCCTCCATCGCAAATGAATTAGATAATTTCTTCTTAAGCACACTTATATCCTTCATATTAGACCCTGCAACAAGCATGCCATCTACATACAATAGAAAGATAACATAGCTTCCAGTTTCTAGCCTTTTAAAATAACCATAGTGATCAGAATGACATCTACTATAACCTTGTTCTATCATAAACCTGTCAAACTTCAAACACCATTGCCTTGGAGCTTGCTTTAGGCCATACAAGCTCTTCTTCAATCTACATACCAAATTTTGCTTCCCTTTGACCTCATACCCCTGTGGTTGTTGCATATAAATCTGTTCATCCAAGTCCCCATGGAGAAAAGTTGTTTTTACATCTAATTGTTCAAGATGCAAATATTCTATTACCACAAGACTTAAAATAGTCTTAATTGAATTCATTTTAACAACAGGAGAAAATATTTCATCAAAATCTATACCTTTCTTTTGTGAAAACCCCTTTACAACAAGTCTAGCCTTGTACTGCTTTTTTCCTCTGTCTTCTTCCTTCAACCTATAAACCCATTTATTCTACAATGCTCTTTTTCCTACAGGAAACTAAACCAAGTACCAAGTCTGATTATTTACCAAAGAATCCATTTCCTCTTTCATGCCTTGCTCCCACTTCCTTTTAGTGTCTACCTGCATTGCCTGAAGGAGAGTATCGTTCAGGGGGTCTACTTAACCTGGTATATCTTCTAACAACACTTGCAGGAGTTTGAGGTACCTGTTGCTCTTGTTGTTGTACAATTTGATTTTCTGGTACCTTTGGAATTTGTTTTTCAATGATCTCATCAAGCATTGTGTATTTTGGTTTTTCTTCTTCCTTTTTCCTTCTTTGCAACTGATCTTTATACATGACCTTCTCATTGAATATGACATCTCTACTCCTAATGAATTTGTGATTTTCATAATCCCATAAGCAATAACTAAAATTATTAACACCATATCCAATAACGGTACACTTCTTGGATTTTGCTTCAAGCTTTGTTCTATTTTCTTTATCACTATGGACAAATGATTCACAACTAAAAGTCTTCAGAAATGAATATTTTACCTTTTTACATGTCCATGCATCCTATGGAATGCCACCATCCAAATAAATTGAAGGTCCTTTGTTTATCAAGTAAACAACAATATCTACAACATCTACCCAAAACAGTAAGGGCAACCCTGCATGCAATCTCGTACTCCTTGCGCGCTCCATGATTGTCATGTTTATACTTTCTGACACAACATTTTCTTGTGGTGTTCCTGGAACTTTATTCTCTATACGAATCCCATGGTATGAATAATAATCATCAAATACCTTGCTACAGTATTCACCTCCATTTTTTGATCTGAGACACTTCAAAAATTTTCCTGTCTCATTCTCAACCAAAGCTTTCCATTTCTTAAAAGTATCAAAAACGTCATATTTTTGTCAAATGCAATAAACCCAAGTTTTTCTAGTTGCATCATCAACAAAAGTAACATAATAATGAGAGCCACCAAGAGATGATACCTGAGTTGGTCTCCATACATCTGTATCCACAAGATCTAACTTCTCATTCTTGTTTACCTTTCCAACTCTAAGAAATCTGACTCCCTTATGTTTTCCATAAACACAGTGCTCACAGAAATTCAAATAAATTTGTTTAATATCTTGCAAAAAAATTATTTTATGAAGTATTTGCATCCCCTTCTCACTCATGTGTCCAAGCCTATGATGCCACAATGTTGTATCCACTCCTATAGAAGCTAAAGAGATAGAAGAGTTAGTATTACCAGTACATAAATACAATGTACCTACCTTCTCTCCTTTTTATATCACCGGTGATCATTTGGTGACCTTCCATGCCTTATCTGTAAATATAGATATAAAGCCTTCACTTGCCAACTGTCCAACTGAAATTATATTTTTCCTTAGATCTGGAACATGTCTTACCTCTTTCAACAACCATTGGTTTCCATTCTTTTGCTTTATTTGTACCTTTCCCATTCCAACAATTTTGCATGGTGCATCATCACCCAAATGAGCCTTTCCAAAATCACTGTGAACATAATCTAGAAAATGTTTGCTATGGGGTGTGGCATGAAATGAAGCCCCTGAATCTACTACCCAAGACTCAGAAATATTGTATATATAAAGAATCAAAACATCTTGTAACACATCACTTGTTACATTTGCTTCCTAATTGTTTTCATGTTGTCCATATCTTTGTTTCTTTGGAGCTTTGCAGTCTTTCTGCAGATGTCCTTTCTTCCCACGATATCAATACTCTATATTTCCCAGTCTAGATTAGGATCTGCCCTTCCTAGACTTCCCACGGTTCCCTGGACTCTTTCCTATTTCCCTTTGTCTACCTCTATTTTCCACAGACAAAGTGTTGGCCCTTGGTTATGGAAGAAAGCAAAGATTCAGGAAGAAAGGTGAAGTACAAACTGTACGGAAGGCACAGTGATTAAGAATGGGTTGAAGTGGTCAAAGAAGAAGAAAAGAAGGAGTGAAGTAAGTGAAAACGAGTCATTGAACAAGAAGATCGAGGAAGACGGATTAGCAAGGAAGATGGAGCGTGGACAACTCAGCAAGCAGAAAAAGCCACCAACGGATGCTTTCGAGTACCGCGCGAGAAAGAAGGAAAGACAGGATGGCGAAGCCCTGAAAACGCAATTCAAGTTCACTTAGGGTTTTAGACATCTAGGGTTTTGGATCTAGGTTTTTTACACCTAGAAGGTTTCCATGTAATGTATAAATAAAGGTCAAGGAGAGTCGAGAGGGTTGGTCAATAGTTCTAAATTCGTCATTGTGGGTTAAGAGAGTGATTATTGTTGTTGTGTGAGGAGAGTATTGTGTTGTGAGAATATTCTTGTATTGTAAGATCTTCAACTGGGTGTGAAGATCAACCTTGCAGCCGGGTGCATAGGGAGGGGAGAGAAGAAGAGAAAGAGAGATAGATATGCAAGCTAAGTGCGCAGATAGAACTGTATGTTTTCATCTAATATATCAAGAAACGCAGTTTTGTGGACGTAGCCCTAGGGAGAGGGTGAACCATGTATATATTGTTGTCCTCTGTGGTTGATGTTGTGTTCTTTGCTTTCTATTATTTTGTTGTTGCATTATTGTGCTAGATCTAGGATATAATTATGTGAAGTAGACTTAAGTTGGTAAAGAATAACTAGCTCTATGTGTGTTGTTTTGGATCCACTTTGCATTTCCTCTGGTTGTAGACACCTGTGTCCTGCAACCCCCTATTGCTACTTTGGGTGAGACTGCATCTACTCCGCGGGTGTTGTCGAAAAGGCCAGTAGTTAGGGCTTGTTGGTGCATTATTATATTTGAACCCTATGTCTGCCCCTATGCCAACAAATGGTTTTGTTTCCAGGACCGGGATCTTCTTGAGGGCATGTCAAGGTGGTTTCCATCGAAGACAGAGATTCAGAAGTGGATAGAAGAAAAAGAGAGAGAATCCGCTGAAGATCAGAATAAAAACGCTAATATTAGTACAGAGGATTGGTTGGGAAGGTATATCTTTACTGATATACACGAGATTTTCTTTGGAGGAATTTATAAGGAGATATACGAGTGGTTAGCCAGGTTAACGGATACCCAATTTGATATAAGATCTATACCACCTGTGGTTTGGATGTCAACCATGATCAAGAACGTCAAGAGAGTTGATAACGTCGTGTCAAGACCAGTAGATCATTGGTTTGATAGCACCATTGGAGGGTACATTACTGAGTTTCTTATTGATAGAGTAGAGTCATATAGCCAAGCAGAGAGGTATTTCTTTAAGGGACCGAGAGGAAAAATTTTACACTTTTTGAAGTTGAAGATCAAGATTCTATTGCATGAGAAGAACATATTGAAGATACGGTAAGTGGTCAGATTGAAAATCTAATGTTCAAGAATTCAGACAAGGACAGCGACACAGAGGTGGGACATATGTGTAGTGGGAGAACCTTCGGAGATTTTCCTCTGGTAAACCTATTTGAGCAAAGCCAGGAAGCACTAGCACGGGACAAAGGGTTCTACAGTGGAGAAGAAGAAGAGTTACTGAATGAGGAACATTCAGAGTTCACTAGGGCAGAGGACGAGAAGACTGAAGAACCTCACCGAGAAGAATCAGAAACTTTAGGAACTGCGCCGACTATCAAAGTAAGTACTATTACTCCTCTTGTTGTTTTAGCAACGCTAAGTAACTAGAGTAGTCAGAGTTATCAGAGCACTCAAAGCATTGTTACCAGTATTTCAGTACATACTTAGTCCAGAAACCTAGGAATATCTATGGTAGATGAAATGAGGCTACCTATATTTAGAGGAGATGGATCTGAAGATCCTGATCAGCACTGGTTTTTATGTGAAGTTGTATGGAGCATTAAGCAAGTCAGTGATGAAGCTGTTAAGAGAGCTCAGTTTAGTACTACCTTGAGAGACCGCGCACTGAGCCGGTACATGAAGTTTGTTAAAGGACTTGCACAGCCTAAACTGTTGAACGATATCAAGACTGCGTTGAGTGCATAATTCAAGAACCGAAGTCAGAGTCACAGTGCATTACAGAATTTAAAGGAATCAAGAAGAGAATAGTTGAACCTATTTGGGAGTTTGATCAGAGGTTTAAGACCTTGACAGGCCGATTGAGTTTTCAGATCCCAAACAAGCAAAACAAGGAATGGTTCATTAATGCCATCTTGCCACACATCAGAGTTCCTCTGATGCAACAGAAGGTCGCTTCACAGGCTGAGGCATTGGAGATCACCATGAAGCTAGAATCATCCCCTATGGGAGAATCCAACTCAGGTATGAGTCAAATTTTGAGTCAGCTAACTAGCTTATCTCTGCAGGTCAAAGATATGAAGAAAGAAAAGGGAAAAGATAAAAGAGAAGACATATGGTGTATCAGATGTAAGTCAGAGGGCCATGAAAAGGAGAATTGTCCCCTATTTCATGAGTACTTGGCCTATGGAGCTCCGAGCCCTTTGAAGCAGGTTACTCTACCCTAGTACGAGGTATGTAGAAATAGACATCGCCCTGGTGAATGCTATTACATGCAAAAATATGTCCAGACACCTACCAATCTTTACTGCACATTCTGTAAATCTGTGGGGCATGATGAGAAGGATTGTAGAGCTTATGACCTCTTGCATGAAAGTTCAAGAGATACATATAGGATTCAAGGAGAGATGCAGCAGGAGGGAAATGTTGTGTAGTTTAATTCTCCAGGAAGAGGAAACTTCAACCCTCACGGTGGATTCAAAGGAAGAGGATGAGGAGGAGGCATGGGTCGAGGTCGAGGTTAGATCATTTGTTATAACTGTGCATAGCTAGGTCACTTGGCAAGGGACTATCAGAACCCTTCTACCACTTTCAGCTACTGTAACTCATTTGAACATGTTATTGAGGATTGTCCATCCTTGTTAGCGAAACTTCAGGAGAGGTGACGAGGAAACCAGCAAGTACAATTAATATCAGCAGAACCCTGCGGAGAGGATCCAGATTCGTTGTTATCACTAGAGGAGGCATTGTTATAGGAGAAGACAGGGTGACTCCAGAAAAGACTACAGAAGAATCTAGGGTTAGAAGAGCTACAGAGAAGACACAAGTGTTTGATCTGAGGAAAGAAAAGAAGACGTTTGAAGAGGCAAGAAGAGAATTTGGAAGAGATCAGGCTTCTTCATCAAAGGTACAACCAAAAGTGAGAGAATGTAGGATGCTTCTGGAATTCAATAAGTATGCATCACCTGGAGAAGGAAAAGAGGTAAGAAGGCTTTTCAGTTTCTTGTATACATTCATTGATTTGATTAAGGATGAAAGAGATGTGCAAGAACTACAACACTTGATCAGACAGCATGAGCCAGGGAAGGTAGACCCTCTTCTGAATAGAGAAGTACATAAAGTATCCAGAAAGAGAAGGACAAACAAGGAACTACACCTTAGTGCTCAGATTGGAGACTATGACATAGATTATGTGGTCCTTGACTTAGGGTCAGAAGTCAATGTTATGACGAAGCATACCTGGGAACTGATGGAAAAACCTAAGTTGATTTACTCTTCTATCGGGCTTAGGATGGCTAATCAGCAGGTAGTAAGTCCCTTTGGAAGACTGGATCATGTCCCTATGGACATTGACGGGGTAAGGACGTTTGCAGGCTTCGAGGTGATTGAGATAGTTTATGATAGTTGTCCTTATCCTGTGTTGTTGGGCATTGATTTGGATTTAAACAATTCGATTGTGGTTGACTTAAAGAAAAGAAGAATGACATTTGAAGGTGATGGCCTTTAGTTCATTTCACCTCTGGATCATGATGAAGGTCGCAGATACACAGAACCCATCAGAGAAGAAGACCATCCATACGATCTAGAGAATATATATAAATTGACAGAAAGGAAGCAGGATTACATTAATCCTACGACATATGGGAATTTAAGTTGGCAAAGTGACAACACATTCTCATCAGATTTGGAAGAAGCACTAGAGAATTGGCAGAATAAAATGTATGAATTTTTCGCGTGGAGGTGTGCTAAATTGACCAAGGAAGTTCATTGGATTGGCATAGAAGTAAGTAATCTGCCCACATTTGATGGTTTAAATCATTTAGAAAATTTATTACTGGAATTTGAAGAAATTGTACCAGTGCAACACAGATTGTTGGCAATGGATGAAGCCTTGAAATCAACGCCAGCGAGTTGGTGGGGAGCACACAAGAAGAACATCGCAGACTGGGTGAAATGTCGCACTTTGATGACATTACGCTTTTTAGAACAAGTTGAAGGGTGCGAAGTTTGATACACAGGTCAGAGCTTCCCAAAGGACCATGTGCGAAGTTGTGAGGAATCCTGGAGCAGCATTCCTCAAGAACAGTGGGTGCAAAAATTCATTAACACTTTGGACACAATGCCCATCAATTGGTATCTTCAAGCAGAACTGCGCCTCACCACTATAGATTGGCATGGTATGACTTAGAAATTTGTAGCTACATTTGTATTTGAAATTCAGTACCCCATAGTAGATCAGGCTTTACAAGTTGTAAGACAGAAAGTCTTTGAGGAGGCACCTAACCTCCATGTGGAGCAAGAAGAGGGTGAATGGACTACACCTCTTCAGAAACTGCAAGGTTGTTACAATATCAATGCTAATGAAGACGATGATCCTAGGAATATGAACATCGCAGAAACTGAAGGACCAAGAGTTTAACTACCCTTCATTGGACAGCCAATCAAAATCAAGAAAGTTAATATTGGAACAGAGAAAGCACCTAAGCTCGCAAAAGTTGGAGATTATTGGGATGATTCCACCATTAATAAGATCACAGAACTACTGCATGAATATCAAGACTTGTTTCCAACCAAGTTCATAGACATGAAGGGAATTAAAGGGCCCATGGGAGAAATAAATATCCCCTTGAAACTAGATGCAAGGCCAGTCAAGCAGATACCTTACAGATTGAATCCCAAGTATAAGCAGAAAGTCAGGATCGAACTAGACAGAATGTTGGAAACAGGAATCATAGAACCTCTTGAAGAATCAGAATGGATTAGCCCTATGGTGGTACAGGATAAGAAGTCAAGAGAGATCGGAATCTATGTATACTTGAGGAAACTTAATGATGTTTGATTACATAATCCATTCCCTACATCGTTTACTGATGAAGTGTTAGATAATGTGGGAGGATAGGAATTTTGCTCTTTCACAAATGGATTTTTAGGTTATCACCAGATCAGGATTGCTAAGAAAGATTGCCATAAGACCACATTTGCAATAGAATGGGGTTATTTCCAGTACATAGTGATGTCTTTCGGATTGAAGAATGCACCAGCCATATTTTCTAGGGTGGTGGTCGAAGCATTCAAGGAGTTTTTACATAAATTTTTGGAAGCAGATTTTGATGATTGGACTGTTTTTAGCCTATTGAAAAACCATATTGAATGTTTGAGACTAATGTTGGATAAGTGTAGGCAATGTCATATTTCCCTGAACCTGAAGAAGTGTATCTTATTTCCACACTTTGGAGTGTTGCTAGGGAATATTGTGTGTAAGTAGGGATTGTTGGTAGATCCTTCTAAGATTGACATCATTGTTGATCTACCTCCCCCTACTTCAATTAGACAACTGCGCACTGCTCTGGGACATACTGGATACTACAGAAAGTTCATCAAGGGCTATGCATAGATAACATCACCTATGGAGAAGTTATTAAAGAAATATTGTCAGTTAAAATGGTCAGAGGAATGTCAACAGAGCTTCGACACACTGAAACAGAAAATGATTACTGCCCCTATTTTGGTTTTCCCAGATTGGAGTAAGGAATTTCATGTGCATGTTGATGCTTCATATATTGCATTAGGAGAAATGTTAGCACAACCAGGAGCATGAGATATTGACCATCGGTTAGCCTTTGCTAGCAGGAAGCTCTCCACATCTGAGATAAACTACACTACCACTGAGAGAGAAGGTTTAGCCTGGTGTACACGCTGCAGAAGTTTCAACACTACTTGTTGGGAGGACATTTTAATATTTTCACTGATCACTCTGTGTTGAAATACCTAGTCAACAAGCCAGTGTTGGGGGGAATAATATGCAGATGGCTACTATTATTCCAGGACTACGATTTTGAGATAGTGGTCAAGCCAGGGAGAATGAACAAGGGACCTAACCACTTGTCTAGGTTAGAACATGGAGAGGAACCTACCAGTTTGGAGGATACACTACCGGATGCACAGTTGTTTTCCATTAGAAAGGTTGATGATCACTTCGTTGAGATAGTCCAGTTCCTGTCAACAAGAATGGAACCTCGTGAATATACAGTCATTCAGAAGAAACAACTGATAGTTTGTGCTGCAGATTTTTCACTTATCGTTGGACAGCTATATAAGATGGGACCTGATGAAATATTGCGGAGATGTGTTATGGAGGAAAAAAGACCATTGATTTTGGCAAAATCACATGAGGGCATCGCAGAAGGACATTATGCAGGAAAAGCAACAGTGCAGAAGGTTCTCAGAGCTGGCCTCTAGTGGCCCACTTTACACAAAGATGCTAGGGACTACTACAGAGCCTGCGATGTATGCCAAAGAGTTGGGAAACCTTCCAGAAGAGATGAGATGCCTTTAGCGCCGCAATTAACATTACATGCATTTGAGAAATGGGCCATTGATTTTTTGGGACATATCAACCCACCAGGGAAGCGCACAGGAGCTCGTTACATCATCACTGCGATAGAATATTTGACCAAATGGGAAGAAGCAAGAGCAGTTAAGGACTGTAGTGCAACTACAGTTGTGCGATTCATATTTGATGATATCATAACCCCATTTGGATGCCCGAAAACCCTGATGAGTGATCAAGGTACACACTTTATTAATAAGACTATTGAAGCCTTGACTCGGGAATTTGAAGTTCATCATCAAAAGAGTACGCCATACCACCCACAAGCGAATGGAACAGTCAAATCTTTCAAAAAGATCTTGGAGACAGTGTTGATGAAGATTTGCAGTGTAAACAGGGATGATTGGAATTTGAGAGTACTAGTAGTACTATGGGCATATCAAACCACTTGCAAGAAGTTGACAATGCAGACTCCCTTTAAGTTAGTTTATGGTCTGGAAGCAGTGGTACCTATTTAATATTTGGTTCCTAGTTTAAGAATCGCAACATTCACAGATATGGATGACACTAGCACTGTTCAAAACAGGCTCGCGCGGTTGGTAGAACTGGAAGAAGACAGGTTCATTGCAGGATTCCATCAGCAGGTACAGAAGGAATGAGAGAAGGCCTACCACGACAGGCATATCAAGAAGAAAGAATTTAGGCAAGGAGATTTGGTATTGGTATATGACAGCAAGTTCATGAAGCATCCAAGGAAGTTCAGGACACATTGGCTTGGGCCATATGAGGTTGCCTATGTTACAGAAGGAGGAGTTTCATAGTTGAAGACTCTGAATGGGGAATGGAAGGAAGGTTTAGTGAATGGGAGCCAGTTGAAATTGTACTATGACAACCAACTGCCTTGCATCTCTCAATAAAAGCATAAGAGGAAGGTTCTAGGTACCAGGTGTAGTTGAAACTGGGTACCAGACACAGAAAAGACAGTTTTCACAAGGAAGGGAGGGTCAAGTTGACCTAGGGTTTTAGACATATAAGGTTTTGGATCTAGGGTTTTACAACTAGAAGGTTGCCATGTAATGTATAAATAAAGGTCAAGGAGAGTCGAGAGGATTGGTCAATAGTTATGAATTCATCATTGTGGGTTAAGAGAGTGATTATTGTTGTTGCATGAGGAGAGTATTGTGTTGTGAGAATATTATTGTATTGTAAGACCTTCAGCTAGGTATGAAGATAAACCTTGCAGTTGGGTGAGCAGGGAGGGGAGAGAAGAAGAGAAAGAGAGGGAGATCTGCAAGCTAAGTGCGTAGACAGAACTGTATGTTTTCATATAATATATCAAGAAACATGGTTTTGTGGACGTAGCCCTAGGGAGAGGGTGAACCACGTATATCTTGTTGTCCTCTATGGTTGATGTTGTGTTCTTTGCTTTCCGTTATTTTGTTGTTGCATTATTATGCTAGATCTGCGATATAACTGTGTGAAGTAGACTTAAGTTGGTAAAGAATAACTAGCTCTTTGTGTGTTGTTTTGGATCCACTTTGCATTTCCTCTGGTTGTAGACACATGTGTCCTGCAACTCCTTATTGCTACTTCGGGTGAGACTGCATCTGCTCCGCAGGTGTTCCCAAAAGGGCCAATAGTTAGGGCTTGTTGGTGCGTTGTTAGATTTGAACCCTGGGTCTGCCCCTGTGCCAACACAAAGCATTACCTGATTTCTCACCTATGCTTTTCCTTCGGATTTCCTCGCTAAGGATAACACCAACAACATCATCAAACTTTAAGGTGTTTGAACCAAAGACAGAGTTACTTACATCCATGACCAAGCTATTCCATCTTTTTGCCAATGAACATAGAATCAAAAGAGCCCTAATCTCGTCATCAAATCTCACTTTTACAGACCTTAACTGACTAGTGACAGTGTTAAACTCATTTAAATGGTCAATAATAGACCCACCTTCTGACATCTTCATATTAAACAAGAGCTTCATTAAAAATACCTTGTTGGAGGCCGAGGGTTTTTCATACAGTGAAGCCAATTTCTTCATCAAATCCTCTATTATCTTTTCACTTGAAATGTTAAAATCCATCGTCGCTTCCAGGCACAACCGTATTGTTCCCAGTGCCTTTCTGTCAAGAATATCCCATTCTTCATCTTTCATACTCACTGCTTCTTTGTTTTTCTGTTCAACGGTATGTAAATATCCTTCTGATATAGATAATCTTCCATATGTGTCTTCCATAGCTAGTTGTTTTGGCCGTTAAATTTCTCGACCTTAAACTTTCCATCTTCCGCCATTGCTCCTACTCGAACCAGGAACCCTCTTTTCCTACGAGTTAACTTTTTCTCTGATACCAACTGTTAGATAAATAGGATCATGGAGCAATAAAATAAAACAAATGTGGAAATAAAACATAGAAGATACACAATACAATAGAGACACAAATATATGTGGTTCACCCAGTGTGGGCTATGTCCACCAAAGAAATTGTCAGGTCCTTCCTTTTTATTATCCAGCAAAATGAACGGATACAACCTACAACACACCCATTGTAACTTCCTCTTCTTTCTCTCACAGTGTCCTCACTCAGAATACAATATTCGCAATAATACATAATCGCAATACAATTCCCTGATAAAAGAGGGTTTCCTTCTATAGAAAAAAACCCTAACATAATCTCTACCCTCATATATGTGACTTAATGATGAATGGTCAAGATTGACTATGAAATTACAATATACGTTTACAAGGCAATTTTTCCTTCGAGGGCTCGTTGGTCCCCGGACCCCCCAACTGGGGGGATGAACCCCCGGGACCCCGCGGGAGGGAAAAGCCCACCCTGAAACCCCCCCCTGCATGGAGGGGTGTATAGTGTTTGAGGGTGTACAATCTTCATGGTGTAAAAACATGGTTGAAAACAAATACCTTTGAATCAGGAAGATAATTAGGCTCCACAACCAACATGTTTGATATATTTACATAAGGAGAATTAACAATTTTGGACAAAAAACATAATAAACCCACATAATCTAGTTGGGGACATTGTAGTGGTATCAGATTTGGTGATCTTGCTAGCCTGTGATTTGTTGAGGCACTGATGCTAAGGAAAGCTAGAGGACGAGGGAAGCAACCTATCCCAGGACCAAAATCATCAAAAGAATTAGAAGTAGAGGGAGTTATAGGGGACCATCTTGTAGATAGAACCATACAATTATTGGAATCCATTGCTAATGGGAAACAAAAATTGACACAATGATTGACACAGTATTTTTTCGGTAACCAAGCAAACCAAAACCAGCAAGGTACCAATGGGAACCATGCAGAGGTTAGCCATAGAGGTGGTAGGACTCCTGAAGGGAGTAATACCTATGTGTCGACACAGAGTGTCTTCCAGGCAGGTAGAAGAAAGGCACCCAGACCATTATTGCTACCATTCCTTGAGGAGTATCCTACAGGAGCACCAGAGCAACAGGGAGAGGATGAAATGAATCCTACTTTAGGGAGTATCAGTTGTTGGAAGAAGGATCCCAGGAAGCCATGTCTTACAATGACTACTGCAACCTCAAGATGAGGAACAAATCCAGGGCGGGCCAAAATCAGTAGAATTTCAATATTATGTGCAAATTGGGGAAGATGACTATCCTATCTTTTGAGGGGTCTAGCAGGTGCACAACCTAAGCATGGGTACATAAGTTGGATACTTATTTCCATCTTAACTCGATGACAGAGGCAAAGGTGATCAATTTTTCCACTATACAATTGGATGGAGAGGCTCATGAGTTGTGGTATCATGGGATATTAACATTGGGTCATTCCATCATCACATCATATCAGTATTTCACCCAAAGGTTGATGGACAGGTTCAATAGGAAGGACACTGAGGTCCACTTTAGGGATTTGGCATAGCTGAGGTAGATAGGCACACCAGAGGCCTGTGTTACAGAGTTCCAGCAGATGGCAGTCATGGTGACTGATGTTTTTTATTAGAGACTGGTGATGTTATTCACAAAGGGCTTGGATGAACCCTTAAGAGGTTGGGTGAAGGATTTCAGGCCAAACACACTACAAGAAGCTATCATGAAGACCCAAGATATGGAAAACACAGTCCCCAAGAAGACATCGAAAAAAACATTTATTCCACAGAAGGGTTGTGTGTCAAAACCTCCCCAGAAGAAATGGATAGGGAAGGAGTACATGTTGGATGAGGAAATCTGGAGAGGACTAAGAAGGAAGAATCTTTGTTATAGTTTCAAGGAGTCGTGGGAACCAGGCCATCGATGTATGAAGGCAAAGTCCATTATATTGAGGTAGTTTCCAATGAAGAGGATGACGATGATGATGAGGGAATTGGACAGGACGGTGGTGAGCCATTACATGCTATAGTGCAAGCGCCAATGTAGGATATCCCCAAGAGATGAACCAATTCCACACTTTCATGAGACCCTAAATATTACACCTTCAAGGTCATATGCATTGTGCAGGGGCAGAGGGTTACAACATTAGTTGATGGTGGGGCCACCCATAACTTCATTGATGTTGCACTCGTCACCAGGAGATGAATCCCTGTGGAGGATTTCGAGGGATTCAATGTGGTAGTAGCAGATGGGTACAACATGATGTGTACTCAAAGGATCAGAGGATTGGAAGTAACATTGGGAAACTATACGTTGACCGATGAATTTTATGTCATGGATTTAGAAAATACTCATGTGGTGCTAGGAGTTTAGTGGTTGTAATCATTGGAAGATATTCACATGAATTATCTAGAAATGAGGATGGAGTTCGAGGACAAGGGTGGAAAAAGAGCCATCATAAGAGGTATGTCGAAAAGTTCCCCTAGGATTGTGTCTAATAAACACATGCAGGCCCTTTTTATACATGAGGACATGGCTTGCACAGCAAAGTGCTTAATCACCATGGAGAATCCATCAAATGATTGCCAGCAGTACCCTACAAATATCCAGGCATTGCTTGGAAAGTATGAAAGAGTGTTTGAACCATTGCCAGCAGGTAGAGCACCTGATAGCGGATTTGAGCATGTCATTGAGCTAGAAGAAGGGTCAAAGCCCATGATCGCCACACCCTATAGGCATCTGAAGAGGTTCAAGGAAGAAATATAGAAGGCCATAAAGGAGTTGCTAGAGATGGGACATATCAGGCCTAGTTCTAGTCCCTTCGCTTCTTCAGTTATACTAATGAAGAAGAAGGATGGCACTATGAGGATGTGCACAGACTATAAGGCACCGAACAAGAAGACCATCAAAAACTGATATCCAGTACCTAGGATTGATGAGATGATAGACGAGCTACATGGGGAAATGTACTTCTCAAATGTTGATATGTGATCAAGATACCACCAGATCTGGGTCGGAGAGGAGGATATCCATAAAACAACATCCAGGTGTCACTATGGGCACTATGAGTTTCTAGTCATGCCCTTCGGGTTGACTAACGCACCAACTACCTTTTAGTTGTGCATGAACCGTATCTTCAACAAACAGTTCAGGAAATTCTTACTGGTGTTCTTTTATGATCTTCTTATCTACAACAAGATGTGGGAGGAACATTTGAATCATGTTGACGAGATTCTCATCATTATGGAGGAGAAGTCATTTTTTGCCAAGGAGGCAAAGTTGGAGTTTGGGTTGACAGAGACCCTCTATCTGGGGTATGTGATTGGTGTTGAGGGAGTAAAGGTACATCAAGATAAGATCCATACAATATTAGATTGGCCTAGCCCCATATCACTCATGTATCTATGAGGATTCTTCAGGATATGCAGTTATTATAGATGCTTTGTGAAAGGATTTTCACAATTGGTTGGGCCATCGACAGACCTCACCAAGAAGGGGGAATTTCGATGGTCAATGGATGCACATGTAGCATTCGAAAAAATGAAGAGGTTGATGAGCAACTACCCAGTATTAGCACTCCCAGAATTCACGTAGCCTTTTTTCCTGGAGTGCGCCACATCCAGTGAGGGGATAGGGGCAGTACTGATGCAGAACCCACTCCCGATAGCTTTCGAGAGAAGAAATATAAGAGAGTCAGAGAATCTCTATCTGATCTATGATAAGGATATTTTGGCCATCATGCATGCATTGTCTAAGTTCAGATAGTACTTGGTAGGAGGACGCTTTGTGGTCAGGACTGACCACAACAACATGAGATATTTCCTAGAGCAGCGAGATCTAAATGAGAGATAACAAAAATGGGTGAGTAAGGTGCAGGCATATGATTTTGACATTGAGTATGTAAAGGGGGAGAAGAATATAGTTGTTGTCACCTTATCCAGAAGACTTGTAGCTTTCTCCATGACAGCGATTTCAGCAGACTGGAAATCCATTCTTTTGGTGGAATACTCCAAGAACACCTTTTCATGTGAGTTGATGGAGGGAAATATTCAAGATGACAAGTACAAGGTAGAGGATAACATAATCTACTACAAATACATGATCTATATTGTCCCTGAGTCCAAACTCAAGGATAAGATTTTGAGGGTAGTACATGACATGCTACTGGCAGGGCACCAGGGGTATACCTTGAGCAGAAGCAGTTCATATAGTACAGATGTATACAGAGCACATGTTTAGAGTTGCATTTAGGGAAGGAGAGAGTAAATGACAGAGAATTCATTCAAAGACTCCTACATATACATCTACAATACAGGAACAAAGAGTCCAAAAGGGCAAGGCATAGATAAGCATTCGACTTGGTTTCTTGTTTGGCTGAGATAGACTATCTTCAGCAGAGAACGAGATGGGAGTGGATGTTGAGTAAATGATTTAGATTCGGATATTACAGAGGTTCAGTGAGCATAATTTTGTTGTGAAAGAATCTATGAGCTAGAACAGGAACTAGATTTGAACTAGCACCAGATGCCAAAGAGCTAGAGTCAGAGCCATATTTCAGAACTAGACAAAAGTACATCGATCTAGTATCCAAGATCCAAGATCCACGATGAAGATTTAGTCCTAGAATATTCAACAAGGTGGAAGAGTGAAGAAGCTTCATCATCACTAAGTTATTGAATAATATGATTACAATAAGATGGAAGAGTGAGTAAGAGTTATCATTGCTAAGTTGTTAAAATTTTCATACTTTTGGAGGACCAAAAGTTCTTCAGTGGGAAGGTGTGATCCAGGAGAATGTGTTCCATGGAGATCCAAGAGGATCTGGAACGCTCATAGAGGTCCAAGAGGATCCATAAATGGTCAAAAATTGATCATATCAAGTGTTCTTGAAAAGGACACCATTGCGTGGAGCTCGGCGATAACTTTCCAACGGTGTAAAAATCGCCTCAAATGGAGTTTGTATACAAAAGTTATGGATGGTCATAGTGCAAGCCAAACTAGGAAAAAGTCAAAGATAAAAGTAAAGGTGACACATGTCACCACTATAAGGATGACACATGACACGACCGTACATCCATACAATGATGACATGGCAGGTTTTTGGTGAGGTGGCATGTCAAGTTGTCAAGGTGATGTGGCAATCTGTTCACACAAGTGGACTAATTATATCTTGACATGTGGAAATGACAGACCAATGAGAGGCTGCCACGTGGTAGTCTCCCATTGTCCATTCATGGTTAAGGTTTATTAAAATTTTGTGAGGTTGACCGGAGTAAAACCCCCGACCTCTTATATAATAAACTCGTGCCTTACCAATAGGCCATTGCATATGACTCAATAGTCATATGTTAAACATATTATAAGAATTTGTTTAAAGGTTTGATCAGGAGGAAAGGCCATAATATTTCGATCATATGTGACCATAACCTATATTTGCGCGGAGGGTCATTTAAAAATTTGGTTATAAACAATTAGCAACATACCATATATATATATATATGTAAGTTACAACAAAGCGCCCATAAAGGAGAGGTTCGCAGGGAATCGAGCCCGCGACCTCCTCCATATAATACCAACAACTTAATCGTTGTGCCAAAGGCACATTTTGTTACGGTGATCGCCAAACAAACATTTAAGCCAATGTCGTAAGGTACGAGTAGGAGGTTTGGGTCTGTGACCTATTTATGGGCACGTGGACCAAGGCCAACACACATTCCCAAGTTGACATAGATTTCGAGGAGGAGGAGTGCACAAAATCTGAGAAAGGGTACGGTATAGATGCATCGAAATGCGTGTAGAGTAAAGACAAGTTTATGTGTTGTATATATTTGTGTGCCATGAGGTATTTTGACCGCATATAGGCATGTTTATACTCATTTTTCTCCTTTTCTTGAGAGGAGTTCAATGGCAATGTTATTTTTGTGCTAATATGTTGTCTTTAGAAGTCTTAGTATAGATTTCCATCAATGAGCACCATAGTGCATCGTTGGGTGTGTAAAAAGGGTAAAATTGAGCCAGTTCAAATATAGTCGAGTTTATACTCATCTTTCTCAGAATTTCACAATGAATTCAATGTCAAACTCTATATTTCGGTTTGAGCAGTGGAATTGAAGAGATTCCTTCAAATTTGGCGTTGTAAGTCCATTGTATATTGTAATTTTGACATTTTGAGATGATGAAGAGCAGTCTCACTATTTAAAGGGAACTTGGAGATGAAGTAAAATATGTCATCAATATTGTATAACTTGAGTTATTTTATTTTATGTTGTGTTATCTCATAATTCTTCAAATTAATCATCATTTTATAAGATTTTGGATAATAAGCACATCATAAGTTTTTTGCAAATCACCTCAATACAATCAAGAATTATTCTGAATCAAGTTAGATGCTAAAATGGGTTTTTAAAGATTAAGATTGGTATCTAAGGATTTTCAGATCATTGTATCCCAAAGATTGAACTCTCTGCATGTCAAATGAGCACTTCTCTAGGTTGGAATATAACTTGCATTGTCATAGGTTGCTTAACGCTTGCTAAATATGCTTCAAATGTTCTTCCCAAGTTCTTATGCAGATGAGGATGTTGTTTAGGTATATGACCACAAAAAAATTAGTGAATGGTCATATAATATCATCATCATCCTCATGAACGTCACTAGCGCATTGGTCAAGTCTAAAGGAGTGGTCGATCACTGGAAGAGACCTTCCTTAGACTTGAATATTGTTTTCCACACTTCAATAGGATCAATTAGGACTTGGTGATACCTTGAATTAAGATCAATATTGCTATAAAACTTAGTGCCTTTGAGCTAATTGAGCAGATCTTCAATCTAGGGGATAGGGTATCAATTATTAATTATGATTTTGTTCAAGGATTTGCAGTGAATTCAAAGTCACTATGTTCCATCCTTATTTTGAACTAGAACAATAGTAGTGTTACAAGGTAAGGAGCTTAGTCGAATGTAGGTGTTTGTATCAACTCTTAAATATGGAGTATGATCTTGTCATTCTCCTAAAGAGAGAACACACACACACACACACACACACATATGGAAATTGGGCGAAGGGGCATATGATGTTGAATCAATCGCATGCTTTAACTACTAGTATAGAAGTACTCCTATAGGTGGGGTGAAAATGTCTTACATTATTCCACCAATTGATATAGTTGTCTCTACTACATATAGAGACTCCTTGCAAAGGATTTTATGGTCACATAGATTTTTTTTCTCCTTTCGACCAGATCATGAAGAGGAATTTAAATCTCCTAGTCTGAGAGAATATTTTCTTGTACTGCATTGTAGCAATCCAAGAGACTGTGGTAGTCAAGGCTACATGTGGTGTGTTATCAAGTTGATCTCCAATGGTGACAATGAAAATAAAATTCGTAGACTACTAAACATATGGTGCTTCCACATATATGGTTGTCCTAAAATAAAATCACAAAATACATCTTTGAAGGGTTTAATGTTGTATTGTAAACAACATTGTTTATTGATACAAATGTCTCATCCATGGCTCAGCTAAACAATGGTGTATGGTCGGGGGTGCAATGTTGTTCATTGTCTTCCTGAAAAATATTTGTTGAGATCCAGGCCTTTTAGTTGTTGATGTCGATAATGAAATGAAACAGTGTCCCCTTTAGCCACATTTATGAGAGGAAGAGGCATTTTCCTTCCTTCGGTTCCTTAGGTTCCTATTGGAATATTCACCAATACTAAGAGGGGGGGAGAATCAATATTGATCACTTTTTACCATTTTTAATCAGAACATGTAAACGTTAACTTATCAACAATCCCATTCACTTATGATTTCATTTAAAAAATCATAAACATATAACCACAGATACATAGTACACAAGAGTTTTACATGGAAACCCAAATGGGAGAAAACCATGAAACGCTTTTAATATATATCTTGAATAATACATCCATAGGAAGCACCAACTTCCAATATTCTCCAGCACCAAATGGAAGGAAGCTCCAACCCCCTAGTTTAAAGGCTCCAATCTAATTGAAACTACAACTCCCTCGATTCTCCAGCTCCAACTGGAAGGAGGATCCAACACCTTAGTTTACAAGCTCCAACCTAAAGGAAGCTCCAACTCCCTAGATTCTCCATCTCCAACTAAAAGGAGGCTCCAATCCCCTACTTTTATGAGAACCAACTCAAAGGAAGTTGCAACTCCCCTGCAAGCACCAACATGTTATCTGGAGATACCAATCCTCATGTGCACCACCCAACCACCCTTGTTTCTTAGTCACCAACCTAAAGGAGACTTTGATCTCATTCCTTGCACCACCCTACCACCCTTAAATATAAATGAGAGAATCAACATGTCACTGATATTGATATATCACCATCATCAAAACTAGCTCCACTAAAATTGATACATCATCATCATCAAAACTAGATACACCGTAATTGATACATCATCATCATCAAAAACTAGATCTACCACAACTGATATATCATCATCATCAAAATTGGATACACCATAACTAATATATCATCATCATCAAAACTGGATACACCATAATTGATACATCAACATCATCAAAACTAGATCCACGACAAATTATAAATCAACATCATCAAAATGGGTCCACATGGATCCACATATAAACCCCAACATCACTTCTTAAATCTGCATACAAAGTTGCTCAAAATTGTACCTCAAATTTGCAAACTTGTAAGATTCACCACAAGCTCAATTTTCCATTTCTAATTATGAAACTTGGACCTCATATATTAGGATATTTTCTCCTTCTAATGCAACAAGTGGAATTGAATTTGGACCTACCAAACTTCAGATATAACTATTTTATCTCAAACGCATGTTTGGGACTAGTTTTTGGATTAGTCACAAACCCTAAAGTTTAACAAGTATAACTTTGTACCTGAGAGGAATCAAGGTCTAAAAATTGTACCCAATATTCTTTGATATATTTTCTGAAATTTCTCCAAGTTTCACTCCTTGAATCATCCCTAAAAAAGAGTTATAACGAACACGACAGACCTCCCTGAATTATGGCCTATTCTGGAGAGATAACTTGTACAGCATGCCACACACTCAATATTGGATATCTGATTCTGAAACTCGCACACAAAATACTATGGACTATAATCTTTCCAATACAATTTTTCTCATATAATTCGGATCCTCTATGAGGAATTTATGACTATTTTACCCGAAACACATGTTTGAGACTAGTTACAGGACTAGTCAAAAACCCTATATTACACAGAGTGTATCTCCAAAAGTAAAACGACCCAAAAGATGATTTTTTTATCAAATGTACCTTTATATTTCTTATCAACATCCTCCAAGTTTAATCATCTGAATCATTCTGTAAAAAAATTATAGAGAAAATGGTAATATGACCTTTAAAAACGTACCTTAGAACACATCATCACAAGACTTCATCTTCCCTTGGAATTTCTCTCTTCTTCACTTCATCTTCCCTCTTAAATTCACTGCCAAGATTGTGCTTAGAGATTAAAATATTGAATGGTGAAAATTAGAGGTTCTTAATGCGTATTTATACCCTTCCAATCACCTTCTTTACTTGACCTTGAGCCAACTTGTAACTTCTTGTTTGCAACAACTTTTTCTCCTTTACTTGACTTGATCCAGATTTAGGAGCGGAACGAAAGGAATAATAGACTGAATACAATAACACAGAGATACGGAAAACAACAATAGATATCCAGTGAATAATAACTTCTATTTAATAAATAAAATAGGTTGAAACTATGAAACTGCAGAACTGAAAACAACTTGCTCAAATGGTAGTAGTTATCTCTGAGAAGATATGTGGTTGCTACACACATCCATTTGAGAAGAATGATTGCAACGAGGCTCCAGAGGCCTTTTTAACATTACTCATGAATTCCAAAACCATAGACATCCAAAAACCTAACCCTAAGAGATGAAACACCAAAAGTTATGTGGGCCTCGATGGGTAAGTTGGTACCTCAAATTCCTGGGGTCGTAACTTTTGTATACGACATTCGTATTAGGCATGTGATAACCCATTGGAAAGGTCTTTTTGAGAACTACACATTATGTTGTCAAACTATAACGCTAACTATAGTTTGACTATGGCAAGCCAAAAAAACACTGTTTAGGGCCCCAAAACAGCCCTGGAAGTATAGAAAGATGTATTTACATGAAAAATTCCAAAATAAGCTAGTTGGATTAGGTGGGCGGCCACTAATATCCACCTGGAAGTTGTGTAGGGATTCAGATAGCCCTAGAGTGTAGAACCCACAATTACAAATAATTACAGAAGAACATGTTGAACTAAAAACTGTCAAGAGGAGTCGTTGGAATAGGTGGGTGGCCACCAATATCCACCTGGATCATGACTTTAGGGCCAACTTATAACTTCTTGACCTTATATATGTGGCTTCTTGACCATACTTCGGGGCTTCATCTTTAATAGGGTATAAATCCTCAACCGTGAGGAACCACGAGGTGTGCCACCTACTATTGGAGACGGCTTGACGAGGACTATCAATAAATGGATGTTTTACATGCATTTGCAATGTCTTTCATACTCTTTTTCTTCAATCAACTTTGGGCTTCATGACCACAACTTTGGGGCTTCTTAACCACTTAACCATATTTCCAGGGATTCTTGTAGACTTCTTCAAAGTGTCTTCATGTGAGGGCCATGCTTAAATATATGCCATAAGGAAACCACTTTTGAGACTTCTTCAAATACACCCTTCACTTTTAGAGGCTTTTGGACTTCTTATAGGGTTGACATCAATGACAACCAACTTTCCAATAGTTCCTCTGGTTGGACCTTTGCAGTGGTGATAGTAACCATTGTCTCGACACCAATGATGTATTTTTCCCTATCTATGAAATCGTACAGTGTTGAGGTTGAATCAAAGTTCGAGCACTGGCAATCTAGCTTGAATAATAAAGGCTATCTAGTGTGAAATTTGTCATTGTTGTGCCAAGGACTTTTTTTATGGTGTTGAGGCCTCAACTATCCCCAAGTTGCCAGACTTGAGGACTGCCCTTTTCAAAAACCCATGTCTTCAAATGTGAATTTTCGGACTCATTTTTACTTGTAATGCTTGATGATTCTTTCATCTTTTGAGGTACGATTCACCAATGTCTTGTTACTTACATGGTTGTTGAAAGTACTAATGAATTGGTCTTATCCTTATGCTTGCAAGTGCAATATCCCAAGTTCTTTGCATCCAGTTGATGTGACTTGTTTGGTGTTCACCCTAAGTTGGTTTCATCTTTAGATTTTCTTGCATAAGATGTTGTGTGATAACCCTTTGCTTTTTCTCATTGCTTATGGGATGATTGATTGTTTCACATTTAGTGACATGACACATAAGATGTCTATGCAAGTTTCTCATGAAATTGTCATAGAGAAGCAAATATTTCCACAGACAACCAATGAGTATTCAACATGACTGAAATATGGTGAGATGTGGAAAAAAAACATATTAGAAGGTTACACCTAAAGATTGATTGACTTTAGAGTTGGAGTGCCAAATGAGGAGTATAACAGAGTTAATATAGGAAGCATGACGAGGGAGAGTATATATCGAGAACATCATTATGTTATCTCATTTCTCATCCAAGGTTATTCAATGATTCTACCCCTCCTATGATTTTCCATTTTAATTCTTTGGTGTTTACAAGGTTATGAATTATTGCCAAACAATAGTCAAATTGAGTTGCAAGAGAACACAATGTGTTTTGAATCATTAGGAATTGCCAGAGAAAATGAGAAGATTCAATGTCCAAGAGTCCAAGCAATATGTTCATTCTAATTTTCATCACATGTGATTGTTTGATTGCATTCTCTTGTTGTTTAATGGTCACAAGGTTTAAGTTTTCACTGATAAACCTTTTAATCGAGCAATCCATCCATGCCTTTTTCTTTCCTTGTAAATCTCCTGGTCGAAGGAATGTGCTCTTGTTTAAGAAATCACTAAATGAATATTTTTATGAATATCTCTTTCCTCCATTGTTTGATTTAACACTATGATTTCCTATTGCATATTTTTGTAAAGAACTTAGAGGAATGGATTTTGAAGCTTGGCTTCTCTTGTTTCAACGGATTTCCTTTCATGAGATCATAAGCAAAAACGGTGCATGAAACATTTAAGTGAAATCCCTCACCACTTTACCTCGAGGATATAATGCCATTATAAAATTGAAAGGATGAATGGTATACTATAAAAAGTATAAATCCAAGCCCCTTTGATAAACTACTCCCAAAATAGAACCATACCACTATGTCTACTACACTAGGTACTAATAACAATAATTATGTGTATAATAATTATACTAAATGAAAATGAGAAAGAATGAAACCCTAGCTTTGGCCTCGACTCTAAAAATGGTGCAGATGGTAGTGGTTATGGTAGGGTCATCATCATCATACATTACAAGAGTACAAATAATTTAAGGGATGACGTTGTTAAGGTCAGAGGTGAAGTACTGAATCAAACCCCAAGGCGAATGGACACATAGGTCGGATCTGGAAAGGTATATTATGATGGTGAGGTGGGATTTTTAGAGGAGGTCTTTGTATCCGACGAGGACTTCATATGAGGATAGATGGTCAAGCAATCACAAACATTGGGTCAGTATGGGTCATCAGATCCTCATGCGATTTTTTTAAATGGTGGAATGGATCAGAGGGTGGCAACTCCTTTAAGTTCGGCACATGTAAAACCTAGAGACTCCATTCTCGAGGGTCAGAAGGTAGATCTGACACATGCAAGTGATAATCTGCCTCAGGTAAGATCCCCTTTTTCCAATCACTCTATTTCCAAAGGTGGTCAGTGTGTTTCTCAGGCCAGAGATAGTAGAGGTGAGGAACTAAAAGACAGGTCTAGTTCACAAAGGAAGCCTAAAATGAATTATTGGAAAGCAAGCAAACAAGGAAACAAAACGGTGGTAGGGAACGATGTTCCTTTCAACAAGATTCTTGATTTCATGGGTAGAACAATTGTTGGGATTTTTTGCGGTAAGGTTGTCTTCCCAAATGCGCTGGGGAAATTGATCGATGAGAATTGGTCAAGCATTTTGGGGTATAGACCTCACTTCCACACCCTATCTAGAGGGTGGATTTGTTTCAAATTTCGCACCAGGGAGGATCTAAATCTAATTTTCAGCCAGATTTTGGGTTGGGGACCCTCCGGTTTGGTCTTCAAGGAGTGGTTAGTATCCTTTGATCCAACGTGTGATCATGTGTCCCCAACAAAGGTTTGGGCGATATTCCCAATATCATGTTGATTTTTTGGAATGTAGAATTGATGAAGGCCATCGGGAACAAAATAGGGAAAAAATTTTGTCTATAACCAAAATGGGACACTAAACTGGATTGTCGGTGGGCATGGTTACAAGTCGAGATGGACATGCGAGATGATTTGCAGATTGAAATTAAGCTAGTTTGGTAAGAATTTACATGGATTCAAAGGATTGCTTATTGGAAGGTGTCATTTTGGTGCTTTAGGTGCGATGAGTATGTTCACCTCCAAGCACAATGCAAAAGGAATCATTCCCAGTTTCATCCTTTTAGAAAAAATTGGAAAATAAAGTCCACGGAGGACTGTGCGTGCGATGAAGGAGAAAATTCAGGTTGTGGGGAATCCATAAGTGAAGCAATGGAAAAGAGGAAGGCAATGCCAATATCCTCTTCATCGAAGAAAGGACGCATCAAGTAGGATAGTAAGGATATGAGTTTGTCCCTCTCACTTTCAAAAAAATCTTTTAAAGTGTCGACATGTCAGTTTTCTCCTACATGCAATGTTGAAGTAAAAACCTTGACACCCATCAAGCCTTCGTCTTCCCCTTGTTTGGAGCCTAGGAACTCCTCCCCTCTTGAGAATTTTTCTAGTGCTTTCCTCGAGGAGGAATTTTCATCCTCTTTTTGTCGAGGAGATGGGCCCTTAGCAGAAGATCCTTGTCCTAGGTCCCCCTTCCTTCGGGGGATGCCTCTAGCGTCAGCATGTTCTCCAAACATTCTGTCAAATCAGACTACCTCCTTAGGTATAGAGTCAAAGATAGGTTGATAGGGGAGTTTGGTGGGGGTTTGGCCTTCGAAAAGTCTATGGGGGGATGTTGGCACAGGGGTAGACCCAGGGTTCAACGCTACAACGGTGCACTAACAAAACCCTAACTACCGGCCCTTTCAGCAACACCTACGGAGCAAATGAAGTCTCACCCGAGGTAGAGGCAGGGGTGGTTGCAAGACTCAAGTGTCTGCAACCTTAGCTGGGACACAGATCTGTGATTATGATACTTAATAGACCACTTAGCACCATCAGTTCCTCAATATGCAATCAATATCTACTTCGTTGATAAAATAGAGCTTCACAGCATTCGCACTGATCTAATGTATTTAAGCACTTAGCATAGGTAAATAAATCAGATCTAGCAGATCAAGCACTAAACATATTCATACATATCAGTTCTAACATTCTCACATATCATTAGCACTAAGCATAAGCAGATTTATCTAATCAACTCAAAGCACTTAGAAAATAACATATAAACGCATCAGAACATCACACAGAGCAGAGTAACACAGTATTTACGTGGTTCACCCTCACCCTAGGGCTACATCCACCAACTCTTCTTCTTTATTAGCTTCTCAATAGGTTACATGCACATAGTCTCTGAACCCTTCTCCGCATAGGACAGAAGATCTGCGTAGCTCACTAGATCCTTCTTCCTTGTGTTACATCACAAAGCCTTCCACCGTCCATTACAACCACTTGCACTTAGCTCTGCAAGTCTCTTACATTCATGCACAAAGCACTTACAGACTCTACTTTCACTTAGCATACATTCACATCTGACTAGCGGCCTAACATCACATATATGCCTCTCCTTACATTGCCTAGACATCTATTTATATATTACAACTTAGGCCTAAGCATGGGTAAACCCATGGGTCGACATCCCAATCCCGTTACATAATCCCAAAAACCCAAAAAGGACCAAAAAAGGGGTCAAGATCCCGTGATCTCCACTTCGTCTTGTGCTCCTCCTTCGACAGTCTGTCGAAGTCCAAAATAGGTCAACATGACCAAGAATCTCCCAAAACTTGGTCAAGGGCCAACGGGTCCCCAACACTCACATGTGACTCATCTCGAGTCACTCTGGTCTGACTAGTTCTGCCTCGAATGCCTCGATCTTGGCTCGAGCTGCTTCGACCTGCTGTTGTGCTACGGCCTCTTGCTCGGTGAACTCCTGGATTACTACGTCATTCACTGGCCCTTCTAGGCATTGTTTTGTTGTGGTGACAACCTATTCTAGCTCTGCTCCTCGGCTCTTGACCTCTGTGAACAATTGGCACGCCTTATCTTTTACTGGTTGGAGTCGTTGAGTGACTTCCATAACGTTGCTTTGAATCATATGGATCTGTTGTTGGGTGGTTCGATGCTCTTGAGACCACTTCATTCTTTCTACGGCCGAGAGGGCCTTTAGCTGGGCCTGTAGTGTGTCTGTGTGTTGCTTCGCTTCCTGGAGTTGTGACTCCAGTGCCTGCAATTCTGGATTCTCGGTGAGGTTCTCATATGTTTGGATGTTGTGGTTACTCAGTTGTTTGCATTCCAAGGTAAGAGCTTTTAGTATGTCAATTGTGATGTGGACAGTTGCTTCTCTTAGGTCCCTTACGTCTTATGGTGTTTCAGGCACAGTGTGTAGTTCCAAATCTTCGATGCGTTGTTGTAGTTGTTGGATCACTTCTTCAAGTTGCGCCACCTGCTATGGAACTCGCTCTTCAGTCTTTACTTCTACGACTGTCACAGAGTGAAGTGATCTGTTGACCATTTCCTTTACTTCGAATTGCTCTGTGAATAATTGTTCCTTGTTTTGTTGCAGCTGTTCTTTTTCTTCATCCCACTTCGCTTGGAGAGAAAGCTTTTCCCGTTCTGCAGTACTGCGTTGCTCTAGAAGGACTCCATGTACTTGTTCTAAATCCTGGGTGGCTTGTGTTGTTTCTTCCTGTGTTCGTCAAAGGCGAGCTTCGACTATATCAGTGATTTGGTGGAGTTGAGCTGGCTCATATCCCAGTTCTGGTGTTCCTAGTGGTAGAGGCACAGTGGAAACTGTGCGGCTGGACTGTAGTGTCTACTGCACCCCTTGAAGTTCAACCTCAATTCGATTGTACATCTCCTCTTTATTAACCTCTTGTTTTTCTACTATCTCCATCAAAGCATCATTCAGGGCTGCTACGATGAAATCAAAGTCATCTGGGGTGAGGATAGTCTGCAACTTGGTCATTGTTGCTTTCGACTTCTTCCTAAAAATAGGCTTCGGAGGGGAAACCTTCCTTTTCTTTGAGGGGTCCTCCTCGTCTCTAGGCAGTGTTACCTCGCCTTTCTTTTGCTCAGCTTCTGTGCCATCTATCTCTTCGCCATCACCCCCTTGCTCCGATGAGATGGAAGCAGTCTTCACGGATGTACTGTCTAAATCCTGGACCTCTTTAGTCTTCTTTATCTTGCTAGGTCCGGGTGTATCCGACGCAATTTCTGGGCTATCTATGTCGGATATATCCGTAGGGTCTGCTAGAATAAGGAGTTCCACCGACCATTCCTTGGTGATCTCCTCCAAGTCCTCCTCTGTTAGCTTGTAGTAGGACTACAGTTGTTTCTTATGTCCATCGGCGCGCACTGTGATATAAATTAAATGCCTATCAGCATTGAACTTTATCAAAGGTCGGAACCTATGTAAAGTATTTGGAGTTATGTGAGGCATGGACTGTATGGCTACCTTCAACTGGTTGTAGTATGTGTGGAACATGGCATTTGACTGCCATTTCTTATTCATGTCACTGGAATACCACAATGTACTGAACTTCGCAGCCAAAGGTTCAAAGGGCTCGATTTTCAGGAAGGTCGCACCTTCCAGCATCTCCCAGGCAATGAAAGCGATCAGGATCAATAGCCAGCTGAAATGAAATTTGTACCCTTGATCATGGGCTTCTCTATAGTCAAGTTCTAATTGGTTCACCAGGTATTGCACCCAATTCATTTGTAGGCCCTCTACGCACTTCCCTACAAGGTCGACTACAAAACCGGTGACTTGGGTGGGTCGGTTCTTTCGTACTAACTTCCCTGCGATCAATTGACAGGCGAGGCACACTGTGTTGCTCTGGATAGAAGCTACCTTGTAGCCTTGCATGCCCTTCTCAACATCGTCATAGGTGTCCTTGATCCTTTGAGCTAGAGCGTGATCCATTGTTTTTCCGAGATAGAAATCCTGTGGGTCAAGGCCTTGCATACTTAGCCCTGTGATCCGATTGATCAACGTCGGATCCACTATGATACGACGGTTTAACCACAAGTATCTTCCATGGTAATAGGATAGCAGCAACTTGACACATGCATTCACCTCTTGGTGTCTTCCGAAGTGAGGAATATTCATGACGTTGAGCAGTTTAGACTGCGCGAGGTTCATAGTCCATGACTGAGGGACGATATTTGAATTCTTTCCCTTTGTTCTGGTCAGGTACTTATGTGGGGCGAGCATGTTGTAGACCTTCCTTTCGCCGAGGCTGAAGTCGCCAAACGGCATCGCTACAATCGTTTCTTGGTCTGTGCAAACTACACGTATCCCTTTCGGGAGGTATGTAGTGATCAAGGTGTACTCAAAGTCTCTAGGCACACTGTCTCGATTTATTGCGCCACTTAGAGGTGGTAGATAGGTGGGTAATATGCTCATAATCAACTTATCATTCGCGAGATCATCCTTGTGCTTAGTTCGCTTCTCATCTGATGGTCGGGATGGTCTAGCTCGATCAGTTGACGGAGAGGCTGGCAGTCCTCTCGTGGATGATGTTTGTATACCTGTGGATAATCCTCTCTCTGACATGACTCTTTCATTCATCAGGTCAAGGAGTACTTATGTCACTGATTCTTCGACTGCGTTGAGTTCCTCGGACATATGTGCTCGGGATTAATTAGATCGGGGTCAAATTCACTTAGACACTGCAGTAGAATAAACAGCAAGAGCGCAATGATCATTGTATATAATTCACTTAGTTTGCGGGCTCAAACTCTTGGTTATCAAAAGTGTTCTCGGTGTGTGGCACGATGGGATAAATAGGTAACTCAAAAATGGGTCTCTTGCAATGGGTATGAAGCCTTCATTAACTATGTTTGGTTCGTTATGGCGCGTTCCAATGGTTTGGTGTTGAGCCTTAAATGCCTTTCTACACGTTCGGGGCGGCAGTCGAACAGTTATAATGTCCCCAACGGTTATATTGCTTCGCCATGGCAAAGTGCCATGTGTCATTGTTCTGATATCCCGACGAAGTTCCAATTTTGCAAATTTCCCTCCTGCGAAGTTCCCTCTGGAAATTTCTGTAACTTTTCAATCTTAGCCCTCTTCTTACTTAACTTCCTAGCCTTATTTTCAGTGAGCTTTGTCTCAGTATGTCCTTTTCCATTCTGATTCTTATATTCGTTTGACATAGTCACTGCGCGTTGTTGAGATTCTTTCCTAGGATTCAGGGGCAGTACCTTTTCTTTATCTAGGGTAGGTACTTCAGTATTCTATGAGTCCTCTAATATTCTTGCAGCTTCAACATATCGGCCTCTAGTGTTAAATAGCTTCGATCTATTCTCATGTTCTTCAATCAAGTGTGTGATCCTTCTGGTCATGAAATCTTTTAACTCTTGTTTCTTATGCTCCAAAACTTCTTCTTCTTCCTTTCGTCTAGCTTGATCTCTATCAATCCAAGGTTTTCCTAGTAACATGGTAAACGGGGCATTGTCTTCAATAAATTTAATAATCTCAAAATCTTGTTCTGTCGAAGTTCCATTGGCATTCGTAGGTATCTGAGTGAGCCTTCCACATAGGTTTACCAGTTTTCCTCTAAATAATCCTACTCCTCCTAATTAAGGAATCATAGCAACCCTCCCTATAGCTTCCCAAGTTCTCTCTGTCATGATATTCATCGGTGTCTCTTCATCCAGAACACAGTCAATGTCAAAGTCTCCTATTCTTGCTTCGATGCATTATTTTTCTTTGAAGATCTCTTATAATCTAACATGTTGATGGTCAT